>CM052439.1:348568-379343 GCA_028533085.1 Varecia variegata
GTCTGTGAATGTGCTATTTTTTCATGCGTTCCCCTCCCAACTTCACATTCTACAGTTTAACAGTAGAATTGCTGTCTTTTTCTTTCTTTTTTTTTTTTTTTTTAAGGGACTGGGTCTCACTCTGTTGCCCAGGCTGGAGTGCAGTGGCATGCTCATAGCTCACTGCAGCCTTGACCTCCTGGGCTCAAGCGATCCTCCTGCCTCAGTCTCCCAAGTAGCTGGAGCTACAGGCACGTGCTACCAGGCCCAGCTAATTCTTCTTACATTTTTATAGAGACGGGGTCTCAACTATGTTGCCCAGACTGGTCTAGAACTCCTGACCTCAAGTGATCCTCTTACCTTGGCCTCCCAGAGTGCTGGGGTTACAGGCGTGAGCCACCACCCAGCTGTATTGCTGTCTTTTAGGGTTACCATCCGCCCCTCTAGCAGTTCTTGTTGGTATTGTTTGGGTTCTGGGCCCCCGTCCTCCTCTTGCTCTTCTCAGTGACATTCTAGCGTCCTTCTAGAGAGATCTTGTGCACATAACACACACGTATCCCTCTTCCTTCGGCAACGCTGGTTACGTATCAGTACAACACAGAGCTGCCCCTTCCTCGTTTGGTGACTCTCAGTACATGGTTGAAGCTCTCTTGACTGACCTGTGTTGAGGCACAGGGTTTGTTCATTCACTGATCCCTTGATACAGGGTGAAGACCTCCTGTTTGAAGTGGGTCTGCTGATTAAATTCTACGTGTTCTCCTCTTACATAAGCCAGATTCGTGATACTTCAGAGATTTTCAGCATGTTTCTTTTAAGTGGATCAAGAATTCAAGAAACTTATAAAGCAATTAGAATGTAGGATTATTTGATATTTTTAAGATTTTTTTCCCCCTAATTGACACAATTTTTTTTAAAGCAGCTAATTTTCTTGGGAATTTCAATGTGGTAAACTTAATATTCATTGAAACATTTCTCTTTACTCATCTTTCATTATTTTGTGTTATTCTTAAATGTAGTTACATTAGCAAGCAAAACTGGCATAAGCAAGTTTGAGAGCAAGTCAAGCTGAGTCTTACTGAGCATATAGCATCAGTCGTGGGTGCCGGTGTTCAGTCTGCTCACGGCATCGCTGTTTACTGTGGGGGTGGGGGTTTGGTCATTGTGCCGGTCATTTTTGGAGGTCAGTTATGACACTTTGTGCTCTGACATCATTTGTTTACCCAGTCCCCTACTGTTAGAACCCAAACACGTTTAGTTTTTTGATTCTATAGAAAATACAGGCATATCTCAGATATTGTAGATTTACCATACCACTACATTAAAGTGAATAAACCAAATATTTTTTGGTTTGCCACTGCATATAAAAATTACGGCTGCACTATACTGTGGTCTATTAAATGTGCAGTAGCATTTTGTCTACAAAAATACAATGTATGTATCTTCATTGAAAAATACTTCAGCAAAAAATGCTAACAATCATCTGAGCCTTCAGCCAGTTGTAATCTCTTCGCTGGTGAACTGTCTTGCCTGGTGTTGACGGCTGCTGACGTTGGCGTCTGCTGAAGGTTGGGGTGGCTGTGGCAATTTCTGAAAATAAGACAACAGTGAAGTTCGCTGCGTCGATTGACTCTTCCTTTAGTGAGAGATGTCTCTGTAAACAGCATGCAGTGCTGTTGAGCAGAGTTTTGCCCACCGTAGACCTTCTGTCACAGTTGGAGTCAGTCCTCAGACCCTGCCACTGCTTCGTCAGCTAAGGTGATGTGACGTTCCGAGTCTTCTCCTGTCCTTTCAGCGGTGTTCACAGCATCTTCGCCAGGAGTAATTTGTACGAGAAATCACCTTCTTTACTCACCCATTAAAGCTTGATCATTGATTGCAGCAATTCAGTCACATCTTTAGGATCCACTTTTTGTTTAATTTCTTAAAATTAAAAAAACGTTTTACAGTACTTTGAGTTGCTGTTTTAAGAGTCCACTTCTAATCCTAGTTCTCTTGGTATTTCCACCACATCTGCAGTTACTAGTAATTCCTCCCCTGAAGTGTTGCACCTCTGAAAGTCACCCACGAGGGTTGGAATCACCTCCTTCCACAGTCCTGTTAATGTTGCTGTTTTGATGTCCTCCCATGAATCATGTTCTTAATGGTACCTAGAATGGAGACTCCTTTTTAGAAGATTTGTAATTTACTTTGCCCAGATGCATCAGAGGAATCCCTATGTATGGCAGCTGTAGCTTTACAAAATGTATTTCTTAAATAAGACTTGGACATCAGAATTATTCCTTGAGCGTTGTGTTAGCATGAAAACAAGCATTAATTTCCTTGTACATCTCCATCAGAGCTCTTGGGTGACCCGATGCATTGTCAATGAGCAGCAGTGTTTTGAAAGGAATCTTTTTTCCAGAGCAGTAGGTCTCAACAGGGGGCTTAAAATGTCCAGTAAACCATGCTGTCATCCAGGCTTTCTTCCACGTATAGAGCACAGGCATCATTCACACGGGCCCCAGGATTTCAGAATGGTAAATGGGCCTTGCCTTTAACCTCAAGTCCCCCAGCTGCATTGACCTCCAGCAAGAGTCGGCCTGTCCTTTGCAGCTTTAAGGCCATTGACTTCCCTGTAGCCGTGAAACTCCTAGATGGCGTCTTCTTCCAACAGAAGGCTGTTTCGTCTACCTCGAAACTGTGTTTTTATGATAGCCACCTTCATCAGTGATCTCGGCTAGACCTTCTGGATAACCTGCCACAGCTTCTCCGTCAGCACCTGCTGCTGTGCCTTGCACTTTCATGTTGTGGAGACGCCTCTTTCCTTAGACCTCATGAACCAACCCGGCCTCCGACTTTCTTCTGCAGCTTCCTTATGTCGCTCAGCCTTCGTAGAATTGAAGAGTTAGAGCCTGGCTCTGGATTAAGCTTTGGCTTAAGGGAGTGTTGTGACTAGTTTGATCTTTTATCCAGACCACTAAAACATTCCCCATATCAGCAAAAAGGCTATTTTGCGTTCTTATCATTTGTATATTCACTGGAGTAGGACTTTTAATTTCCTTCAAGAACTTTTCCTTTGCATTCACAACTTGGCTGACTGTTTGGCACAAGAAGCCCAGCTTTCGGCCTGGCTCAGCTTTTATAATAATGTGCTTTCCTCACTAAGTTTAATCATGTCTAGCTTTTGATTTAAAGTGAGAGACGTGGGACTGTTCCTTTCACTGGAACACTTAGAGGCCGTTGTAGGGTTATTAATTGGCCTGATTTGTATATTGTGTCTCAGGGAGTGGGGAGGCCCAGGGAGAAGGAGAGACGGGGGTGACCTGGCGGGTGGGGCAGTCGGAACGCAGGATCTCTGCAGGTCGAGCTCTCTGACCTGCGTGGACGCAGCCTTGGTGCCTCCACAGCAGTTAGTGACAGTCTCATCGAAGCTCACTGAGCTCAGGTCACCATAACAGGTATCATGACAAAAAGTTGAAATATCACAGAAATTACCAAAATTGGCACCGTTTTTGTGATACAGAGACACAAAGTAAACACGTATTGTTAGAAAAATGGTGCCAGTAGACTTGCTTGACACAGGGTTGTCAAAAACCTTAAACATGTACAAAAAACCCCCACCTCTGTGGCGCACAGGAGAGCCAAGCACAGTAAAATGCGGTGTGCTTGTATCTTTGGGCACGTATGTGAGAACTTCTTAGCAGTAGGAAGTGCCGGGTCAAAGAATACGCTTTAAATTTCAATATGTAATCAAATACATGTGTTCTCCAAAGAGGTCACGCCAGTCCCTCCAGCCACACCAGTCTGCCCACACCTTTTCTGCCAGTCATCAAACTTTATTTTTGCCAAACTGACAGAAATGTGAAATCTTACCCTACTTTTCTTTTGCATTTTTTATATAAATTAAATAAATGTTTCCTGCATTGCTATGAAAGGTCTGTTTGTATCTTTGGCCCATTTTTTTTTTTTTTGATGAGTTGGCGTCCAGGAGAAGTAGTGTAAACTCAGCCTGCTCCTCCTCCCCAGGAGCTGTGGGCGGCCACACTCGTGTTTGCGGTCGGTCGAGGAGGAGCTTTCAAGACAGAGATGAATACCCATTCTGTATTTCTCCCCTAATTTAAATTTATTCATTATACATAAAAGATTTGTAATAAAGCTTTTGAGATTCTTTTTCCCTTTAAGACTATTATATAAAGTTTACTAATAAGAAAAAAAGTCCTTTGTCAGGTTATAGTTCAGTTTTGGTTTGAAAATATGGTCACTCTGGAGAACTGCTATTCAATACAAGTATAAACCACATATATGGTTTAAAATTTTCAAATATCTACCTTAAAAATATAAAAAAAGAAAAGCAAAATTAATTTTAATAATAGTTTTGTTTCACCCAATCTATCTGAAATATTATCATCTTACTCATGTAATCAATATAAAAATTACTGATAAGGTATTTTACATTGTGTTTTTTGGTACTCAGTCTTCAAAATCTGGTGTGTATTTTAGACGTACTGCACATATCAATGCAGACTAGTTGCCTGTGGCCAGTCCATACTGGCAGCACAGTCTGAGAGAGAGTGGTCTGTGTCATCTCTATGGAAGTGAACCTAAAAACATTTGTCCCATCTTTTTTTTTTTTTTTTTTTTTTTTAAGAGAGAGGGTCTCACTCACTCTGTCACCCAGGCTGGAGTGCAGGATCGTGATCATAGCTCACTGCAGTCCTGAACTCCCGGGCTCACGTGATCCTCCCTGCCTTGCCTTGGCCTCCCAAAGTGCTGGGATTACGGGTGTGCCTGGCTGCTCATCCTCTTTTTTTAAAAAAAGTTCTATGAGATATTCATCTGATACATGTTCTTGAACTAGACTCTAAGTAAATATTATTCCTTACTCAGCTGTATAAGTATGTGTTATTTCAGTATTTGTAAATTTAACGTAATAGAGCACTCCATTAAATGTGTTCCCTTAGTGGAATTATGTGCCAGCATCCCCAGCGAGATACCTACTATCGGGCAGGTTCTTCTTAGGTGCTTTCTTCCTTATCTTTTCAACAACTTAAAGAAGAGGCCCCCAAAGTTTATAAATGTGAAATGTAAAAGTTGAGAGCTGAAACAACTAACCAAGGTGACTCAAATCGTATCAAGCAATTCTTTTTTCAATTTAATTTTTTATTTTTTTTTTCAAGCAATATTCTGATCACAGATTTCCTGGCAACAGGTTTTGTGTTCTTTAAACAGTTTGCTCTCATTACAGGTGTCTGTAATGACTTAGCTAAAACATAAGTTACATATTTTCACATTACCTAGAAATACATGAATCTAAGGAGTAGGCCAGAGTAACAGTGTCATTGAAGAAAATACTAAGTTACCCTTCCTGTTACTTCCTGAAAAGAAGTGAAACTGACAGAAATAGTTAGTGGAGAAAGAACTAGGCGGTGTGCTGGAGGCCCTGGACTGCGGCTCTTCGTTTCTCTCTCGATCTCAATTTGTGCCACTTCATTTTAGGCCTCCGAGTTGCGTGTACATACAGTAATAAATATTAGATCTGAGCCAAAGGAAAGAACCTAGTTTTGCTACATTTGTTATTAGAATATGCTACAAGGCCAAGTATAAATAAGCTTAATCTTAAAAAGGGGTTATACTTAGGAAAGATACTTACATATATTATGTAATTTAAGATTTTCAGCCATCAAGAGGGATAAAAACATTTCTTTGGCCTGACCTGACCACCGCACTCAGTGTGGGAGAGCAACTGCTCGGTTCGCCCACCCTTAGTGCTGCCTTCCTATAGGATCGCCCTGCTGCCGAGCAGGCGGGGCCTGAGTGCCTCCCAGTCTCCCGTCCCACAGCCCTGGAGGTGACCGCTGGTCCACGGCTGCTCCTGCCCAGTCAGCACGGCCTCACACCAGCGAGTTCCTGTGACGCAGGCTGCTAAAGCAAAGGGAGGATGGGTAGCATCAGCTGTACACCTCCATTATCCACGTTTGTCCATTGACACTTAGGTTGTTAAAGTTGTTGGCTATTATTAGCAACACTGTGATGCGTGAAACATTCTTGTACATGTTTCCTTTTGCTCACATGGGAGAGATCTTTCCTAAAGTGTACATCTAGAATTGAGATAGTTCTCTTAAGGAATATTTGCATTTTAAGGCTTAGCAGACCTTGTGATATGGTCGTGGGGAGGAGAGGATGGGTAAATTCACACCTACTGGGTACAGTCTCTTGTTGACAGGCACATAGATAACTTTAACTCAGACTGCGCAAAGGCAAATCATGTGACCAAAACGTTTGTACCCCCGTAATATTCTGAAATAATAATAAAAAAATAGGCCTTGCGAGTGGTATGAAGTAACGACCTTGTTTTTCTCTCCTGTAGATAACCAGTTTTCCCAAAGCCATTGATTGCATAGTCTGTCTCTCCCCGCTGGTCCACCAGGCCCTGTCTGCTGCAGGTGATGTGTGTACCTCGATGTCCATATGGGACCCTCTTTTCTGTCCCCCTGTTTTCTGTGTCTGTCCCTGCACCAGCACCATGCTGTCTGAATGACTGGGGCTGTAAAATCTTGATAGTGGGAAGGGCAAGTCCTCCTCCACCTTGGTTTTTGTTTATTTTATTTATTTATGTTTTTAGATATTTGAATTTATTTTATAGATTTTTTAATTGCAAAATATTACGGGGGTACAAATGTTTTTGGTTACATGAATCACTTTTGTTATGCTTGAGTCAGGGTTATAAGCATGCCCATAACCTGGATAGCGTTCATTGTACCTGTTAGGTAGGTTTTTGCCGCTCCTCTCCTCCCCCTCCCCGCTACTTGATTTCCACTGAGTTTTACTTCCCTCTGTGCACATGTATGCTCATGGTTAGTTCCAATTTAATAGCAAGTACTCTCGTGTTTTTCCATTCCTAAGATACTTTCACTTAGGATAATAGTCTCCAGTTCCATCCAGATTGTTGCAAAAGGCCTTAATTCATCCTTCTTCAGGGCTGAGTAGTATTCCACAGTGTACACATACCACATTTTGTTGACACCCTCACGAGTTGACGGACACCTGGGTTGATTCCACGTCTTTGCAGCTGCACCTTGTCCTCAGTGTTGTCTTGGCTGTTCTTCATCCTTAATCTTGTGTATAAATTTTGTTATATAAATATAATTATGGAAATATTTTAAAAATTATATATATAAATATTGTTTTACAAGTCAATGTTTTACAATCCATAGAAATCTTGTATAAATAAAAATTGCATAAAATCTGGTTGTCAAATTAAATGCACACACCTTTTGGGATTTAAGTTGCATTTACATTGATTTCTAGTGTGGGGAGGACCAGTCTTTATGGTTGTCTTCCTTTAGATGAACATGGCCTCTCTCTATTTATTTAGGTCATCTCTGTATTTTGACAGGGGTTTTTGTAATATTCTCTATAAATCATATTCTTTTCCTTTCGGATTTATTTCTCAGTTTGTTGCTGGTGTTTTGATTATTTTTGTGTGTTGATCTTGTTTCCAGGAAACTTACTGAACTTTGTAATGAGTTTTAATAGTGTGTCCACAGATTCTCCTGGGCTTTCTACCTGCAAGGTTGTGTTGGCTGTGAAGCTGGCAGTTTTGATTCATTTCCAGTCCTTAGACCTTCTTCCGCTGTGCTGTCCTGGCGAGGATCTGGTGTGAGCTGGGACAGACGCAGCGCAGTTGCACCCCCGTCTTCAGGACACCAGTGTGAATGTCCCACTGCGGGTTCTGGTGGGCCCCCATCATCTTGTTTGGGAACTGTGCTTGCATTCCTAGTTGTTATCAGGAAGAGGTTATATCAGATTCTTTATTGGCATCTTTTGAGATGAGTACATTATTTTTGCCCTTGGTGTTGATGATGTAAGTTACTTTTATTTATTTTTCCAATATTATACCACCTCATAGGGCTGACATAAACTTGACTTTATCATGATATTTATTTTTATATTTCTGAATTGGTTTGCTTTTATGTACCTAGGTAGGATTCACACATTCCTTTATCCTGTTAGCCTTGTCTGGAATGTATCAAAATTTCCTAGCTTTGTGTATTGGAAATAGTCTCTTGACCTCCTTACAAAAGCATTTGGGCCTTCCTTTTGCCTTTTTGTTGTGATTTTTATATATATATATGTAGACACACACACACACACACACACATGGTTTTTTGTTTTTTTTTTTAAGATTGCAGAGGATTGGTTATTCGAACTTTCCATTTCTAACTCAGTTTGGGTAACATTTTTCTAGAAATTGCCCATTTCATCTGTTTTCCAACAATACTTTCTTTAATAAAAGTTTTATATTTTTCCAAGTGTCTTATAGGTGTAGTTTTTGACCCCCCTTTAATTCTTAATATTGCCTTTTTATGCCTTTTCTCTTTTTTCATTGATCATGGTTGCCAGAGATCTACCTGGTCTTTTTAAAGATTTGGCTATAGGTTTCGTTTATCCTTTCTAGTACATGTCTTTTATGTCATTAATTTCCTTTATTTCCTTCTAGTTTTTTGAAGGTATATTCTGTTGTTTTTCTAGTTTCAGCAGTAGATAATTGGCTTATTAACTTTTACTTTTTCCTCTTAACGAATACACTCTGGCTTCATTCCATATGTTTGAATATATAACTCCTTTATTGCTCCGTTCTAAATGTTTTCACATTTCTTCTTTGCCTCATGAGTTATTTAGAAGCAAATTTTAAAATTGAGTTGTGGTCAGAGAATGTTGTTATGATTTTATTCTTTACTATTTATTGAGGTGTGTTTTTGAGGTTTTTTTTTTTTTACTTACCTCCTGGCCAGTTTTTTGAATGTATGGTTGGGGAAAAGACTGTCAATCAATAAAGTGGGTTTATTAATTATGTTGTTTGAATCTTCTGTCCTTTTTGTTTTTAAATGCTGTCTTACTATCTTGCCCAGGCTGGTCTCGAGTGATCCTCTGAGTAGCTGGGTCACAGGTGTGCACCGCTGTGCCAAGCCAGTTCTCAGTTCTCAGTGTTACCAAAGGTCAGTTGCCCCCGTTATTTTTTATTTGTGTTTTTTATTTTTACCTCTGAGACACAATCCTGCAAAAGTCTCTCCCTTTAGTCTTGATATATATTTATCAACTTCTCCTAATACCCTTCAGTTTTTACTTTACATGTTTTTAGCTGTGTTATTAGATATGTGTAATCAGAGTTGATGGAATTTTTTTATTCTTGACCTTCTTTGTTCTCACGATTCTTCTCATACAGGCTGTGGTACCTGAAGGTAACACCGGCAGCCGGCTTACACGTGGTTAGCGTTTGCCTGGAGTACTTCTCTATCCCTTTATTTTCAACCTGTATGTCCTCGTGGTTTAGGACTGTTAAGTAGCTTGTAGCTGATTTAATAATTGGCCAGTTCAGTCTCTTAACACTTATTTAGATCACTGAGACATTTGAATTTATTTCTCTTACCATATTTTGTGTTTTATTTACCTTTTCATTGCTTCTCTTTTATTTCTCATGTCTCCTATTCTGTTTTCTTATTTCCTCTCTTTCTTTGGTAATTAGTAATACAATATAATGTAACCAGTAAGTAATAATATATATTGTAATGAGTACCTCTGAATATATCACTTAATCCAAGATCTAGAATATTGCCAACAATTTCCATTTGAATGAGAGTTTGGCTTGAAAGTTAAAAACTTTAAATTTTTAGCATTCATTGTCAAGAAGGGCTGAAGTTAATTACCTGTAGCCACTCCCCACATAATGAGGATCCTGGAATATTGTAACTTTAATCTCCCTCCCACCTTACATTATTGCCGCCTAGCATTTTAATTCTTACGTTTTCATTCCCTCCAAATTTCATTGTTATTAGTGTAGGGTCAATGCTTGCTTCACTGTATCTAGATTAGTGGTTTCTTTATCAATATTCCTTCTCTCAGGTCTCTGTCTTTCAGCAGTGACCTATTGATTGTAGTTGCTTGAGCTCTGTCTGGGTGCATCTATTTTACTCTCATTGGTCAATGAGAGAAAGAATTCTAGGTTGACCGTTATTTCCTTCAGCATGGTTTATAGGTGTTAATGCATGATCCTCCCGTATACTGTTCATCGTAAGCAGTCTGCCCTCAGTCCCATGGTGCTCTTCATGGGTAACCTTCCTTTCGTCTCTAGTTGCTTTTAAGGTCTACTTTTGTCTTTGGTGCTCTGAGATTTCACTGAAGTGTGTTTTGGTGTGGATGAATTTAAATTATCCTGCTAGCCACTTGTTCTGTCTTTTTGTGGAGAGGAGGGAATATTGTATCTTTAAATCCTAGAATTTTCTCAGCTATTTTTCCAGTATTTCTTTTGTGCTTTATATTTTCTTTTTTTGGAACTCCTGTGAGTCATGTGTTAGAATTTCTCATCCTCTAATCCATGTTTCTTAACCCTCTTTCATTTGTTCCATCTCTTGATTTTTTATACCACCTTTATATCTTATATCTAATTAATTTTTGCTTTTTTGTCTCAGTCTTACAGTTGTGTTAGCTGAGGTTCTTGAGTCTGCTCCTATTTCAGTCTTTTCGAACTTTAGACTTTTAGCCTCTCTGCAGTACGGGTTGATCTATGGGTATCCTTGTTAGCCCACTATGAGATTTATTCTTTCCTGAATGGGTTTGCTTTCTGTTTTGTTCATTTCTCAGTTTCAGCTATGGGTTCCTGCACAAATGGCATTGTAGAGATTTGAGCCCAACCCTTGTAGAGTACCAGTCCCTTGTCAGGAGATGCTCCCACCTCCCACCTCCCAGCTCAGGGCAGTCAGGGGAAGCATCACTATGCTAGTGGGCTTTTCTTTGTTGGGGTTCTTGTTTTGTGGTGGGGGATACCTACCTTCTATTGGGGGTATAGCCTTTTTGGGGATCATGACTTTGTAGGGTGTGAGAATGTCTCTATTCTAACCTTTTACCGTGAGCAGGCCTGAACTACTACTCTCTGTCCCCTCAAGGGCTGAAAACCTAAATGTCACAGACTGATGTTCCGCTTTGGAGGCAGGCAGCCATGGAGCTCACACACTGTCTGGTCATGGAAGTCCTAAAGTTTGCTGGAAAGAACAGCTGGTCATGATTGTCAGCACAGAAACATTGTGGGATGGTTTGTAGCACAAATTTAACATTCGATTTTATAGTTATTTTTTGCTAATTGTATGTTTTTTTAACCAGCTCTGTAAGGTCTCCAGTGCACCAGGTACTGTGCCAACTTCTTAACTGTGTTGACTTCCTAGTGTCACCGGAAGATCCTTGACAATGGGCCTGTTGGCAGTACTGAATCCCCAGCCCTCCTCTCCTCTTCTTCCTCCCAGTGCTGAACCCTGGCAAACAAAACAGCAGAAAACACTGTTCTAGTTGCTGGTTGGTTGGTTCCCATGGGAAGACTACCTGCAAGCTACAGGGAAACACAAGTGGGTTCTGAAGAGTTCCTTCGGGCCTAAAGAGGCTCTTCCAAGTCTCAGGAGGTCCCACCTGCCCACTTACCGTCCTGGTGACTTGGAGCGCTGCTTTGACGACAAGGTCCTTGGCTCTGCTTCAGGCAGCAGATTTTCTCTGCCTTCTGTGGGATGTCCCCAAGGCTGGGGGCCTCCCCGACCTTGCCGTGTACGCGTGCCTGCCTGTCCAGGACATCGCACTGCCCTGTCCGCGAGCCTTCCTTTAATCCCCCTCCTCAGTGAGGGCAGGAGCGTCTGTGCCCTTCAGGCCTGTCACCCCTCCTCCAGTTGGTAAGGAGCTTCTCAGTGCTTCCTGCAAACATCTCCCAAGTCTGGCCGCTTGCTTTTGTCCAGTGCCCGACCCGAACGCACGTCCTTGCGCTGAGCGGCCACGGTGGGCCTCCGCCTCTCGGCTCGGTGTCGCCTCTCCACTCCGTGTCGCAGGGGGAGCGCACCCCATCCCCGTCCCGCCGGCCGCTGCCCCCCTCTCCGAGCAGCACCGGCCAACACCGGCCGGTCGCCTCCTGCCTGGCCTGCTGGGCCCGGGACGCTTCCAGCCGCGCAGTGCGGGTCCTAGTGCCGGTCCTTCGGGGTTTCGTTCTGCTCTGCCTTGGGGGGCGACTCCTGGGCCGGTGACACCTGGGCGGGCGACACCTGCGCTGGCCAGGCTGTCACCGCTGGCTCGTGCCGTCGGGGTGGGGGCGGGGGTGGGCGACTTCCCGCCGCGGGCGCCCCACGGAGCCCGCCCCACGCGAGCGCAGAGCCCCGAGTTGGCCGCGCCGGCGGGCCGGGGCGGGGCGGCTGACGTGTCCCGGCGGGATTGGAGCCGCCGCCCTATATAGGCCGGGCGGCCGCGCGGCGTCTCCTCCCTCCGCTCCGCCGCTCCGTCTCCTCCCGCGCGGCGGCCACGAGTGAGCGCGGGACCGGGAGCGGGACGGGACGCGGGGCGGGCGCGGGCGCGGGGCGGGCGGGCTGCGGGCGGGGGCGACGCTTGTCCCCGGCGCCGGCTGGTGGCCCGGCCGTCCGGTCCCCGAGGGGGAGGGGACGGCTACGTGTCACCACTGCGCATGGGCCGCGCCGGCCCCAGAAGTGGAGAAACTTTCTCGAGTCCCGAGTCCGAGCACCGCTTCCAGCCGGGCGGGGCGGGGGCGCCCGGGTCTCCCGGTCCGCGGCTGTCGCGGTGGGGGGAGGGGCGGCCGACCTGGGCCAGGTCGGTGGCGTTGGCGGGCCTGCCCCTCCCCCAGGGGCGCCCCTCCCCCAGCTCGGACGCGCCGACCGCGGGGTGGGGGCTGGTGGCTGCGCCCTGGGGCCGGCGGGCCGGGGTCTTTGCCCCACGCGGCGCGGGCCGGGCGGGGCGCCACGCAGCACCGCCACCTCCACCTGCCCCAGGTCGGTGGGGGCGCGGGAGGGACGGCGCCCGAGCTTGGCTGGGACGGGCCGGCCGGGCCGCGGGAACCCGCGTTACGGAAAATACCGGCTTCAGCTTCGGTGCACGGCCAGGCCGTGCGGCCCTGTCCCTTTAAGCCGGTCCCGCCCGCGGCCGTGCGGGGGAGGGGAGGCCTGCTGAGGTGGCATCTGGCCGTGCGGGACGTCCGGCTCCGGGCTGGGCGCAGGCCGCGGGCACGTCGGGGTCCTGGTTTATGTTCTCAAGTTTGGTTTGTGATCTTGAGCAACTTGGAAAAAGTCCTTTGCAAGGCTTCCCTGGGGATAAAAGTAAGCGATTTTAATTTTGGGGAGGCGAAGTCCTGATTCCAGCTGGAGGCTGTGACACCCTCGCACCGGCCCTGCCCAGCAGGGGAAGCACTCGGGGTCCCAGGAGCTGGGGCTGAAGTTCGGCACTGTGGCCCTCTGCGTGGGTAGTCGGCAAACTTGCCGCGAGGGAATCCACTTAAATGCTGCCTTGCTTAGAAGCAGGAAAGTAGAATCTTGATTTGAAACCTTTTGTGTTGCTGCCTGCTTGTGAGCGGGTTTCAAACGCAGCGCACAGCTGTCAGGACTTCCATCTCCTGTGGGGTCCGGGGTGCTCCAGCCTCTTGGGGTGGAAGAGGGCCTGGGCTTCTACCTGTCCCTTTACTTTTAGTTCGAGTTCGGTTTCCTGCAGAATTATATTTTGAGATGTGACTTTTTTGCTGTGGACATTTACACTCTGGGAAACAAAATTTAAAGTTCAGGTTTAGAATAGCTTGAGGTTTGCATTGGGTGGACCTGAATGGTGATTGATCAGAGTTTCCGGTGGGAAGCGTGGTTGGGGGCAACCAAAAATGTTGAAGGGACTGGGGGCTGTATGGGGGGAGCCGAGGGAGCCAGGAGGAAGGACTGCACCTGCCCCTAGGAGTGTTGTAGGAGAGGGGTCATGTTCTCTGTGGCCAGAAGGGGAGAAGAAGTTGGAGATTTCATCATAGCTGAAGGCAGAAGGTTCATAGCCATGTAGAGGTGGAACTGGGCTCCCTCAGAAGGCCACGAATTTCCTGTCCCTGCTGGTATCCAAAAACTGAATTAGAGTAATGTCTAAGGTCCCTTTCAGTCCTGACTTGAGCAATATTGTTGGAGCCAGATTCCGAGAAACCACATGTGTGGCCTCTGTTCTTTGATAACTGGGCCTGCCTGTGGTCTCCAGGGAACTTCGGACAGTGTCTGGAAGAGCTGGGTGGGGAGCACACCGCCCCGACTGCTGCTGTGCGGTTGTTGAAGGAGCAGGATTAGACCTTGTGGGGGCCGGTGCCGTCTGTGAAGGCAGTGCCAGGGGCTTGGGTAGGCGCTTTGCTGGACAGCTTCGTAGGTGCTGCCTTGTTAAGCCAGAGGCAGGTGGATAGGTGGGCTGGGCATCACTGGATTGGGGGCACAGAAAGAGGGGTGACTCTAGCCTTTTATAATGCTCACCCTAGCTTCTCAGGTGGGAGTTAGGTCTGAGTTTACATATGGGTCATCAAGTATGTGTCTAAAATAGATTTCTTTAAAAACAGGTTTTAAGTTGTTTAGAAGAAAAGCAGTCTTGTTTGATACACCAAAACCCTGGATGTTAAATGTGTGTGGTTGTGTTCCATTTGCAATCTGGAGGCCAGGGACCCAGTATATCCTGTCAGACCAGTCTGGAGCTTTCTGGAGGTCCACTCTGCCGCCTGTGGGCATGTGGGGCGCTGGGGGGCCTGCTCCCTGGGAGCAGGTGCATTTTTGCTGAGGCTTCTTTTCAGCATGAGCGCTGGTTGGAATTGACTTCTGAAAGGTTAGTGGGTGTCTCAGGAGAGACTGACACTCAGCGCAGAGTGGGGAAAGGCACGTCACGGCTCTGCGCTGCAGTCAGTGGGAGCTGCCGTGGGCAGTGACTGCGTTTCTTAGGCTTGTGGCGTGGCTGTCACTGGGCACTGCAGGTTTGCCCCGTCCTGGCAAGCAGGGCGACTGGTCAGTGGGAGGGCAGGACAGAGACATGGGTGTGGTTGATGCTGGAGTGTGTGTCTGGGTTTCAGAAATGACACTGGAGCTGGGACCACTTCAGGTGGGAGGTGGAGTCAAGCCAGGAGGGCGGGTAGCCCAGAGTGGGGGTGCCGGGGGGGAGGGGGTACAAGGATGCAGAGGCAAGCGCCTGCGGGGGCATCTCAGCCTGGGGCACCCCATCTTATACTTGGAATCTCAAGGAGCATTTGCCAACTTGTGACTGTACTACTGTGACACTTTGATTTAACAGAGACGTTTTCTTAAATAGAATATTTTGGATCAGTTTGTCCCACCTTGCCCCCTTCAGTTTTGGGGTACATCTGTGTGTACCCCAGATGTACCTCTGGCCTCTGGCTTGGAGCAGGTTTCCTATGTGACTCAGCCCTGTATTTAGAGTTTTTAAAAAATCTTGATCAAGTTTGTAATCCTGAACTGCCACTGGTCCATGTTCTCTGCTGGGAGGATGAGACCCTTATAATGTGCTGTACCCCCCACTGCCGTGGACTACCCTCTCGACTCCTGGCCCCCGTGTCTTACGGGCAAGGTTGCTGGGTGCAATTCTCCAGTGAGTAGGATGTTCCTGTTGCTGTTACTGCTTCTCCGCGTTAGACACCAGCCTCACCCCTGTCAGAAAGTCCACCTTTTCCTAGTCTAAGAGCACTTGTGGTTGCATACAGTGGCAGGTAGCCTGCCTGGTGGCCTCACCTATCTAGAGGTCCCCCAAGGCAGAGATGACTCATACCCACTTACTCTGCAGAGTAGCTCTTGGTCCTCCCCAGCCAGCCTTTGAAGGTTCCTTCCAGTCCTGCGATTTTATGACCTGGTTTCTAAATCCCCAGTGGATTAGCAGGAACTGAAGGACTTTCGCAGGATGACAGCAAGACGAACAGCGTAACCTTAAAATTACAGAAAGCTCTTAGAGACAGCAGATCCTGGTCACCCCGAGAAGCTCGAGAACCCCAGAGCCCAGCTCACAGCCCGCCGTCTGGCGCAGCAGTCCAGAGCATGGGGTACAGGGGAGGTGTACCCCACGTACTCTTAGCCATGCAAGAGAACACCATCAATTTGGGGAGGATTTTACATCAAATGATTAAATTTAAAGGGCTTGGCACTCAAGGGATCACTCCCTCGGGTCCCTGAAAAAGTTGTCCCCTGAAAGTTGTAGCTGGTTCGGGCTGATTGTGATATGTTTTAAGAGCAGAGATTCCTCCTTCCCTCCCCAAGAAACCTTCCCAAGTATTTGTGTTGTTGGGAGGTAAAAAGACCTGGGTTGTGACATGTAGATAAGTAACTTTGCTCTGGTTTTCCCCTCCCCTGTCCCTTCCTTTCCCACCGCAGCAAAAGCTGGCGGCTGACAGGCGGCCCCAGGACCAGGACGGACTTTCTGGCTACTGACCGTTTTGCTGGTGAGTGTCCCTGCCATCCGTGGTCTGTGTCCCTGGTCTCCATGTTGCGTCCCCACATTTCTCGTGGTTCTGAGACGTCTCAGTGGCCTCCCGTGAGCAGTTGTAGACCTGCGCCCCTCGGTCGTCATCTGCGTCCCCTCTGTTGTCACCTTTTTCCTTAAATGTGAATTACGTTTATTCAGGATTATCTGAATTTGGGTCTTGCTTCTCTTTAAGAATTTTCTCGAACTTGGGAAGGGGCCTTGTTATGTTATAAAATTACATAAAAACCCACTCTTTATTACGTTACTTGGCCCTCTCGCATTTTTGTCCAGGTGGTGCCAGTGGGACACTCGCTGCGTGGCTGGGTGTGGGAGCTGGCAGTGTGGACTGTGGACTGGGTGTGGGAGCTGGCAGTGTGGACTGTGTGTGGGAGCTGGCAGTGTGGACTGTGGCTGTGTGTGGGAGCTGGCAGTGTGGACTGTGGACTGGGTGTGGGGGCTGGCAGTGTGGACTGTGTGTGGGAGCTGGCAGTGTGGACTGTGTGTGGGAGCTGGCAGTGTGGACTGTGGCTGTGTGTGGGGGCTGGCAGTATGGACCGTGTGCGGGGGCTGGCAGTGTGGACTGTGGCTGTGTGTGGGAGCTGGCAGTGTGGACCGTGTGTGGGGGCTGGCAGTGTGGACCGTGTGTGGGGGCTGGCAGTGTGGACTGTGGCTGTGTGTGGGAGCTGGCAGTGTGGACCGTGTGCGGGAGCTGGCAGTATGGACCGTGTGTGGGGGCTGGGGAGCGAGAGGCAGAGGAGGCCGACACTGCTACCCCAGAGTGCTGAGCGCATCCGTTTCCCACATCTGGGGCGTCATCCCCAACCGTGGGACTCTGTGTCCCTGGTCGGTTCCCCTGCTGGGAGTCCCTCCCACAGCTGGGAGACGGTGGGGAGAGGGCGGTCGGTCAGCCCGTGTCCCGGGCAGTGAGCAGGTCCGCGTGGCCTGCCGGGTTGGCACAGCCGAGCGCTGTGAGGCTGCTTCTCCCCTCACACCACACCTGCCTCCTGGTCAAGTCGGGATTGTGAGGTGGCTCCGTTTGGAGCCCAGGTGAGCGCCGTGTGGAGGCGTGTGGAGGCGGTTGGCTTCTGTCCCAGCTGTCATGCGGCGTGTTGTTGGCATCAAGGGGCATGTGGTGGACGCATGAACAAAGCTGAGAGAGGTGTTAGGAGGGGTCCTGGTGCTCACCTGTGCCTGGGGCCGGGTCCCAGGGTTGCCCACCCTGGGTGGGGGTGGGTGGCGCTGTGTCAGTGCCACCGGGGGACACGGTGCATCCTGGCTGCCGTCACGTAGCCGCAGGTGAGCTGGAGGAGGCGGTTCCCCACCTGCGTGGCCACAGGCAGCTTCCCGGGGCCAGTTAGCCCTCCTGGGACCCTCCTGCACTGGCACTTGGTTTTCCTTTTCATCATGTGGTGACAGTTTGGGTGTCAGCCTACATCAGAGGTTGACAGGAGAATAAAAAGGTATAGTTAGCTGGTAAAACTTAATCTGTAGGTAATTAAGAGTTGTACTTTGACGACACTTTGACTTTTTGTTGTCTCGACTGGTTCTGTTTTGCTCCAGTGGTTTACCCCGGTCGTGTGTAGGCGTGAGACCAACCATGAGCTCCGTTGCAGTTTTGACCCAAGAGAGTTTTGCTGAACATCGAAGTGGGCTGGTTCCGCAACAAATCAAAGGTGACGGTTCCCTTATGTGCTCTTCTCGTTAACTTCTGCGGCACTGCTCCCCCCACGCTCTTGCCACATCTCACGCCTTTTCTAGAAGTACCTTTTGGCCCTGTAGCAGGGGCGAGGCCGGGCCGCAGCCCACGCGGTGCACGCTCCCCCTGCACTGCTGCGTGTGCGGGTGGGATCGGCCAGGCATGCGGCGTGAATCGGGCACAGTGACGTTTAAGATGTGGACAGGTTTCTAGAAAGGTGATGAGTTTGACCATTGGTGGTTAATGTGACCCTTTTCAAAACTGCCGTTCCCCCATTGTGGTGAAGGGAGGTCTGGGCTGTGAAGTGTCCCAGAGCACTGTCCCCTCCTTGGGGGGAAGGCTGCGCCCTTCTGAGCTATGGCGGCAGCCGCGGTGGGGCCAGGGCTGCGCGGTAGGGACAGCGCCAGCCACGTGTGGGATTCAGTGTTCTGGTCCCTACGTTAAGTAAAAGGGAACAGGTGAAATTAATTTCGATGTATTTTACTTAATCCCAATATAAAACATTGTCCTTTTAACATGTCTTTAATGTAAAAAAAAATCAAAACAGTGATTTCATGTTCTTTTTTTCTTCAAAATCTGGTGTATATTTACAACTACAGATAATTTCCATTTGAATGCTAATCCTTGATCTGTATTTAGATTTCATAAAAATTTCACTTGAAAGAGTAGATTGTTCTATTTCAGGTTGTTCAGACATACTTCAAAGTTTTCCAGTAACTGAATTGAGTATCCGTTGTCAGATTAAAATTAAGTAAAATTTAGAATTCACGTCCTCAGTCACACCAGCCGCGCTTCACAGAGGCGTTTCTGGCGGCTGCTCTTTTGGCTGTGGAGCCCCCGGCGCTGCTGCGGCCGCTTTGTTCTGGGTGCGGGGCCTGGACTCTCCTGCCTGGCCCGGCCAGGCCGTGCGGCTGTGCTGCTCCCGTTCTCAGAGGGGGAGGCTGGCGCGGGAGGGGTCCAGCCACCGGCCACGTCGGCGCTGTCAGGGCAGCGTGGCCGTGCGGCCAGGACCCCAAGGGCCTCCTCCTTCTCCGTGCGCATCCTCCACGGCCTTCTCCACTGGGCATGGCTGTCGCCAGACGCTGCGCAGCCCTGGGGACTGGTGGCTGTCCAGCAGTCACGTCCTTGCTTTCATGGAGATCGTGGTTCTGGGGCAGAAATATGCCCAATTGGGGCACTGTGGAAGATGGAAATGATTAATAATCAGGGAGCCTGATCCCCACAAGTCTTGCTGCTCCCTGCCTCGGGCCGGGAAGAGCAGAGCCCGCAGTCCCCGCGGGAGCCGTGCGCGGCGTTGTTGCCTCCACGGTGGTTCTCGCGGGCGGTGCTGGGCGGTGCAGGCCCAGCGGAGTGGCCTCCACGGTGGTTCTCGCGGGCGGTGCTGGGCGGCACCGCTGTCTTGGTTCACAAGTGGAAGGGCCTGCTCTGTGCCTGTCACTGTTGTAGTTGTGATTTTTTACTATGACATTAGAAGACTCCTGAGGACTTAAGAATTGCTCTGGCAGGCACCTTCATGGGACAGCAGGCGGGGTCTGAGCTGACTGCGCAGAGGAGGTTGTGCAGGAGGGAGGAGAGGTGGCCAGAGATGGGGCGTCCCTGACCGCCTGCAGTCTCACCTTCAGAGGGTGCTGGGCCTGGTCCCCAGGTCCCCAGGCCCTCCTCGTTGCTGTGAATGAGGAGAGTTGGGATGAGGGGCTGTGGGTGGGGGGTCCGTGGAGCAGTTGGTATCCTGCAGGTGTTTCTTCAGACAATATTGAAAGTAGTGTGTGTCCTCTTATGTATGTTGGCTGGCCCAGTTGCTACTTTAAATTCAGAAGAGGAGAGCGACCCTCCAACCTACAAAGATGCCTTCCCCCCACTTCCCGAGAAAGCGGCGTGCTTGGAAGGTGCCCAGGAACCTGCCGGAGCCTGGAGTAGCAAGATCCGGCCCATCAAGGCTTCTGTCATCACTCAGGTAGAAACGCCACCCTTTTCAGCCTGTCCCTCCAAGTGGGATCCGATGGAAGGGTTTTGGCACATGCAAAATGAGAATTCTTCAGGTTGGTGAAGGGAGGAGGCCGTCAGATGTGATCTCCCCCCAGGCTTTTGTTGGGGCAGAGCTTCAGCCGTGCACACCCCGCGTCCCATGCACCCGAGGGCTGGCCACAGCCGGTTCTGGGCAGCCTTTGCCAGGGCTGTGGGTCTCGTTTGCTGTCCCCTCACTGCAGTCCAGTCCCTGTTCCCGCTGCTCAGGCTGCTCCTTCCATGTCAGCAAATCCGTTAAGAGCTGGTGTGTCTCTACCCTTCATCCCACTTGCTTAAAGCAGTTAACCAGCTTCTTGTCCTTCTCTCTGCTACCTGAATTTGAGAGGTTGGCAGACTTCTGAACCCCTGTGAGATTGAAGCCATGTGCCTGCAGGTCTTCTCCCGCCAGCTCTAGACTCATAACCAGCCGCACCCTGTCCTTCCACTCTAACCTGTTACCGCGTGGACGGTTTTGTTAGATGTGCCACTGTCTGCTGGGTGGGTCAGGCCCCAGACCAGGGTAGCGGATCCTCCTTCCTCCTTGCCTGTCCTCCCTCCATTCTCCGCAAAGCAGCCGGAGGACCCTGAGCCACTGGCAGAAAGTGTCCTGCTTCAAACTCTTCATTGACTCCACCACTGGGGGTCCCCTGGGGTGCTGGCCAGACCCCACTTCCACCTGCTGCCTCCTCGCCTTTCCTGCCTGCAAACCCGGAAACCCGGGCTCTCCCCTCGACTCGCTGGCATCTGCCCACACGCCCTGGCCACAGGGTCTCCTGCTGCTCTCCAGCCCTGCTTTGCGTCATGGGTTGGCTCTTCCCACTGGAATGGCAGCCTCCTGCTGAAGGCGCTTTCTTGCCTTTACCTGCTTTGTCCCAGGGCTTGGCTCAGTGCCTGGGTGAGGTGGGGGCTGCTTAGTGAGGGCAGGGCCCGTTGACCTCCCTTCTGTTCTTTGATCTCTTAACTGGGTCTGTTCCGATCTCTGAGCAGGTGTTCCACGTGCCCCTGGAGGAGAGAAGATACAAGGACATGAACCAGTTTGGAGAAGGTGAACAAGCGAAGATTTGCCTTGAGATCATGCAGAGAACCGGCGCCCACCTGGAGCTGTCGCTGGCCAAAGACCAGGGCCTTTCCATCATGGTCTCGGGCAAGCTGGACGCCGTCATGAAGGCCCGGAAGGACATTGTCGCCAGACTGCAGACACAGGTGGGCGTCCCCAGGCCTCACTCTCCTGAGCGATGGAACTGGTGCCATGTCCCCAGTTCCTGACGTGGGCTAGAACTTCACTGGACTCTTCCTGTCAGTGGGACAGCAACGTGCAGAGCCACCTGGCATTTTTAGGGGGAAAACCACTAAATTAATAATAGAACTGGGGCACCTACTGTTTTTGCTATTTGAGTGAATGAACTGAAAATTTTCTTTTGTTTTGGAGATGGGTGTCGCCATGTTGCCCAGGCTGGTACCAAACTCCTGGCCTCCAGCGGCCCTCCTACCTCAGTCTCGTGAGTAGCTGGGACTAGAGGCCAGGCTGCGCTGGAAGTGAGTCTTGTCCCAGAGATTGAGATGCTCGACAGAGCTGGGCTTGCTGGGCGGCGTTCCTAACGCTTTGCTGGGGCATTTGTGAAATACACGCTTCTAGGTCTCAAACTTAGGGTAAGATAAATTAAAGTTTTGTTTTAAACCAGTTCCCTAGTCCTGGGCAGTCTGATGCCAGTACCTGGACGTTGTTTGAGAGCCATCGTAGTAAACAAGGGAGTCTATGATGGATTTCTCCCTAAGTGGCAGCACTTAAAGGCCAAGAGAAATAGAGAATTTTATTAGACTGTGGTGTGACGCTGTGATGCTAGGTGGGTCTATTTAGAAACGGGGGTTCCTCCCCTGGGGCTGAGTCTCTGCAGTGGGAGCTGGCCCTGGTGGTCGTTGGGAACCTGCCTGGAGGGGTCCTGGTGCAGGACCCTGGGGCGCAGCGGGGGATGGGGGGCACGGCGGGTGCTGGTGCGGCCCCGACAGCGGCTCAGCCACGTGGCACGTCAGGATGGCAGTCCCGGGCCCCAGGTGGTTTCATGGAATTAAATCGTTGTTATGAAGGTTAAAATGGTGCTTGTAACTGTTTGCTGTTGTGGCTGGTGTCTGCTCGCCAGTGGGCGTTGGGGCGTCCGTCTGTGCGTGGATGCTGCGGGGCCACTGGACGGCCTTTGTCCCTGGCCCACGTTCTGGTTTTGAAGCAAATCTCAGGCACGTTATTTACCTGTAAATACTGCAGTGTGGCCTCTCTTCTTTATGTAGTTGTGTCTGTAACCATTGTGCCATTAGCTCACTGCACGTGATAATGGTTTCTTAGCATCATATACGTTTTTGACCCAGTCTGTGTTTAGACTTTTCCTATTTTCTCTAACTTGTTTCCAGTTGGTCTGTTCAAATCAGTGTCCAGACAAGGTCTCCACACTGCGTTCGATTGTACAGTCTCAAGTCGATCCTTCTTTGACGGGACCCTGCCCCCCTTTTTAATGCCATTGATTTGTTGGGGAAAGTGGGTGTTTGATTTGTTCTGCTGTTTCTGGTGAACTGGTGTTAGGTCTCGAGGGGCACGGTTACTCTCACGTTCAGCTCGAGTGGCAAGAACCTCGAAGGTGGTGCTGTGTGTGGTGTGGCTGCTCCTGCGTGTGCTGGTCTGAGGTCCTTCAGTAGTCGGGTGTCTTTAGCTCACCTGTCCTTTAAGTTCCCATCAGCGTTTTGCTTAATAGTTTTACCATCCATTGGGGACCACGGCCTGCATTCATGAAGGGCTACACACGCGGTTTTCTACTTCTGTCCCTGCTCATGCATGAGTTGATATTTCTGTAAAGAACTTTGCTTCACCCACAGTCAAGTGGGAAGTGCCGGCTGAATAATTGATCCTTTCCCGCTTACCAATTTTTAGACTAAATGGACAGTCTGGCATCATCAGTGTCAAACAGCGAGTCTTTGTGGTGTCGTCATGAACTTGGGAATTCTTGACGTGTCTGTCACAGTCGTCCTTGATGGAGAAATGGCCGCATCTTCAGCCAGAGGGGCCTGCGGGTTTGTTCCCCGCGGCTCGGTGTCACGGCCCATCAGCACCATCACCCCGTAGTTTCCAACATAGAAAGATGACTGGGCTAATTTTATATATTTCCTTCCACAGACCTTGACTCAGCTGTGTCTCTGCGAGCTCTGGACCCTTTGAGTAGGAAGCTGCAGTCAGAGACTCCACTCTAGACACGAGGTGCCCCTTACAACTGGGCTAGCAGAGCTCCTGGTCCTCTTGGGAGGACAGAGCTGGGAAAGTGGAGCTTTCTTTTAACAAAGGAAAACCATGAGTTTAATATTTTTCTAACTAAGATAAAATATGGTAGAGTTTTACAATCACTCGAACTAATTCTTTTTTCTGGGTTATCCTGTCGTCTTGCTACATAGTTCAGTTCATTTGTTTCCCTTTATTTTCAGTTTTTAGAAGTTATTTCAACACTTACATGTTTGCAAGTCAAAGCTCTATGATAAGGTCCGTTCGGAGACATCTCCCCAGCCTGTCATCTTCTCCCTGCTCCTCGCTCCTCTTGCCGGACCATTCCTGGCCCCCAGCTTGTACCTCGTTGCTTGTGTTTGAGAACAGAAGCAAAGCACAGCTTGCCAAAACCTGTTCCACACCTTGCGTTTCTCCTTACTGTTTTTGGAGCTGTCGGCGTATCGGTAAATAGTGATTTTCCTCATTGCTTTTGCGGCCACGTGGTGCTCTGTGGGTGTCCTATGATTTATGCGGCACTCACGGACGGGCATCTGGGTGCTTTCCAGGCTCTGGGTGTCAGACATTGTGTCACAGTAAAAGCCATGTGCCTGTGCCGTTCCTGTTGGGCCCAGTGCCTCTCGCGGTAGATGCCTGGCAGTGAGACGCTGGGTCAGAAGGTGACTGCAGGTGTGACTCGGCCGTCGGCAGCGGACTCCCCGTCCTCGGGAGTTGTGTGTCTTGCTCTTCCGTCGGCAGCGTTAGGGAGCCAGGCGCGTCAAATGCTCGGGTGTTTGCCAATCGACGAGGCAGCTGAATATGCTTGCAATTTGCTTTTTTCTGTGAAACGTCTGTTCTTTTGCCCATTTTTCCGTCCGGTTCATCTTGCTCAGTTTTCAGTAGCTCAATGTACTAGGGCTTTTTAAACCGCTTCATCAGTAATAAAAGTTAAAAGTAATGTTCTCCAGTTTGTCATTTCTTTTTTATCTTGATGTGTTTTGCTATGTGAAAGTTTTATTCTTATGTAGTAAGACTTATTAGTCTTTTATTATTTTGAGTCGTTGTTAAGGAGGTTTTTTACTTCTCAGTCATGAGAAAGTTCATCCCTCTTTCTGCTGGTGCCTGTGAGGGTGGTCTTGGTTTCGGTTCCTGACGTTTGGACTGCGTTGCGAGTGGGGTGAGGCCTGACCCAGTTCCACCTTCCTGCGTGTGGCTCTCGACTTGTCAGCACCATTTTCAAGAGACAGTCTGCCCCAGCGGTTTGAGTGCTACTTTTGTCACATCCTAGATGCTCATGCTAACTTAGGTCTATTTCTGGGTTTCCAGTTCTGACCTGTCGGCCCGGCTCTCTGCGCGGGAAGACTTCCCTGTTTGAACGGTGGTGGTTCGTGTTTTGCTGTGTAGTACTGCTCTCTTCACGGTTGTCTTATCTGTTCTTGTTTGTTCTGTCGTGCAGCTTTTATAATTAACTTTTTATTCAAAATCGCATTAATATTTTTAAATTAATCTTGATCATTGACGTCTTTATAATTTAAACCTTTTAGATCTTTTAAGGAGTGTCTTCTAATTTTTTTTATTTTTGAGACAGAGGCTTGTGAACTCCTGGGCTCAAGTGATCCTCCTGCCTCAGCCCGCTGAGTAGCTGGGACTACAGGTGCCACCACTGTGCCCAGCGTGAAATGCTGTGTTTTTCCTTAAGTTTGCTAGCTGGTTGTTGTTGGCACAAGTTAAGGCTGTTGACTTCTGGATTCTAATCCTCCTGTTATAAAGAGAATTTAATGAAGTAGTACTTTTTTCAGGGTTTCTGGGTCCTATGCTTCTTGCTGTCCATTTGTGGCTATTTCATTTGCTCTTACCTCCTTTTGTGGGGGTGTGTCCTGTGGGTGTCGGGCAGTGGCTCAGGGACACTGGGCCTCACGGCTGCCGGCGTCAAGGGCAGGCGGCTGCCCGTGCGCAGCGTCTGGACTCTCACTGCTCTGGCGGATGGGTCGGGGCTGGTGGGCGACAACAGGCAAGGGAGGCGTTCCAGCCAGAGAGGATGTCACGGAAAAGCATGTTCTTTGAGAACGTATAAATACTTTGGCGGGGGGGGGGGCGGGTTTTGGTTCTCTTCCTGCTATAGGCCTCGGCAACTGTTGCCATTCCCAAAGAACACCATCGCTTTGTTATCGGCAAAAACGGAGAGAAACTTCAAGACTTGGAGCTAAAAACTGCAACCAAAATCCAGATCCCACGCCCAGATGACCCCAGCAATCAGATCAAGATCACTGGCACCAAAGAGGGCATTGAGAAAGCTCGCCACGAAGTCCTGCTCATCTCCGCTGAGCAGGTGAGAACGCGGGAACACGCTGTGTCCTGCCCGCTGCGGCCGGGGGCTCACCTGCGGCCCTGGAAAGCCTTCTGCCCCGGTGTCGCAGAGGCCTGGGTCATCGGTCCGTCCTTTCCTTTCCAGGACAAACGTGCTGTGGAGAGGCTGGAAGTGGAGAAGGCTTTCCACCCGTTCATCGCGGGGCCCTACAACCGGCTTGTTGGCGAGATCATGCAGGAGACCGGGACACGCATCAACATCCCCCCGCCGAGCGTGAACCGGACCGAGATCGTCTTCACGGGCGAGAAGGAGCAGCTGGCCCAGGCTGTGGCTCGCATCAAGAAGATTTATGAGGAAAAGGTGTGCAGATCCTCGCGGCGGGGACAGGGACTAGGGTTCGGGTCTGGAGACTTGGCGAAGGCCCAGCTTTGCCCCGTCGCCTTTTGTCCTGGGACAGGAAGCTTATTGTCGCTGCACTCGGGTGACCAGCAGAGACGGGTGCCCAGGCCTCCCTCTGCAGGTGGTGTCCTCACTCTGCCGTCTGCGGGGCGTCCCTGCCCGCGGCCTCAGGCTGTGTTGGCAGGTTGCCAGCGGGGCCGCCCCAGGGCGGGGAGTACAGCTCAGAGTTGTCCACTTCCTTGATTAGACTGTTAGCTCAACTCGGTGAACTTTGTGGTCTGAAACTTATTCCTTAGTTTGGGGTAAAGACTTGGTGTTTTCAAGTGTTCTGGGGTGGAGTTAGCAGGTTCGGGTGCCTACGCTGAGGGGAGAATCAGGATTGCGTGGTTGTGGTCTTCGCCTGTTGGGGACCAGCATGTGCAGCCTGGGCCCCTCTGGCGGCTTCCTGCCCTTTCTGCAGTGATGTCCCCTCCACCCGCCCACTCCTGTCCCTCTGTCCGCCCTCACGCTCCTCTCACTCAGAAAAAGAAGACCACCACTATCGCAGTGGAGGTGAAGAAGTCGCAGCACAAGTACGTCATCGGGCCCAAGGGCAACTCGCTGCAGGAGATCCTGGAGAGAACTGGAGTTTCTGTCGAGATCCCGCCCTCGGACAGCGTCTCCGAGACCGTGATACTTCGGGGCGAGCCTGAGAAGCTGGGGCAGGCGCTGACGGAAGTCTATGCCAAGGTACCTGCCTCTCGGCGCAGCGTGTCTGCTCGGTGAGCTCCGAGGCCCTCCGTGGACAGCCCTCGAGTCGCAGATGCCGAGGCCTGGACAGGGGCCCTGCGGCGTGGGGAGCGGCAGCCCTGGGAGCCACGTGAGCGGCCTGGCTTTTGTTTTGACACGACGACGAGCTCTGCAAATCCATGGCTGTTCTCCCGTTTTTCCTAGGCCAACAGCTTCACCGTCTCCTCTGTCACCGCCCCTTCCTGGCTTCACCGTTTCATCATTGGCAAGAAAGGGCAGAACCTGGCCAAGATCACTCAGCAGATGCCCAAGGTAAGGGAACGTCGTAATCTGTTAGGTGGGATTTATCTTGTTTTCCGCTGTCCATTTCCCCCACTGTTCACGGCGCTGTGTCCCACGGGCGTCTTTGGAGACGGCAGCACGTTTTCCAGACTCAGTCGTCCTGCCTGACACGGCGGCCTCCGTGCTGAGCTGAGGGAGGGTATCACTAGGCTGAAGAAATACTGTAAGAAATATGTTTCATTTAGTGACTGTGGTACAATAACCTACTAGTGTGAAGAGCAAAACCTGTATCCGCGTCATGTAAGTGTGAACTTACAGTCTTTCCGGTTCACCGAGGGAGACTGCGGTGCTGGGCGCCACATGCGCGAGGAGGAGCTCAGGGAGCCTGTCGTCCCATCATGTCCCTGTTGTGCCCACACTTAGTTTCCAACTTGCTTTTTAGTTGTTTCACTTTTTCCAACTTCACGCTCCTGGTCCACACAGACACAGGGGCTCCGTGGGGCCCGTCTCCCTTCCCAAAATCCTTGCCTTGAGTGTGGCAAACCAGGGCGGGCCTCGTCCACGCAGAGCGAGTTGTGCGGCCACCGTAGGGCAGCCACATTTCTCTTAAAATGTCACCTCTGTGCTCGTGTTGTGTGTGCAGCGGACGAGCAGCAGGCCTCCCACACGCTGGACACGGTGCGCGGGCCCCCGAGGGGGTTATCGCTAAGGGGAGCTTGTGGGACCACAGCGCTGGGTCCAGGGTGCTGGGCCTCCCTTCCAGCTTCACTCGGTGTCTGGATCTGGCCTCTCCTCGTCATTTCTGGAAGCAGTTTGGCATCAACTGCCGCCCCCAGGAGAGCAGCCGTGGGCTCTCTGAGGACCGGCGATTGCATGCCGGGAGCCGAGGGGCACAGCCGTGCCGTTTAGTCTTAGCCCTCCCTTTCCTTGTGGCACGGCAGGTCCACATTGAGTTCACAGAAGGCGAGGACAAGATCACCCTGGAAGGCCCCACCGAGGACGTAAATGTGGCCCAGGAACAGATCGAAGTCATGGTCAAAGATCTGGTAGGTGCTCCTGTGTGCTGTGTGCTGGTGACCAGGCAGGCTCTGGTGCGGTGAGTGATCTGGTCAGTCAGATCCCTGTGGCCGGGCACAGAGATGCCAGAGGCTGCCACAGTATGTGAGTCACGGCTCCTGGGGCAGCTAGAAGCTGGCCGCAGTCCCAGAAGAGACGTGGGTAGAGGAAACCTTACTTTGAGGAAGGGACCTCCTTGGGGGCCAGAGGAGCAACCCTGCGGCAATTCCTGCCCGCCAAGTCTAAGAACAGGGAACAGTTGACGGCTCTGGATTTGGGTTCTAACTCCTGGTCTAAACGACCAGGCACATCCCGGGGACCAAGGCGCTTGTCTCTGTTGACCTGCCTTTGTCCCCCCACAGATTAACCGGATGGACTACGTGGAGATCAACATTGACCACAAGTTCCACAGACACCTCATTGGGAAGAGTGGAGCCAACAGTGAGTGGGGCTGGCTGGTGGCAGTGGTGCCGGGAGCCTTAGCCCGCGCGGGTGCCGGCCGTGAGAACGAGGACCGCAGTGCAGGCAGCCCCGGCCAAGCTCCTGGTCATGGTGCTCTCTTACCACACTCTCCTCTACCTGCCGGCAGAGGCCACTCTCCTTCCCCCTGGGGCTGTGTGTGGCTTCGAGCTCTTCGGCCGCAGGTGAACCTTCTGGCTTTCAGAAACAGCGCTGGTCAGCCTCTAGGGCAACGCCCGGGGCAGGTGTCTGCCGGCGGCCCTGGAACTGTGCACTTTGTGTTCCAGGCAGACTGCTGGTTTCTGGGACTCGCGTGTTCACTCCCGAACATGCCTCTGATCTGGAGCTCGCTGAGGAGCAGGAAATTTCTAGATTCATGCCCAAGTAAAACAGCTTGGCAGGGGTGTCTTATGTCAGCCAGGTTCAGTTGTAGGTGTGGCACAAGTGTGTGGTGACATCAGAAGCGTGCTAAGCGTGCAGTCCGCTGCGAGTCCTGCGTGACCGTCCCCACATTGCACTGCTGACCTATTCTGAAAGCAAGGCCACCCCTGTGTTTCACTCTCGGGTGGCAGGTGCCAGGGCTCACCCCGCTCCTGCGTGGCTCCGTGGACAGACGGTCCTGTCCTGGGTTGTGGGAACCCAACCTGTGGAAACACAGCTGGGGCGTGTAGCCCGTCCGTGTGAGTGGTAAACCTAAGCTTGTCGGCTCTGCCGTGGCCAGTGTGTGCGCTCTGGTGTCAACCCCGTGTTCTGTGGGTGTCACGTGACAGGGCCAGGAATCTCAGCACGGAGGGACCGCAGGCAGCGCTGGTGTTTTGGACATGGCCTGCAGCATGTGCAGGTCATCAACTTGCTTCTGTGGCTTTGCTTGTCGTTTTGGTTAACTGCAGTGTTTACTTAGACAGAAAACACAAGGAGGTCCAGGGATGTAATCCTGACACTGATTTCTGGTTGCTGCTCCCTAGAAATTACAGAACCACTTGCCTTAGTGCAGTCGAAGAATTGTCTCTGCCCTGTTTCCTTTTTGATCCACTTCTGACACTCCTTTTCTTTTTCGTACTCTGAAGTCTGCAGCCCAGCGCCCGTGTCCTTTGCTCTCCTTGTGCTGTGCCACCCGGAGTGGCTGCACCTTCGTGTCAGCCGGGTGGAGACGGCCTCCTTCCTGCCTCTGCCTGTGCACGCGGTGGGGACGGTGGCCCGTCCCGTGAGCTTGGCGTGGCTCTGCACACGATGGGCAGAACGCCTGCCTCGTTTCCTGGTGGTGTGGCTTCTCCAGAGCTGGGGGCACGGGGTTCTGCCCTGAGAAGGCGGCAGCAGGAGGACCTGCAGCCACGCGTGTGTCACAGAGACAGCGCTTGCTTTGGATCTGAGCGGGAGCCGGGGTCTCACTGGGCAGCAGCTTGGCCGCTGTGGGGCTCGTAGAGGCTGGCGGGAGCTTTTGTCTCCTGTTAACGTGTGTGGTTTTGAATGTGCTGAAGCCCAGCTGTGGCCTAGACCAGCTGAGTCTCAGGTGGCAGCCAGCGTCATTTGAAGAGCTCAGGGCAGTGTAAGCTTGGGGTTGAGGCGGGGGCCCACGCCCCAGAAGCCTTGCGATCGGGCGAAGATCGTAACTGGTTCTCCCTTCGGTCCATGGGAATTCTCGTTTTGGAGGCTAGTCGTCGTCTGCGGTGAATGGGAATTACCTGTCCTGCCTGGTCGTTAGTCCTTGGTGGAACATGGTAGGTTCTGTGTCCAAGACGTGTTTCTGTTGTGTCCCAAGTAAACAGAATCAAAGACCAGTACAAGGTGTCCGTGCGCATCCCTCCTGACAGCGAGAAGAGCAACCTGATCCGCATCGAGGGGGACCCGCAGGGCGTGCAGCAGGCCAAGCGGGAGCTGCTGGAGCTGGCGGCCCGCATGGTGAGCGGGGGCGGGGCCTGCTGGGGGCGGGGCCTGCCAGGGGGCGGGGCCTCACACCTGTTGGCTCCCCTGACTTGTGAGGTGTGCGGGCCTGGAGGAAGGAAGCCAACAAAGCCCACCTTGGGTTGGGTGTGGATCTGACCCCCTGGGGCCGAATCTGTTTCATCCCGCCCCAGGGAACCCACGTGTCTTGTCCCAGTGGCTGCGTGCTGTGCCAGAGAAGCACCACGATTGTGGGGGTGGGGTCTCAACCTGGGGGGGGGGTGCCTGGGCCCCAACTCCAGAGTGTGACGGACGTTGTGGTCACAATCCAATTCTTTTTTTTTTTTTTTTTTTTTTTTTGAGACAGAGTCTCGCTCTGTTGCCCGGGCTAGAGTGAGTGCCGTGGCGTCAGCCTCACTCACAGCAACCTCAGACTCCTGGGCTTAAGCAATCCTCCTGCCTCAGCCTCCCGAGTAGCTGGGAC
>CM052439.1:379843-406136 GCA_028533085.1 Varecia variegata
GCCAACTAAAATATATATAGAAAAAATTAGCCGGGCATGGTGGCGCATGCCTGTAGTCCCAGCTACTTGGGAGGCTGAGGCAGTAGGATCGCTTAAGCCCAGGAGTTTGAGGTTGCTGTGAGCTAGGCTGACGCCACAGCACTCACTCTAGCCTGGGCAACAGAGTGAGACTCTGTCTCAAAAAAAAAAAAAAAAAAAAGAGGTCAGGCCTCTGGAGGACGTCTCTGCGGACAGACTCGCTGGGAGCTGCCCCCCGCACGCCCACATCTGTGCCCGCACCTGCGCCCGCACCCGGGGCCGTGGCCGTGGCTGACGGGCACGCGTGGGGAGCTCTGAGGGCCACAGCACACGGGCGGCATCATCCACCCACGTTCTTTTTGGAACCTACAGAACTTTCTCAAAATTGGCACAACTGGTCTAACTGACGGGAAAACCCGGCTGTCGCAGACACGACTGCTTCAACCCTGCGAACGCGGGCTCGGGGGCCCCGGACACCCGCCCTCCGGCAGCGTGGGGACGTCCTCGCAGCTCCCACAGCCCCCGTTTCCTGAGACGCCCTGGAGAGGAGGAGAAAGGGGACAGCGTGCGCCGCACTGTCCCCACGACGGCAAGAACCGCACGGTCGACCAGGAGACTGTGGCAAGGTTTAATAGTCACGCGTCTCAGGACGGCGCGCGGCATCATGCACGGGAGCTGCTCTCGGAGCCTGTGTACTGCCATCGGGTCTGTGACTGCTGACGTAGCGACGACCTCGGGAGCCACAGGTGGATTAGAAAACCGTGGCTGGGCAGTTCCTTCGAGAGGGACCGGGTGAGGACGAGGACTCAGAACCTGACGAAGGTGGCGTCGATCTGCCGCACGGAGGGCAGGGCCAGCATGACCTTGCGCCGGTACTGCGGGTCCCGCTGCAGCGGGTTGCGCTCCAGGTACACGGTCTCCAGGCTGCGCGCGCCCTTCAGCTCGTCCAGGTCGCTCCAGCTCTCCAGGAGGTTGTCGTTCATCTGGGAGGACACACACGCACACGCACACACGTGAGAAGAGCCCTGACAGCCCAACCGCCCTGACCTCACACCCCACGAGCCCGACTGGGAGGCCACCGAGGGGCCCTCGTCCCTCCCCCGCAAGACGGCACGCTTTGGTGTCGCGTCTTCCCTGGCACCTCAGGACACCTTCCGTCACCAAGAGGAAGAGGATACGCCCTGGCCACCTTCCAGCAGCGTCCCCAGCGGGCCGTGTCTGCGCCGTGGCGGGGTGAAGGGGCAGCGCTGCCTGCCCAGTTCCGGCCCCTGCGCTGGAGTCGGCAGCTCAGAGGCTGCTCCGCCCGAACTCGCGGCTCCTGCAAGTCACCTCCGAAGTTCCTCCCACAAGGTGTCCCCTCGGCTGGTCTCAGCGGCGTGGACACCCCGCCACGGCCGTGTCACCCCACCCCACCCCGCCACGGCCGTGTCACCCCACCCCACCCCACCACGGCTGTCTCACCCCACCCGCCACGGCTGTCTCACCCCACCCCACCCGCCACGGCTGTCTCACCCCACCCCGCCACGGCTGTCTCACCCCACCCCACCTGCCACGGCTGTCTTACACCACCCCGCCACGGCAGTGTCACCCCACTCCGCCACGGCCGTGTCACCACACCCCGCCACGGCCGTGTCACCCCACCCCGCCACGGCTGTGTCACCCCACCCCGCCACGGCTGTCTCACCCCACCCCGCCACGTGCCAGGGACACGCAGACGGTACAGGTGGGATTGGGAGGTCCGAGCAGGCGAGAATCTGCCTCGCCTGCCTGGAGGGGACCTGCCTTTGGCGGGAAGTTCTCTCGTTCCACACGCGCGCTCGGGAAAAGCTGGGGTCACGGTGGGACACTCTCTCCGCCAGGCCTGGGACTAGCGGGTGTCAGTTAACGGAGCCCCTTCAAGCAGTGTCACTGAACTGATGCTGCACACAAGTCACACATTTTTACAACATAAAAAAAAGCACTCATTTAATAAAAGTGGCAATATCACACAGTTTGGAAGAAATAAGATTTTTTGTAGCACAGTCTGTTTAAAAGACTTTTCCTCATGTCACTGGTGGCTGACGCAGGCTGGCAGCTCTGGCCAGGGGTGTGACAGCACCGTCACTCCTCTTCCCCTTCAGCGCACATGGATCCCTCTGCGCCTGTCACTGTCGCACCCCACGTGCTTCCTGTCTCACGGCCCAGCGCACCCCGGTGCCACCGTCCCACCAGTCCCCAGGGCGCGTCCCGTCTGCACCTCCAGGTCTCGGTGACTCAGGATTGCCCGCCGCACGGCCCGTCTCAGAGCAGGTTTCCTCGGGATTCAGTAAATACGAAATTGGGAATTTTACTCACCACCAATGGCCCGTGGGAAGTGATGTCTTTGGTACTGGTAATTTTCAGAGGTTCTTATCTTTGTGTTTTCCAAAGTGGAACTAAAAACAGCCCCTGTGTTGTCTCCAGGGCCACCGCGGGAGCCCTGAGCACCAGGCTGGGGCTGTCGCGCTCGCTGAGGGCAATGGCATTTGTCTCTCCGAGCTCTTCACAATGGGGTGGGAGGAGCGTGACTTGGGTGTGTAGGGTCATTCCTTTTCCTAAAACGTGTCTCCCCAGAAGATACAATTTTTAGTCTCTTCTAATCTTGAACATTTCCACCTCCTTCTCACGTTTTTTTAAAAAGTAAAATTGACTTTTTGAAGAAATCTGGGTTAACTGTCTTACAAAGCGCCTCACTCTGGGTTCCTCTGCCGCTTCCTGTGCTGTGGTCTGGCTTGTCCCTCCAGCTCGCACGTCCCGAGAACGCGAAGTTGCGCCTGGTGCTTGGCGAGCTCAGAAGAAACGTCTCTAGTGAGTGCTCTGCACGGATAAGGCTCACGGAGCCGCCCGACGGCCAGGCGGGGACCTGTGGAGTCCGATCACACAGGTCTAGCTGGTGACCCCGGATGACTCTGGGGACAGGTTTCCCCCTCTGCAATCAGCAAGTTCTCCATGGCACGATACTTGGGCCCCGGTGCACACACCAGCTCGTCAATCTTTGCCCAGTGGTTTCCGCATCTGTCATGACCCTGCCTGAACCCACTACGGGAATTCTGCGGGACACCGCCCTGGTCATTTTCCCAGGAGACTGCCTTGGTGTTTGAGACCCAAACTTAGGTTTTGTACATACTGGGTTGTGCATTCTGCACACACACACAAATGCACGTATTTCCCATGACCATGGTTTCTTGGCTGATATTTGTATGGAAAACTTACATTTATTACCCTAAACTCAATAACATTTTAAACAAAACAGATGTGTAGAGTTCCTAAGATACATATCATAAACAACTGGTAGAATATCAAAATCACTTATTTTTTGAAAATCTGTATGACACGTCACCAGAGGGGACATGCACCTGGTGTGCTGCTGGCAGCAGAGGACACACCTGCTACTCCACGTGAAGCTCAGGATCCCGGAGAGCGAGCGGGAGCTCAGAGGACAGACGGCAGCCACGGTCTCTGTGAAGCTCCCCTGTCCACTGCACCCTGCGGGCAAGACGCGCCAGCCCGGCCCACACAGCTGTGACTGCAGGAGAGGGACCAGTGGGCGCCCGTCAGCCACAGCCACCACCACTTCCACTGGCGCTTTCCTCCTTGTACGGGCCACGCTTTCCTGCTTCTCTGACTAGCTGGTGGCATTTTATTACTGGATACTGTGGATGTCACACTGAGTCTGACTGCTGTGGTCTTTCTTTAAAAAGTTTTGCTCTGGCAGATCTGCTTGGTCCCGTGGGCGCGTGGCCGCAGGCTCTGTGAGGCCCTGCTGCGGTTCCGTGGGTCCCTGTCCACGCTGGCAGGCCGGAGCTCCAGGGTGTCCAGGCACCGTGTGACCCCTGGACTCGCCATGGGGCCTGCAGCCCCTGGCCCCCCCGAGTCTCCCTCTGCTGACCGCTGAGGCCGCGGCTTCCTCTCTGGTAACCTGCCCCCCACCCGCCTCTCCGCTCTGCCGGGGTGGCTGCTCCGTGGCCATGTGGTGAGGACGGTTCGGGGCTGCCTGGTGCCCCTCAAGGCCCATGGCCTGCCACAGCGACGCAGGCGTGGCCAGCCCGGACTCCCCCCTGGCTAAAGCCGGCTCCAAATTCAAAGCTAACATTGGTTTGTTATTTTCTTATTTAATTTTATATTTGTGCCTATTTTCTTATATATGGAATGTTAGGATCCTACTCACATTAACATATTTATTTATCCAGTAACATACTTAAAATAGTTTCAAAATTATAATACCAACATTACCACTAATAAAATTGCTCAGTGAAGTTCAAGGTTTTTGGGAGTATGTCTGTCCTTGAAATATATCTCACAAAGGCCATAGAGTCATAGTACTGTTTTCTTTCTTTCTTTCTTTTTTTTTTGAGACAGAGTCTCGCACTGTTGCCCGGGCTAGAGTGAGTGCCGTGTCGTCAGCCTCGCTCACAGCAACCTCCAACTCCTGGGCTCAAGCGATCCTCCTGCCTCAGCCTCCCGAGTAGCTGGGACTACAGGCATGCGCCACCATGCCTGGCTAATTTTTTCTGTATATATTTTTAGCTGTCCATATAATTTCTTTCTATTTTTAGTAGAGACGGGGGGTCTCGCTCTTGCTCAGGCTGGTCTCGAACTCCTGAGCTCAGGAAATCCTCCCACCTTGGCCTCCCACAGTGCTGGGATTACACACCCGAGCCACTGCGCCCGGCCCAGAGTGCTGTTTTCAAAGTTACTTGAAATATTAATAATTCTTTTGTGTGGTTTTAATACTAATCGGAAATACTGTTGGGTTCTTTTGTTTCAGTCATTTTCAATTTTAAGTTTAAAAAAAAATTTAATGCCTGGCTCAAAAGCCAGAGTTGCATGAAAAGGAGCGTTCAGAGAGGGCTCCACTCTCCAGTCTCACCTCACCCCCCATGCCCACAGGGAGCCAATCAGATCGGCTTTGCTCCTAGTGCCTCTCTGCAAAAATAAGGAAATACGTGCGTTTTTGTCATTTACCTCTCACCTGCCTGTCTGCTCCAGGCAGCTTGCTGTCACTCCTGTTCCCGGTGAGGAGGCCGCTCCCGGCAGCCCCAGCTCAGCGGCTGACCTCCTGCTCCCCGCAGCGCTGGGCCTGTCCCCTGCGTCTTCCCTCTGGAGACTTGTCACCGTGACCCCTGGTGATCTGCAGCTTCTCCCTGGACTTTTTCCTGAACTCGCGCCCTCTCTGCGTCCCTGCCGCTGCCTCCACCCAGGGCCGCACCCGGCACCTGCGCGTGCCCCGTGACCATCGCTCTGGGATGGCCCGTGGCCCCCTGGCCCTCCTGTGGCTCCCGCGGCCATGGGATTCTTTTCAAAAACACATGCAAAAACACATCTGTCTTTTCCATTTTTTCATCTGAGAAAAATGCTCATTGCCAAAAATTAGGAAATATAGAAAAGTATAGAGAAAAAACTAAAAACCATGCACAATCTCACCACACAAAGAAAACCATGCTTAATATTTTGTTACATTTTCTTCCAGGCTTTTTTGCAAGCATATACATATACATTTGAACAGGGTCGATACTGCATGTAAGTTCTTTTAGAACGTATTTTAAACTTTTTTTCAATTATGAAAGAAATACATGCTCACTATAGAAAATTTGGAAGAACCAGAGTGTCCAAGAAGAACCATCACCCACAGGGCCTTTTCGTTTTTGCGTATTTCCTTCCAGTCTGTCTTCTGCATGTGTCTCCCCATGCCCTGAGCTTAACAGCTTAAGAATAACTAGATCAGGCCGGGCGCAGTGGCTCACACCTGTAATCCTAGCACTCTGGGAGGCTGAGGCAGGAGGGTTGTTTGAGCTCAGGAGTTCGAGACCAGCCTGAGCAAGAGTGAGACCCCGTCTCTACTAAAAAAATAGAAAGAAATTATCTGGCCAACTAAAAATATATATATAGAAAAAATTAGCCGGGCATGGTGGTGCATGCCTGTAGTCCCAGCTACTCGGGAGGCTGAGGCAGGAGGATCGCTTGAGCCCAGGAGTCTGAGGTTGCTGTGAGCGAGGCTGATGCCACGGCACTCACTCTAGCCCAGGCAACAGAGCGAGACTCTGTCTCAAAAAAAAAAAAAAAGAATAACTAGATCTCACCAAAAATATCTGGCCTCTTCCCTTTCTTTTACATTAATACTGTATCCTGAGCATTTTCCTGAAATTAAACATCCTTTACAATCATCACCTGAAGAGCGCATTTTGTGATGGTGTAATATGTCATCATTGGGGTGTATCATTATTTATTATTCCCTACGCTGGAGAAAAGGCATGTTTATAAAATATAACACAAAGTTTTAGGAGAAAGTCAGGTAAGCGTTTTTGTCAACGGTGGGTGGCTGCCACGCGGCCTCCCCGAGGGCTCCGCGACCCAGGGCCCACGCCCTGCTCCTGGGCAGGGCACACAGAGGAACCGCGTGTTCCACAAATACCGTTTCGGTACCAGCAGGCTTCCCAAACCTGTCCCCGAGATTTTCTGCCAGGTGTCCTCTCCTAGCCATGCCAGCGTGGCACACCTGTAGGTCACGCTGAGCCGGCCGCGGACAACGCCACGCAACCCATAAGACCCCACCCCAGACCTCGCTGCTCACTCAGCGTCACGGCTGCAGGACTGGAGACCCCTGTGTCTGTTCACACATTTTACACAGTGGGACAGTTTAGTCAAAGTGGCATCAACCCCAGCGTGTATGGAACTTACCCAGAATTCCTGGAGCTCTGTTAGATGGCTGACATTTTCAATCTTTTTGATTCTATTTGATGCAATGTCCAACATCGTGAGTTTGTTCTAAAATAAGGAGATAAAACATTTCCTGGATTACCTCAGTTCAGCGACTACGTGACCGTGCGTGTCTCTGCCTCCCTGGACAGGGCGGGCCACGGAGGGCGATGTGACTGCCCCTTCCTGCAGCCTCCCTGGGCCAGTGTGTCCCTCAGGGCCTGCACAGCCACCTCCTCCAGCTCGCGTGGTCGTGGGATTTGAGACTGCGCCACACTCCAGCCCCTGTCCCATGAGCACCCAGTGACATCGCAGGCCCTGGGAGGAACAGGGTGGCCCTGGGGCTCTGAGATGGGCTTTGAAGACAGGGTGACAACTATGGTAACACTTATTTTGTGCTATCACGAGGACATGTGTGATACCAAGTAACCCTCAAAACAGAATTCCTCTCTCCGTTCAGGGATGGGAAACCTGGCGGGTTCGGGGTGGGGGCAAGAAGCTGCCCAGTCCGGAGCCCGAGCTGCCACCTGGGAAGGGGCCATCAGACGCAGGTGCCGAGAGGGGAGGCCTGGGCCCTGTGGGGGCGAGTCTTGAGCTGCCTGGAGCTCGCGGCTGAGGGAGCAGGAGGTGAGCAGGTGCTCAGGGACCGAGGACGAGGACGGTGCCCGGGGACAGCGAGTGCCTGCGGTGGGGCGCGCACCCCTCCAGGGGATGACACTGTGTTTTTATGGTCGTCTACTCGAAAAACGACATCACTGACTTTCCAATACACATCGGCTAAGCCTGGGTAATGTTTTTAAAGCTTACAGAGTTTCAATATTTAACAGAAGAATAATTTTGTAATGAAAATTACACCTATTAAAGCTCCACTGCTTGCTACGGGATGTTTAACCAAACCAGCCGGCAGGTTTTTCTGAACTCAACAGGAAACGCTTGCAAGCTGGCTGAGAGCCTCCGATAGACTCACTCCCTTCCTCTCTGCCCTCACCCCTCTCTGCCCCGTTTGAGGATTCTCTTCTGTCTCCTACTGCATTCCTGGTATTCTGATTCCAAATCCTGCCCAGTTTTAAGGGAAAGTTAAAAAAGTCTCAAAATTAAAAAAACCAGGAACCATACAAGCACACAGAAGCACCAGCCAGCAGCTCTGCTGACTGCGAAGAACGGGGGCCGCGGCCTCACAGCTCCGCCAGGGCCCTGCCTGCCCCCCGGGCACACGCACTGGCCGAGCCCCTCTCCTCCCTCTCGCGAGGCTGGGCACGTGCTGCAAGGCAGCCCCTTCACACCGTCACCTGGGTGCCCGGGTGTCCACGCGCAGAGTCCTGAGCCCTACAGTGTACTGGGGGGTCCTGGGGTCCAGGGCAGAAAGGGCCTCAGGGGAGCTGTGACGGGGACGGAGCTGTGACGGGGACGGGGCTGTGGGCAGCCTGGGGACACGCAGCCTGGCGGCAGGGGGCGTGAGGCCATCAGGTGTGCAGACCGGAGACTTCGATAAAGTGCCTGCAACGCACAGCAGGGTTTGCCAAGTGCCGAGTGCCAAGGCAGAGACCTGGCGGGGGCTGCAGCAGCTGGGGCTGTCCCTGGCCCCTGAGCTTGGGGGCTCAGCTACGCACGCCACACTCTTTCAGGTTTTTCTGGGGGAGCTGGCCAAAGTTTTAAAAGTGCATCTGAAAGCAAAACAGCAGGAATTGCTTGAAAGAAAAATAGAAAAAGGGAATGGGACAGGGTGGGGCAAGCAGGCAGCCCAGAGGTCACAGCACTGCCACAGAAATCAGCCAGGGAGGGACCTTGGCAAGAACACGCAGAAGAGCCCGGAAGGCGGATGGGCAAACTCCAGAACATGCCAGGTGTCGCTGGGACAGCACACTGCCATGTGGGAAAAGGTTCGCTTACTTTCTTACCTCCCACCACAAAAATAAATCCAGATGTGTTAAGAGACAAAACCTGAAAGGAAGCATCTGTTTGATCTCTAGTTGAAGAAAATCCGAGAGGAAAGACTGTCACATTGACCTTGACTATCCTTTAGTGCAGTTTTTTCTGTTTTGTTTCAGAGGCCCAAGGAGCTGTTTAACCGAGATCCCGGGGTGGCAGCCCACGGGTGCAGGTCTGAGCTCCTCCTCCTCCTCATCCGCCAGGGGACCCCCTGCTCAAGTGAGCCCCAGTGCCCGTGGGTGGGCTCTGTGGGGCTCCCAGCCCCGGGCCCTCCGCACAGCCCCCAGCTCCAGCCACAACCGCGGCCCCACCTGTCAGGGACGCCCCAACTTAGCACTGCTCCCCTGGGAAGGCAAAGCTTAGATGCTGGTTTGTGAACTAATTATCTGCAAAGTCGGAGGAAGGTGACTCAACTTTCCACAGGCAAATTCTGATTTTTCCAAAATTTTATGTAGATGTTGGTGAAATGAATTCAAAATGTGGTTTTTCCTGCAAAACAACATCACTAATGGCAACCAGGCCCTGGGGCTGAGACACAGAGGCCAAAGGAAGCTTTAATGAGATTAAAGCTCTGTTTACAATAACAAAAATGACCAATCTGGTTACATTTGCTGGCAATTAAACAAAACAGAAAAAAAAAAACCCAGTAAAATTGAATGAGAAAAAGTCTTTTATTTGTCTTGAATATTGTGCTGAGGAAAAGCAGGCTGAGCTGCAGGCAGCTGTGGGGGTGCTGGGAGGGCGGCAGGTGGGCACAGGCTCAGGGAGGGGGAGGCTGCCCGGAGCCAACAGAGGAAGGGGCAGAGCTGAGGGCCCCGGTGCCCCTGTGGGCAGGGAGCAGGGCGGGAGGCTCAGGGGCCTGGAGGGGAGAAGGAAAGGACAGGGGCTGCCGCCAGCTGCCCTTGTGGTACAGGGCCATGTATGGGCACGTAAGGTTTGCTTTTTTCAAATCTCCCCAAATGCCTACAGCACAGGGTGGATTCGCAGTGACCCCTGCCCCGGGGGACACCTGTGCTGAAATTCCGCACGATTCTGGGTAAGGCGTCAGCCCTTCAAGGCACACGTGTCCTGCGCCCCCAGCCTGAGGCTCCCTCGGTTCTCAGGACGGGGAGCCTCTCGGGAAACCTCTCCGAGTGCGTCCACCCGACACCAGCCGCCGGCCCTGCCCGCTGCCCACAGCCCGCACAGCCCGGGGGCGCCTTACGTTGTTCTCCAGGCCCTCGATGACCTCGATGCCGTTGTGGCTGAGGTAGAGCTCCCGCAGGTTCACCAGGCTCTGCAACCCCTCGATCTTGGTCAGCCGGTTGCTCTGCAAGAACCACGTGGGGCAAGTGTGACAATGGCTTTCAGGAAATGAGGTTTCTCATCGTCCCGAAGAATTCTAAGACTAGGGCGTTTCACTTACAATGTGCTAGAATGAGATTTGTGTGGAGGGAAAAGGCGGATCAGAGTCTTGCATCTGCTGCACTGGGCTACAATTCACGCACAGGAATTAACAGGTCTTTTATGTAAAGAACTTTTTTTTAGATGTATGTGGGGAAGGTTTACCTGAATTCAATTGATAACTTTAAAATGTCAGAATTGCTCAATACTTTAAAAGTAAATTAATTCTTATTTCCCTCATTATAATTACAACTCAAATGAGACTTTTTACAAGAAGCCCGTGGAACGTCTGCGTCACCAGCAGTGACAGCGCTTCCACACGCCCCTCTCGGTCAGTCAGTCGGGGACCCCACGCCAGGCCCTGTTCCCGAGGACCTGGTCCCATCTTGCCTCAAGGCTCTGATTCCACTAATTTGCTTCCAACGAAAATGGTCACATGAGCGTAGGCAAAGTCAAGTGCTTCCTGACGCCCGAACACAGCCGTCTGGCGGGGCTTTGTTCTCACGGGGAGGGAAGGGCTCGGACATGGAGCCCAGCACGTTAGGGGATTCGGAACAAGCCTGATCTTCTCCCACCCAAGCACTAGCCCAGGCGCTAGCCCAGGCGCTAACCCAAGCGCTAACCCAAGCGCTAGCCAGCCCAGCCGCGCTAAGCTTCCGGGATCAGGTGAGGCTGGGCAAGCTCAACCTTCTGAAGAAGTCTCCTTTGGCTAAAAACCATCTAGGACTATTAGTGGGAAAAGGAGTATGACCCTTGAAGAATGAAATTTTAGCCTAACCTATAGGCGGGGTAGGTCTTGCCTGTAATCCCAGCACTCTGGGAGGCCGAGGCAGGGGGACTGCTTGAGCCTGGGAGCTCAAGACCCGCCTGGGCAATGTAGTGAGACCCAGTCTCTAAAAAAAAAAAAAAAAAAAAAAAGAATGAAGCTCTACTTCCGTGCGCGCGCTTGTGTAAGTCTGTGGCATCTAAGCTCAGGAGGATCAATACCTGCATGCTGAGAACGGTCAGGTTGGTGAGTGCATCCAAGTTCTGAAGTTTAGTGATTTTGTTTTTCCCCAGAAACAAACTCTCCAGGTTGGTCAGCGTGTCGATGTTCTCAATTGCCTGTGAGGAGGACAGAGGCGCAGTCAGTGCCCACAGCCCAGGAGCTGCGCTGGGCAGGGGGACAATGCTGGGGACAGAGCTGTCTCGGTGTCAGCTCTGCGACGTCGGGCTAGTTACTCAGCTGCTCTGGAAACTTCCTAGTGAGATCGTTCAGTATGGAAAGAAGAGCAAGAAAAATGGTGGAGAGTCCAGGGCTCTGTCTCTCGGGCTCCTTCCTAACGCTCAGGTGTCCAGGGCTCCGGGGCGCAGAGTGGAGACCTACAGGCCGGCACATTTCTCAGCACCGTCCAGTCCGAGCCTCTGAGCTGACACGTCACTGTGCTGCTCCACACAGCACCCGCCAAAACCCACTCCCGTGAGCCTCAGGCTCCACGGGGTTGAGAAGCCGGAAGTTCTCACCCGTCTCTAAGACCCTGGGATGCCCACTTGGCACTCGTGAGGTGGGTGCCCTGATTCTGTGGCTCGCTGCCCCTCCCGCTCGGCTCCCACAGCTCCCTGCTGTGGACACGCGCTGTGAACACACGCTCCTCCACGCAGCCACACACCCGCCGCAGGCAGGGGCGACACCATCCTGCCTGGTCTTCGCAGCTGCCTTGTGTGCAGCAGGTTGTTTAACGGCTCCTTACTGACCTCGGTTTCCCTCCTCTTAGCCCACCACTCTCTCAGCACAAGTTATTCTTTAGACATTTCCGCAGACACAAAACAAGCAGGCTAAGCACGTGCTAGCAGAGTGGGGACTCCAGCCAGCACGGAGGGGACTCTCATCTATCTCATCGTCACAGCAGGCCTCGGCCGTGGGGCAGGGCAGGGCCTCCTCACAGGCTGTTGCCTGGATCAATTTGTGACGAGCCACAGTTCTCCCGAACGTTCCATAGTGAGGTCCCTGATAAAATGCTGACTCTCTAGTTTTAAATGTGCTGCCTTGCTGTTTGTGGCCACGAGATCTCTAACAAGAGCCATCAAGAGACTCTCGCCAAAACTGCCTCCCGTGGTTTGCACCTGCCCAGGCTCTCAAGGGCCCAGCGGCACCGGCCACCGTGTGCTTAGCCCCTCCAGCAGCCAAGTGGGGGGCGCAAAAAACACGGGGTGCGGGTGGATGTGCCCAGAGACACTGGCCTGAGCCGCCGAACCAGGCTGCGGGAACACAGGCTCAGTGCCGCGACCCAATCAGGAGCCAGGTGTGGGGCCCGTGGGGTCTTCTGGCTGACGGAGGGCCCCCACCCCTGCCCGTGGGAGCCACGGCTGCTCTCCGCCCAGCAGACCCACCCAATGTCAGCCCTTCAGTAACGCCCTCCCAGGCTCCCCCCACGGATGCCAGAGACTCTTGACACCACTTATGGGTCAGCTGGCGAAGGACCTGCTCCTGCTCCTCCTACGGAACCCCGTGTCGTTTTAGAAGTCTCTTATTTCCATTCTGCCCCACGGTTCCAATGTCCAGTGGATCCTGCAGAACACATCTAATCCCGCTGGGGGACGCGTCCCAGGGGCACGAAGCAGTCCAGCGAGGACCGGCCAGTCCAGCACTGTGCTCCAGGTGTCTCGGCAGCAAGACACCTTCTAAAGCCCTGGCACGGACCGCTCTGCTGTGCGTCCTCTGGAGAAAACCACCGCGAGCACATTCCAGAGCAAGGTGCGCTGGGTCGGCGGGTTCTCCCCGGGCAAAGCACAGCCGGAACGGTCTGCGCTGGGGTCAGGGTTAGGCGAAGAGCAGCTGAAATCTATGTGCAGAAGAAAGGCTAGACCACTCAGCTCGGGCACGCATTCTTATTAGTGCTGACTGCCAGTGAGCACTTTTTCTTAAAAGAATAATTTCCTGGTTTATGAAAGAAATCACAGCACCGTCAGAAAACAAAAGCCAACCACACATCCCACACGCGTCCGTCTGTCCACGTGCAGCACGAAGGCACCAGTCAGCGTCTGCACCTACCCGGATGCGGTTGGATCCCAGCTCCAGCATCTGCAGTTGGTGCAAGTTGCTTAAGTTCTCAATTTTATTGATTTTATTGTTGACCAAGAAGAGTTTCTTCAGTCGTGTCAACTTGTCAATCCCTTCAATGTTTCTCAACAGATTAAAAGAAATATCTAGAACCCTGGGAATAAGCAAAACTTTTTAAAAAAAAATGAGCACAGGTTGCATAGAATTTAGCTAACTCAGAGGTGACGTCCCCACCCAGGGGGCTGCAGTCCCAGGGCATCACGTGCCCAGGAGCCTGGGGTGCGGGGGGCGGCCTACAGTCGCCTGGTGCCCCGGCTCCCAGCGCCGTATCTGAGGCAGAAACCACGTTCCATTTACAGCTGTGTCTACGGCAGGACCTAACACCAGGCTGTGCACACAGAAGGGATCTGAGAAGTATTGAATTAAAAACAAAACAAACAAAAATCAACGAGCAACAAAGCCGCAGAAGCCCAGGTAAAGTTTTATCTAGGACCTGACTCCTAAAATTAATGTCATTTATTCCTTTATTTAAAAAAAAAGTTCAAGGCCGGGCGCAGTGGCTGACACCTGTAATCCTAGCACTCTGGGAGGCTGAGGCGGGAGGATCGCTGGAGGTCAGGAGTTCGAGACCAGCCTGAGCAAGAGCGAGACCCTATCTCTACTAAAAATAGAAAGAAATCATCTGGCCAACTAAAATATATATAGAAAAAATTAGCCAGGCATGGTGGTACATGCCTGTAGTCCCAGCTACTCGAGAGGCTGAGGCAGGAGGATTGCTTGAGCCCAGGAGTTTGAGGTTGCTGTGAGCTAGGCTGACGCCACGGCACTCACTCTAGCCTGGGCAACAGAGCGAGACTCTGTCTCAAAAAAAAAAAAAAAAGTTCAAAAGGCAAAAGAGGAAATCATGGATTCACCTTCCCCTCTGCCCAATTCCGGCACCGTCCCTGCGTGGGGACTGGCCAGGAGACCCCCTGCAGCCTTCCTAGCAAAGGCTCACTTTGCAAGTCCACACCGCCCAGCCGGCCGGTGACACGCACAAAGGAGCCGTGCCCTCCTGGAGCCCTGAGCACGGGCAGGCAGGGACCTGGGAGCCAGTAACAGGGCAGGACCCCGTGGCAGAGGTGGCCTTGCCCAGGCCAAGAGCCAGGCAGGGTCGGCTCTGGGAAGGCTGGGTGCGCCCACCCGGCCATCTCCCCGCACCCCGGTCTGCTCGGGCTTCAGGACTCACTCCAGCTCTGTCAGCGCCTCCAGATTCTCAATCTTCTTGATCTGGTTGTCGTAAAGATCCAGTTCTCGAAGATTCTGTAGCTCCTCCAGATTCTCAATGCATTTAATTAAATTTTGACGAAGGCAGAGAGTCTAGGGGACGGGAAAAGGACAGTTGACGTAGGCAAGGGGAGGCCACAAGAAAGCGTCAGCTGTTACTGGAGGACACAGGACAGGCCCTCCTGGTGGAAAGACGTGCTTTTATTCTGCTGTTTTCTAGGAAGGTGCTGACCTTCGAGAGGCAGGGGACTGGGGGTGCTAGCGAGAACTGCCCGCCCCATCTGAGGCTGGAGGCCCCGCCCCGCCGACTACTCGGAGAGGGGGGTTGAGCGTGTGCGCCATTTCCTGGCAGAACGAAGGAACCCTTAGTGGACTCCATTCTGAGAATCCAGTTTCACTGAGGTCCATGAAGGACGGCGAGACCTGGTGAGCGCTTAACTGCATGCAGGCCCAGACCTGCCTCCTCCGTCTGCTGCCTCAAGCTCAAACCCACCGTGTCAGGATAAGGACACCTGCCCAGATCCAGCACCAGCTCAGGGCCTTCCGCAGGATGGGACAAGGCCTGCACCTCAGGACTGATTTCCCGGTTATGGATTTGTCCACACCCCGGGCAAGTGCTGCCAAGTCACCGCAAGGCAAGGCCAGTGTCCCTCTCACCTTTACTTTCTTCAGAACCTCAAACCCTTCAATTTTCCCAATGCGATAGTGATTCAGATCAACATCCTGAAACAAAGAAGAAATCTCGCTCAGCTGCAGCAAAGCAAGGCCTGGCGGGTAGGCAGAGGTGGAAAGGGGCGAGGGAGGCGGGGGAGGGGCGAGGGAGGTGGGCGGCACCAGGGCTGACCCGCAGCAGGAGGACGACAGTGGCAGGGTGTTGCCAGAGGCTCTTTTACGTTAGTTTTATGTAACACTGACCCTCAACACAACTGGTGTCTGACACCTTTTTCTCACTCCCAGCTCCCATGAATGTAAAACACATGCCCAGGCTCCAGGGATAAACACCCTATCCCAGGGGTCCCCAACCTTTTTGGCACTAGGGACCGGTTTTGTAGAAGACAGTTTTTCCACGGCCTGGGGGTGGGGTGGGGGTGGTTTGGGATGATACATGTGCATCACATGTACTGTGCAGTCAACCTCTCGCTGATGATAATCTGCATTTGCAGCCGCTCCCCAGCACTAGCATCGCCCCCTCAGCCCCACATGGGATCACCAGGCGATAGATTCTCATAAGGAGCCGCAGCCTCGGTCCCTGCATGCGCAGTTTACAGTGGGGTCCGAGCTCCTGTGAGAATCCAGTGCCACCGATCTGACAGGAGGCGGGGCTTTTGCGATTATTTGAGCAATGGGGAGCGGCTATAAATACAGATGAAGCTTCACTTGCTCCAGGCTGCTTGCCCCCTGCTGTGTGGCCCGGTTCCTAACAGGCCACCCCAGACGGGTATCGGTCCGTGGCCCGTCAGCACCAGAGACGCACTGTGGGCTCAGGAGGCCCAGCAGTCAGCTGCCACGCAGCGTGGGGCTCCGTCCTCCCGGCTGGACACACTGCTTTCCAGACAGTGGACAATGCAGTCATCGCAGCCACACAATTTATGATCTGCCACACAAGGCCCCAGTGGTTAAACAGAAATGGGATTTCAATAACTTGTATTAAAAATAACAAGAACATAGGAATCCGACCCAACTAATGGAGGCTAGGTGGTCTCTCTAGAGAAATCACTAACTAATCTGGCACCTTCATACAAGACAACCCGATGGTCAGGGTGGTCCACACCACAGCCCGAGGCTGGGCCAAGCAGGCAGCATTACCTCTGCATCTCTGTCCAGGTTGATAGTTTCCATGTCCACAGGCAGCTCATGTTCTTCTGAAAAACGGAGAAGAAAAAGAGAAGTCCATTCAGAACCTCGTTTCGAGGAGGAGTGGCCCCAGGCTTCAAGAACCGCCTCCCCGCTGAGGTCTGGAGAAGCTTGGCTCGTGGAGCCAACTCAAACCGGAGGAGAAAGACCCGGATGGTACAGCGAGGCCCTGGAGGGCGTGGGAGGGTTAAACCCTGCTTCAACAATGGTGACTTCTAAATATCCTGAGTTTCCTGAATTCAGCTATTGGCAAAGGTCTCCAAACTTCCATCTGTACCTCTGAACTTCCCAAGAAAGGACATGTAGTCTAAGGCTGTTGGCAGAACAGAGGGCAGGGAGCCCTGGGTTGTGCGGCTGGCAGCAGCTGGCCCTTCCCACGTTCTTTCCCTTTTTCTTGGTGGCAGTAAGTCAGGCTACTTGAATACAGATCACGCTGGGCACATCCGATGTTCCAGGACGTGCCTCTTATTGCTTTGGAAGGTGGCCCAGCACCTACAAATGCCTCTCTCTGCAAAGAGCAATATGAAACGAAGCACAGCTCAGCAGATAGGATCAAAGAGCCTGGTTGAATAATTTAAACACACTTCTCAATGGGGAGGCGGCTGAACTAATTCCAGCAGAGAAACTCATCTGGGTTTCTCCACCGCAGAGAGCCGGCTTCGCTGGGCTGGGCTGGGGCGGCTGAGGGCAGCTGTGAGGGCGGCTCTTCCTCTCCGTTGCATTGGAACTTGCTTAAGCTCACGTGCTGGGAAGGACCAAGACACACGTGGCGGACGCGCACACAAACGCACACTCCTTAAAACTTTAAGAGTAACAGTAATTCCTTAATGTCAGCAGACATCAGTCCCTGTTCACATTTCCTCAACCATCTTCTCAATTCTTTCCCTAGTTTGCTTGAATTAGGATCCAAATAAGGCGATGCATTTCGACTGGATGGCATTTCTCTTGCAATTTTTTGTTGGATGAAACAGGCTGCTCATCTTGTAGTGCTTCTCCCATCTGGACACAGATTACGGCACCAGGATACTCTGGACTGTACTCCTGCAGACGGTCCGTCACTGTTGCCATCTCACCTGAGCTCACGCTGCCCCTCTCTCCCTAGACCACACCTGCACCCATGCTGCAGGGGAGCTCAGTCCCGGGCCTCAGGCCTCAGGCTGGCTCCTTCCAAGACGGGAGGTCGGCCAGGCTCCTCGACTTGAGGCCTGAGGGGGGCGCTGGCAGGGGGGCGGCTCAAAGGGAGGGCCCCACACAGCTGGATTCACTGCACTGTCTTGTCACTCTGCCTTTCCCATAATGAGCAACTGCGGCTAGTTAAAAAGTAGGAGGCTTACTACAGTTTATCTAACTTTAACTTTGTAGGACACCAACCAATCTAAGAATTAAATAAAAGGAACTGGGAAAAACCAAGAGATGTACCCAAATGCCCCTGAAGACAGCGTAAACCCAATGTTCACAGGCTCAGGAAGTTGCACTGGAAGAGGCGCTCCAAGTAAGGTGGGCTGCCAGGCCACTTCGTGTCCAAACCAGGACACTCTGAGAGTAAAAGGGGCACCACAGTCATGCTGGGCTCGCAGGTAGAAGCTGGGGCTGTCCCTGCTCCTCGACACACGGTCACAAGCTCTAACGGGGTCCCATCTGTAATGCATCAAGCACAGCGCTGGCCCCCACACTCAGAATGTTAGCTGACCCCTCAGACAAGGCTACCAGCCTAGAATATCCTCTGAATGCCTTACGTATTCATCATATTTTAAACACAAGTTAGGGAAAATAAGTAGAAGGTGACAGTTAACATGTTTAAATTTGCTTTATTTGAACTTAAGACTTGAATACAGGTCCAAGTCCTGGCAAGTCCTGGTTTCTCTAAGGACTAGAAATGCATGTTCCCAGAGAACTCCGTCAGCCAGCCAGCTGGAAGAAAGAACCCTGGACTCAGACGAGCCGGGCGCCTGGCCAGCCGGTCTGTCTCGTCGCCGCGTGCCCTTGCGCGAGCCTTAGCGAGTCTCACAGTTGTCATCGCTAACACGTTACAGCGTCGTCACAATCATCCCTCACGACACATCGCTGACTGTGCCGCGGGCCAGGGAAAGCAGCGCAAGGCAGTGCTCTGCCAGCTCTGTCCTCCCAGAAACCCGATGTCTCCGCAGCACACGTCTGAGGACAGGGGCCCCCCACTCCCGCTGTGCGTGACTAAGTTGGACGACAACGACACTTCCATCCATCACTCCCATGCACTCTACTCCACCCACGTCACTTCCAGAATACCGACTCTGAAGTTCCAAAGTAAATGTGGCTGGTACTTTTGTGGTAATCTTCTTTTGCCTTAAAATTAAGTTGCCATAGTTACCATCATCTTTGCTGGCAGAGAGAGCACAACATTATTTTAAAAATCAGCTTTTTTTTATGAATTTAATTTTTATAAGGGTAATGCATGATTATCCACACCTTGTATAAAATCTAGAAAATGTAGAACCTGTAGGTCCTTCTCAAACCAGCTATTCCAAAGACTCTGAGCAACAGTTTGATGTATTTTCTTTCTTAGGCAAGTAAAACCACATATTCATTTTTTTAGCTAAAAATAAGATTTTAAATGTATACTATTTAGAAACTTGCTTTTTTAACCTAATAATATATCTTGGACATGTTTCTGTGTTCATGGTTTCTTTCATTCTTTTCAATATAAATTGATTTTTTAAGCAAACAAACCAAAAGCCTTGGGCCATTGTTGAGGAGAGCAAAGAACCACCATTATGGGCTGAGAAATTACTTTTCTTAACTCTAAGTTTATTTTGTTGTTGTTATTCACTAAAACAATAGGAGACACTGGGCGTGGTGTCATGCACCTGTAGTCCCAGCTGCTTGGGAGGCTGAGGCAGGGGGATCACTTGAGCCCAGGGGTTCAAGGCTGCAGTGAGTTGTGATCATGCCACTGCCCTCCTCCCGGGCAGCGGAGGGTGACCCTGTCTCTTAAAAACAAACAAACAAACAAACAAACCCCACAAAAACAAAAAAAACCCCAATAACAATTGGAAGCTATGGGCTCATTTTCCACATAAAATGAGGAAAATGAAGACATCTGGGGACTTCAGAAGTCAGTCCCCAGGCCTATGGAAATGGTGACGTAGCATTCAGAATGACTTCTCCAAGAGAGTCGAAGTTTCTGTTGCTCTGGTAGGAGACAGAAACAGAGAAACCAGCCACAATGTTTACCTCAAATCTTGCTTTCTGAACATATGGTTAATAAAACAATTTTCTGGTTCTGTCCCAGATGACATCCTGGTACCAGTATCAGTAGCAGTATTTGCCTTCAGTGGAATTAGCAAAAAACCACATCCTTCTTGCAAGAGCCATAACGAGTTAGCCCATCGAGGGAGCGTCTCAGAGGCACGCTTCACCCAGGCAGCACACCCCCTGCCCCCGGCCCCCAGAGGGTCCCTAAGGAGCACCCCAGCCCTTCCCGGGACTGACACAACCCGAGCCCCCACGGACAGACCACGTACAACACAGCCAGCACCCCTAAGTGAGCTGGCCTGGTACCTTGTGGGTCCTCTTCCCCCTGCTCCTCCGCATCCTTCAGGCTCTGTCTTCTGAGGTCTGCCACACCGCTGCCATCCAGCTTCCTCCCTTCTTCATCACCCGACTCTTCGGATTCGACCCGCCTGTCAACTGAACCCACACAGCAGTAAGAATCCACAGCCACTTTATGTGACTATTTGAGGAACATGTGACAGATTTGCACCCAGCTGTGAGTCAGAAAGACCATTCAGAAATGTTAGTTGAATCTAGTTCAGGGAACATCTAAGTGTCTCCCATGTCCCTGTACCGTAGGAGGCACACTGTGGCAGGAGATCTGGGGTGGAGAGAGCAGAGCACGGAGGCCACATGGGTATTTAGGAGAATAACATACTATTCCTGCCCTCAAGGAACTTGTGACGAATTGCCAAGTGTTCTGAAAGCCTTGGGATCATTTGTGGTCAGATGTACTAACAGTTCCACATAGTGAGGCACCTCTTCAATGACTCTCACTTTTGGCCTGGATGTCCTCTGCAGAGGGGACCACTGTGACCCCTCAAGCCACATACCTTCATCTATGCTCCACTATCCATTTGGCCAAGAAAACCAGCCCAGGTCTCAGGCCCATGTTCTGAAAGGAATCAAGACTAACTCAAACCAGACTGGGAGGGGCACCAGTGAAAAACCAGAATGTAGCCAAGAGTGCCGACCACCCAAGGAAAAGTCACTGGGCAGAGTGCTACCAACTCCAAGCTTTTAAAGATGGCAAACAAATTTTTTTTAATAAATATTTTTTGAATTAATGAGTAAGGCAATGATTAAATGTGGCAGGTAAAACTTCTATAGCAAGGTTGTCAAATCACTTTCTTTTTCTTACTTTTTTTCATGATCTCTTTTGGAAGACTGACTGGAAGATGTGAGGCAATGACATTACTTGGAATTATCAACCATACTGAAAGTATTCTCTTTCCTGACTATGGCTTCTCTATAAAGGGGTGTGCTCTTTGAGGGAAAGAAAGTTCTGGTTCCTCCTGCTATTTCTGGCTGTGCCTAGCAAAGTAGCACCCAGGGGCAGATTGCTGTCTAAAACAAGTCCTTATAAAATCTACCTCCAAATTCATTCCTTCTTCCCTGTCCCAGCAACCGCCTTGGCTCAGCTCCTACTTATTACCTCGGACCTGGGCTCCTGCCCTGCTGCCTGACTGGTCCCTCTGTGACTTGTCTTGCCCTGTTTAATCTATTCTCCATTGACAGAGATTCTGATCTTTGACTCCAAAATTATTTCCGTAATGCCAACGGTTCTTCCTGAGTTTGCATCTTGCCCCCAGAGACACAGCTTTGGCAAATGGTTCCTTTTCAAAGCCTCAGTCTCCTCATATGTAAGGCACAAGAGCAGTTAGCATGTGCATGACACGCAGTAGATAATTAACAAATTAGTTATCACCAAGCATGGGCACTCTGTGGTCCAGGGTTAAGGAAATAAAGTTCTCCCTAAGAGGAGAACTCCAGGGAGAGGAGAGGAGTGGGAAGAGGTTAGGAGGGGTTAGCTAATGAAGGGTAGCCACAGTGAAACCCAAGAGCAGCAGAGAGCGTCTGGAGCACGGGACAGCAGACCAGCATGTAGGAAAGTGAGTGGGGGGCTGGGGGGTGACAGGGTGGTGAGCAGGGCAATGAAATCTAGCCCAGAGAAGACGAATATCTGAGTTAGGTGCTGGCAGTGAGAATGCAGGAAGTATTGAAGATGTGAAGATATTAAAAAGTAGAGGTGTCAGAGCTCCTTGACTAACTAGACATGGGCGGGAGTGGGTGAGAAAAGCCTGGCTTTTGTATTTGCCATTTGCTAAGACATGGAAACAGCTGAAGAGGGATAGAGGAAGAGCGATAGGGGAAGAGGCACTTCTTACTTACAAAGATTCAAGCATATCAAGTCTGAGACCTTTAATATCCCCTCCATCCTCCACCTACAACCTTCTCTGGCCAGCCTCACTGGCCACTTCCCACCCTCATCACGTATGACTGTCACCCTTGGTCAAACTCTCCTTCACATCCTTTTGCCTTAGACTATGCAGTTTCCTTTGTCTGGATGACCTTTGATCTTTTCCCTAACCCTATCCCCAACCAGGTTGACTTCTAGTTATCCTTCAAGGTCCACAGCTCAGAGCTGGCCTTGGGTGTGCAGCCGTCACCACTCCCAAACACGCCAGCTCTTCCCTAGCACTTTCCACACGAGACAGTGACTGCTCTTCTGGGAGGTCTGTACCCCTCACCAAACCAGGGGAGCCAAAAGCATGTAAGCACTCCAGGACACGACTGACTCCCCAACTCAGGGTAAGTGTATGTGAATGTGTGTGCATGTGTAACTGCATAGGCATATATATAAGTACATATCAACATGTGTATGTATAATATATACACACACATATATAGATACATTTTTTCCCAACAAATTGAAAAGGAGGAAGAAAGTTGAACTGTATTTTCAAAACTATGACAGCCCTGAAAACAGGCACCGCCTTCTATAACTGAACCTTTTTATTCCTCTGCTTTTCGACACCCCTTCACCACAGTCCATTCGCTTTCAAGAGGGGACCCTTCTCTATCGCTGCCACATGAACCAGTGAGCAGACTCCGGTAGGTCCCAGGGCCTGAGCCTCAGTTTCCTCGTCAGCTGACGGAGGACCGCTCCCCCGCTTCCTCGCCTGTCAATCTCAGAGGTTCGGGGCGAGGCTCCAACCGGGCTTCGGAGCCACCGCGTCCCACTCAGCCCCACCCCCCGGGCCTGGGCTCGCGCCGCTGCTCCCCGTCTCAGTTCTGGGTCCCTCCCGGCCGATGCCGCCCTCGGGCCGGGGCTCTCGCGAGTCTGGAGCCTCCCCCGCGCCCCTGGATCCTGCTGGCAGCTGTCAGGGGGCCACGCGGCGGTGGCTGGAAGCGGGACGCTGAGTTTCCCTCCCGCAAGGGTCAGTGCCCGCCCGCCGCTCCCTCCGCCTGTTGCCCGCCGCCCCCGAGGGCCGCTCACCCTCCATCATCTCCTGCGACTGTTGCTGCCCCGCGCCGCGTTCCGCCGCCATGTTGGCTGCTCTTCCCCTTTCCGGAATCGTTTCCTCAGCCCCTCAGCCAATCAGGGTTCCCGGCTCCGAGCCGGCCCAGCCAATGGAATCCCGGCGCAGGGGGCCTGGGCCCCAGACGCGCCTGCGCGGGCCCAGCGCCTCACGGGAGCTGTAGTTCCTTCGTGAGGCCGCCCGCCTCTCCTCCGGCTGCCAAGTCCTGGAGGCTGGGCCAGGGGTGCCGGCGCAGGACGCTCCGAGACGCGGCGGCGGGCGGACGGAGAGGGCGTCGAAGCGGAGGGGAGAGGCGCTCTGGGCTCGTGGGTTGGCTCAGGTCACTGTCCCGACCTCGGAGCCGTGGGGCGACCGCGGGCCGGGCGGATCTCTCCGTGGGTGGCAAGGTGCGGGCGGGTTGCACCTGCATCCCCGGCTCCGCGAGCCTCGTTAGCTGCGTCTGGACAATGGGCCGAGAGGCAAGAGCGGCACCTTTCCCAGCGTCCCGGCGCGGATTGACCCCGTGCGAACGGCCGCCTACTCTTGACGCTCAGCGCAGGGCAGGCAGGTGCGCGGCGCCAGCTATGCTCCGCTCGCCGGCCGTTCCCAGCCCAGTGCATGTGGTGCACCCCTCGGAGCCGTCCCGTGCCTCCCGTTTCGAGGACGAGGCCGCCGAGAGGCGCGCTCCGCGCTGCTCACCCTTCTTGATTCCGAGGCCGGAGGAAAGGGCGTCTGCCCGTCGGGGATGCCGGTGCGCCCATCTCTTTTGGCTCCTCCGAGGCGCCGTAGGGGCGGCCGGTGGTGCGTCCCTAGCAACCGTTAGGGCGGGCTTCTCGGTTCCACGCCTCGCTAGTCCCGGCTCGCAGGCGCCAGTGGTTGGCCCGCGGTGCCTGTCCGTCGGCGCGAGTCGCTCTGCGATTGGCCGGTGGGCTAGAAGCGCGAATGGGCTCTCTCCCGCGGTTTGAAGCGAGCTCCGCGGCGGTACTCTCGCAGGCCTCAGGTGAGATACCTTCGCTCCGAGAGAGGGTCAGGCTCCGCCATGTCCCGAGGGCTGCCGTCGGCCCTGCGGCTCCGCGCAGCGGCCCGAGGGTCCCTCCGCGGCCCTCGGACCAGCCCAGCCCCGACCCCTGGCGCCCCTCGCGCGCCGCCGGCCGCCTCCGCTCGGTACCGGGCGCGGGGTCCGGCCGTTACCCGGGCCCGCCCGCGCTCCGGGTGCCCGCTCGGCGCTCTGCGGGCGTCGTCCGGCCGCTTCCCGCCCCTCCGGAAGGTAAGTGCCGGAGAACCGCGCCCTGCCGTGCGCCCGGCGCCCTCCAGCTGGGGCGGGCCTGGCATGCGAGCCTGTCGCGGACCTGTGGGTGAGCGGACGGGCCGTGGCGCGCGTCGCCGCCGACCTGCGGCTTGGTGCCCACGCGTGCCCGGGCGGCGTCCTCACCGGCCTTGCTTTTCCCAGAGCAGGACGGGTGCCTGCGCGGGAGCCTTGGGATGCCGTCTTGATGCCTTTTATCCCGTCCGCACCTTCCACACCTCCGCAGTCAGTAAATCCGCCCAGGTCTCTGTCGATTTTTCTCTTAACGGGTTCCGTTGTCGCGTGTTTGCCATTACCTTAATTGAAGACCTTATAATTTCTTTCCTGGAATACTGTAGCCTTTCTCCTTGCCGACCTCACACGGCACAGGAGGCGCGGAGGGAAAAAGGACTCCTCTTCCCGGCTGCCCTCCCGACACCGCGATCAGTCAGCGTAACTTTCCTCCCCGAACACCACTGTAACATTCAGTAATGCAATTAAACTTCCATTTGATGGATCAAATTTAGACAGTATTTATCTACTTTCTCCCATGAAAGACAAAAAAATTGGGGCCCTTACCCTCCGTTCACATTTCCTGCTGTTTCCTCCCATTTTGTGTTAGTTACTTTTCCAAAGTAAACTTTTGTAACATTTTCAGTGTATTCTGGATAGTTATCTTGCTTTTTAAAGTTTGGTAACATTGACAATGAAGTCTGAAGAGTTATGTTTTTTACAAATTAAAGTTTTATATCAGTATATTCTGAAGCGTTATATTTGTTAAAGAAAAGTTTTAACATTTGCAATGTATTCTGAAGCTGTGTTTTGAGCTTTGTGTATAGCTCGGTTCTAAAAGTAGAAAACTACCTTTTATATGATCACACCATTATTATTTATTGTAGAAATAACTGGCGTATTTAGATGCTTAGAGAAGGAAATAGAAACCTGCGGCTAAATGTCACATTAAGTGTTACTACTTGAAGGAAAACGACACATTCTAGTAACTTATTTGATTTCTTCCTGGCTTCCTGTACATCTTTTGGTTCTTACTGAGCTGTTGCCTTCCAGGATCCTGTGCTGGGTCTGTGTGCGGAACATCTCTTAGTTTTTTAGTGTCTGTTAGTTGATTCATACGAAAGAGTAAAGGTGATGTCGGTCATGAATCATACCAGTGAGGTGCACTCATTTAAGCCCACTACCCACATCAGGGGTCAGGAGACCTTGTGCCACCGGCCCCTTCCCCACCCAGTGCCCGGCTGGATCCTCAGAGAAACCACCGGCCTGAAGTCTGGATTCTTCAGTCTCTTATTTACGCAGTAGTTTATCACTTGTGTGTGAATCCCTAAATAATATATTTAGATTATTGTGTTTTATTTAGATTATTTTGTATAAGAAAGGAATCTTACTGTTGATGGTCATTTATAACTTGATTTTTTCACTCATTAGATTTCTCTTTGTTTTCACTGCTGTAATTCATAGCATGAATATGCCAGAATTTTCTTGTGAATGAGTATTTGTGTTGTTTCATTGCCTTCCTGCCTTTCCGTCTTTGCCATTGATAACCATGCTGCCCTGAACATTCTTGTGTGTCTTGCTACCCACATGCAAGAGTTTTTCTAGATTATAAATCTAAGTGGAAAATGCTGTGTAAGAGTAGGTAAATGTTTGATTTAAATGTTTTCTAAAGAGATTAATTTGTTAGAGTTCTGTTGATTCAGATCCTTATCATTTGGTGTTATTAGAATTCTTAATTTCTTCTGATTAGTAGGTATAACATTATGGTGATTATGATAATAAAGTTAAGCTTCCTGTCATAGGTTTATTGGCCACTAGGATTTCCTATTCTGTGAAACTCTTTTTCCTATTTCTTGTCATTTTTCTGTTGGGCCATGTGTCTTTGAAAAATTTTAACTGTTAAATTATTGACCTTTAAAAACCACTCTAGGCTGGGCACAGTGGCTCACACCTGTAATTCTAGGACTTTGGGAGGCTGAGGCAGGGGGATCGGTTGAGGCCAGGAGTTTGAGACCAGCCTGGGCAACATAGTGAGACTCTGTCTCTATAAAAAATAAAAAAAATGAATGGGTGAGGTGATAGAACACTGCAAGTGATAGAACATTTTCATCACCCTAAAAATTTCCTTTGTGCTCTTTCTTAGTGAACCTTCCTCCCCTCCCCACGGCTGGCCCCAGACAATCACATCTCTGCTTCATGTCACTGGAGGTTAGGTTTGTCTTTTCTAGTGTTTCCCGCAGT
>CM052439.1:406636-463181 GCA_028533085.1 Varecia variegata
TGAATGGGTGAGGTGATAGAACACTGCAAGTGATAGAACATTTTCATCACCCTAAAAATTTCCTTTGTGCTCTTTCTTAGTGAACCTTCCTCCCCTCCCCACGGCTGGCCCCAGACAATCACATCTCTGCTTCATGTCACTGGAGGTTAGGTTTGTCTTTTCTAGTGTTTCCCGCAGTGTGTGTCTCGTGTCCACCGCTGTCGCACAGCATAGGGGTTCTGAGATGCGTCCACATTGTGCTTGTCACTGGTTCATTCCTGTTTGCTTCTGAGTAGATTCCTTTGTGTGGATATAGTTTGATCTGTTGATGGATAGACATTTGCATTGTTTCCAATTTGGAGCTAATTTTGAGTAAAACTATTGTCAACATTTGTGTAGAAGCCTATGTGGACATGTGCCCTCCTTTCTCCTGGATGAATACCTAGAAGTACAATTACTTCCTCCTAAGGTAATTGGCACACTGCTTTCCAAAGTGGGTGTATTCTTATCAGTAATGTATAAGAGTTCCACTTGCTCCATTTGCTCCACCTCCTTACCAACATCGTGTATTTGCATTCTTTTAAATTTTGGGCATTCTAGGCTGGGCTTCTTGGCTCACACGTGTAATCCCAGCACTTTGCGAGGCTGAAGCTGGAGGATCACTTGAGGCCAGGAGTTTGAGGCTGCAGTGAGCTATGACTGCACCACTGTACTCCAGCCTGGGCAGCAGAGCGAGACCCTATTTCATAAAAATAAATGAATAAATGTTAGTTGTTCCAGTGGCTGCACAGTGATAGTCACTGGGTTCCTTTGCATTTCTCTGACAACTAGTGATGGTGAATTCTTTATCCTGTGCTTCTTTACCATTGGTATATTTTCTTTGGGGAAGTGTCCAAAACATTTGCCCATATTTTCTTTGGGGAAGTGTCCAAAACATTTGCCCAAAAAAATGGGTTGTTTGTCTTTTTTATGATTGACTTGTGAGAGTTCTTTCTATATCCTGGCTACAAGCTGTTTGTGAGGTGTAGGTATTGTGAGTATTTTCTCCTAGCCTGTGGCTTTTCACTTTTTACATGGTGTCTTTCAAAGAGCAGAGGCTTTAAATTTTGATTAAGTCTAATTTATCAGTCTTTTTGTTATGGTCCATGCTTTTCTTGTCTTATCTAAGACATCATCTATGTTATGAGGATTTTTCTCCAGTTTTGTTTAGGGATGCTATGAGCTGAATTGTGCCCCCCCAACTCATATGTCGAAGTCCTAAGCCCCAGTGCCTCAGAAGGTGACCTTATTTGGAAATAGGGTCATTGCAGATGTGAATAGCTACAATGAGGTCATACTGGAGTAGGGTGACTCCAACGTGACAGGTGTGTTTATCAGAGAAAAGCCACGGGAAGACAGACACATTGAGAGCCCTGCGATGACAGGGCAGAGACTGGAGAGATGCACCTGCAAGCCAAGGGACAGCAGAGATGGCCAGTACCGCGGCAGATGCGAGGAGGAGGCAGGAAGGATTCCGTTGCAGGTCTCAGAGGCAGCACAGCCCTGCTGACACCTTCGTCTTGGACTTCTAGATTCCAGAATTGTGAGATAGTAGATTTCTGTTTTTAGACACCCAGTTTGTGGTACTTTGTTATGGCAGCCCTAGGAAACTAACAGAGAAGGCTAATAGTTTTAAGTTTTACATTTAGGCTTATGATCCATTTTGAGTTAATTTTTATGGGTAGCAAGAGGTGAAAGTCATAGTTTACTTTTTTCCCCATATGGATATCAAGTTGTTCCAGCTGTATGTATTGAAAAGACTATCTTTTCTTCATTGAAATACCTTGACACCTTTATGAAGAATTAAATTTGACCATATGTGGGTGGTTTTATTTCTGGATGCTCCTATGTTACATATCTGTCCTTATGCCACACACTGTCTTGATTATTATCGCTTTAGAGTTAAGTCTTGAAATCAGGGAGCATAAGTCTTCCAGCTTTGTTCTTTTTCTTCAGAATTATCTTGGCTCTTCTATGTCTTTTTTTTTATTAATAATATAAAATTGAGAACCAGCTTTTCAATGTCTACAAAAAGCCTGCTGGTATCCTGGCTGGGATTATGCTGAATGTATGGAAGAATTTGGGGTGAGCTGACACCTTTGTAATGTTGAGTCCTCTGACCCGTACACACAGCATGTCTCTGTTAGTTTAGGGCTTCTTTAGTTTCTTAATTTCTCTCAGGAATGTCTGTAATTTCATTATACCAGTTTTGCACATATTATTTTATTAGATTTCTCCCTAAGTGTTTCATGTTTTTTATTTTACTATGAATGTTATTTTTTAAGAAATTAATTTCTTGTTTGTTGTTACTGTATAGAAATACAATTGATAGTTATGTATTTTCCTTGTGTCCTATGACTTTGCTAAACTTACAATACTTACTGGTTCTTAGAACTTTTTTGTAGGTTCTTTAGGGTTTTCTGTACGTACAGTCCTTTCCTCTGTGAATCGAGACGGCTGTACCCCATCCTGTCCAGGCGAGTGGTGGATTGCACTGATTGATTTTCAGATTTGAGCTAGCCTTTCATTCGCACAACAAACCCCAGCTGGTTGTAAATATATTATCCTTTTTGCTATTGCTTGACTGGAGTTGCTAAGATTTGTTGCGGGTTTTTGCATCTATGTTTATGAGAACTATTGGTCTGTAATTTCCTTTTCTAGTAATGTCTTTCATTTTGGTATCAGAGTAACACTGGCCTCAAGAAATGGATTGGGAAATAAGTGTTCCTTTCTTTTTTAATCTCTAGGATAGAGTTTGTATAATGTTGGTGTTTGATAGAATTCACCAGTGAAGTGAAGCCATCTGGGGCTAGAGTTTTCTTTGTGGGAAAGTTCTAATTACAAATTCATTTTCTAAAATTTTAAAAATTTCATTTCTAAAAGTTCTGTTTATCAAAAAGTCTAAGAAATTCTTTCAAAATCTAGCCAGTTGGTTTTTTTGTTTTTGTTTTTTTTTTTTTTTTTGAGACAGAGTCTCACTCTGTTGCCTGGGCTACAGTGAGTGCCATGGCGTCAGCCTAGCTCACAGCAACCTCCAACTCCTGGGCTCAAGCGATCCTCCTGCCTCAGCCTCCCGGGTAGCTGGGACTACAGGCATGTGCCACCATGGCCGGCTAATTTTTGCTATATATTTTTAGTTGTCCAGCTAATTTATTTCTATTTTTAGTAGAGACGGGGTCTTGCTCTTGCTCAGACTGGTCTCGAACTCCTGACCTTGAGCGATCCACCCGCCTCGGCCTCCCAGAGTGCTAGGATTACAGGCGTGAGCCACCGTGCTCAGCCTAGCCAGTTATTTTTGAGAAACTATTTTTTTCTTGTTTTTGTGACTCTATTGTTTATATTCTTAAACATATACACAGGCATTTTATATTCTGTATCTGATAACTTAATATCTATTCTCGTGTGTCTAAATCTCTTTGATTTTTCTGCAGACGCTTGCTCATGGTAGCTTGTTGCCTTCTCTGTTTGGTTGGAAGAGAGCATGTTTATCTTAATCTTTGCAAAACCTCAAGCCTGTGCTTAGGGTACTGTGCTTCTGAGAGCGTTGCCTTTGCCAGGACCTTAGGGTTGCTCCTAAGTGAGGGCCACACAAGTCCCTTCGAGGGTCCCTGGCTTACGTTAGGAGTCTCAGCATAGCTCTCCTTGGGACAACTCAGCCTCACAGTTCTGGTTTCAGCTCCTGTGAGTTATTCTTGCCTGTGCCAGTCTCTCGCACTTTCAGGAATGTCAGAGATGCACAGAAGGAGTGTTCATGGTGGGCTTTAGCTGTTCTGGAACACAGGGGCCACTCACAGTGACCCAGGCCACATAGTCTCAGCTTTTGCTTTGCTGGGAGCTGCCTGGTGATCCTGTGGGCTGCTGGTCAGACCCACCATTGAGGGGACAGCTGGGCCCGGGGTGCTGTGCTGACAGCTTCTTGTGGCTTCGGGAAGGACCTTCTTGACCTTGGAGCATTTCCAGCTTGTGTGGGGAGGCCTCTGCCTCCTCTTACAGCCCCTCCTTCTCTGTTCTGCTTTCCCCTCTCTTTCCTGCTCTCTCTACTGTACCTTCCTACATATTTCTCTGAAAGAGCTTCTTTTAGCACAGCTTTGGGCTCACTATACTCACATTGCAGGTTCTGACCTGGGGTGGCAGTTGGATGTGTGTCTTTGGGAGCTGAGCTTAACTCGGCATGTGAAGAATTAGTTGGTTAAACTTCCTTTATGTTCTTGCATTGCAGATGCTGATCAGGTTCCCGTTGTTTCCCAGTTGACGATTGCCAGGGGCAGAGGCTTGGTGACTGGCCCGCGCTCTTCCATGGAGGACAGAGGCTCAGCGGCCTTCAGAGAGGACCAGAGATGCCTGTCTGGGGGCCTCCCCTTGCCAGCGCCGCCCGAGGGCCCCGCTGCACAGGCCGTCTCCAAGCCCAGCAAGTCGTTTCCCTCGGCGCGCCGACTCCTGGGCAGGAAGAATGGGCTTTCTAAGCTCTGCCAGAGCAAGATGGCGCTCTCCGGTAAGGACCTTCTGGGCATCGTGGGGTCAGTGTTGGCGTGAAAACGTGGACTTGCTCTGTTTTCTCCCCGTGGAAACCCTTTTGTTGGTGATTAAAGTCAGTTATTCTCTTCTTGTAGAAAAAGGCATTTGTCTGGGTGCTGGGCACACGCTGGTGGGCGACACTGGCCAGACCTGCCCACTGCCTTGGCTCTTCCTGGTTCTCGGGCACACGATGCTTCTTTTCAGGCAGTGGTTGGAATTCGCCTCCCCGTTTCAGCATCGAAGTGCAGCAAAGTGTTATTTCGTACTTGAGTGTGTGAGCATGCTGTCCGAGGCTTGGCTGGATTACAAGTGAGATACGGTTTTACTAGTTGAGCTTAGCAGATACTTAGTGACCGTGTGGCAGGTGCAGGCTCCCTGCCTGGACACAGGCAGGGTAAGACAGGGCTGTGAGGCAGCCAGCCCCCCTGAGCGTGGGCCTCAGCAGGGTGCCGGCGAGGGGTGTTCTCAGAGTGTCGATGTGATGTGTTCGTTTTAGGAGGGTCACCGCGGCAGCTGTGTGGGGAGCTGGGGCAAGAGCTGGAGGTGCAGCATCCCCAGGCACCAGGTGTGGCTGAGCTGCGTGTGTTGACTACTGCCTGGGAAGAGGAGGCGCGAGGGGCCTCCAGCCTCAGGGAATGGGCAGGGTAAGGCCCCTGACCGAGGCAGTCAGGGGGTCCTGGGTGAAGGCTGCAGAGGAGAGGAGATGGGGTGGCAGAGAAATGGAAGGGTCAGGTCCCGTGTGTGGTGTGAGCCACTGGGAGAATGTGGTTGGTGCTTACAGAGGGGCGGGCGTGCCGGCTTGGAGCCCGGGGAGCTGCCCGGGCTGGAGGTACACGTGGGAGTCGCCAGCACATTTGTGTCTCGGGTGTATTCAGAGCGACCAAGGAGCGGTGGGTGAGCTAGAGCCAGGTCCCTGGGTGGTGGGAGGTGGGGGGGAGCTAGGTGCCTGGCAGACAGCAGCTGTTCCGGGTGGAGGGGAGCCCAGAGCTGCTGGAGAGTGGAGCAGGGTGAGGACTGAGCAGGGACTGCTGGGCGGGTGTCTCGGGAGCCAGTGGAGACGTTGCTGAGAGCAGCTTTTCTGGAGCAATGGGACGAGAACGTGACAGGGGACAAGAAGATGGAGCGGGAGGCTGGGCCGCAAGCAGCTGTCGCACCGTGTGCTGCTTTCCAGGAACAAGAGGCAGGGCAGGAGCTGGAGGGCTGTGGGGTCTTGGGATGATGTGAAGGAAGAGACCTTTGAATTCGACGTAGACGCAGAAGTGTGGATCTCGTGCTGTGCGTGCTTCTGAGGGGACATTGCTGTGTGCTTCTGAGCACCTGGTGGCCGCCCGAGGGGGCTCTGGGGACTGCGTCCAGACGCAGTTAGAGTGCGTGTCAGCTCTGCGGGTTAATTTAATCTTGGAGCCTTTTGTAGGAGTCGGGGGCAAGGGCTGTGTGGTTTGCCTGGTTCAGAAATGAACTCCTGGCAGCTGTGTGAGGTGTAAAGGTTTCTTTTCTTTCTAGAAGACAAATGGAGCTCCTACTGTCTGTCATCATTGGCTGCCCAAAATATTTGTACAAGCAAACTGCACTGCCCGGCCGCACTGGAGCACACGGACCCTGCTGGGTCCCGGGCCAGTGTGTCCTGCTGCTCCCTGCTGCGGGGCTTGTCTGCAGGGTGGTCCATGCCTCTGCTCCCCACCCCCGTGTGCAACCCTAACAAGGCTGTCTTCACCGTGGACGCCAAGACCACAGAGGTACGTGCTGGTTCGAGACCCAGCTGTAGATGTGTATTTGGGATTTGTGCCTCAAACCTGTAACCTCAAACAGAGGAATTCGTGTGTTTTAAGTGCAATTAGAACACTTACATATAAGTGTTAATAGTATCAACATTTGGTAAACTATAAACATTTGGTTTTACTTACATAGTAACAAAAGAGCTAAGAATTTGGAGAACTAAATATGATTCAATCAAAATGAGTTAAATCCTCTTATCAAAATAGAGATTCAAGGAAAGGGGTAACGTGCATTGTTTACTCAGGCCTGCCGAAGTGTTGGCTCAGCTCAGCTGAGAATGGATGTTCCACATGTGGATTAAATGCATTTGCATAATGTGCATTTATACACAGATAACAGAAATTGTGAGGAGACAGTTTGACATACATTCCCGTGTTTTCTCCATAGTCTTGGATGTGTCATGTGCCGGTTGGGACGGTGTGTGGGCTCGGTCAGCGCCGACCAGGTCGTTGCCATGCGGTCAAGCCCCCAGTGGTGCCAAGGGTTGGGCATCATTGTGGGGACACTGCCAGGGGAAGACGGGCCTCTGGCTGCCCAGCTGGTCTCCAGATCGTCCTTCTCCTTGGCTCTCGGCTGTTCCGGTAGTTAGAGGAGCTGCTGGTGACGTATGTGTCCTTGCTCCTCTTTGCGGCTCCTCAGATCCTGGTTGCCAACGACAAAGCTTGCAGGCTCCTGGGGTATAGCGGCCACAGCCTGATTGGTCAGAGGCTCACGCAGTTCTTCCTGAAGTCGGATTCCGACGTGGTCGAGGCACTCAGCGAGGAGCATGTGGGGGCCGATGGCCGTGCCGCGGTGGTGTTCGGCACAGTGGTGAGTGGAGCGCCCGTGGGGCCTTGGCCCGGCCTGAAGGTGAGAGCAGCACGTGGCAGGAAGACTCCAACTCCTCTGCTCTCGGGGCTGTGCTGGGGGCAGGGTGGCACCAGGCAACTTCAGTTCTTCAGATGAAAACGCCACAGCGGGTGCCCTTTCCTCCCGAGCTGAGGCGGAGGGGGCCTTTCCAGAGGACAGCTCCACAGAAACAGTGGCTGCGGCTGCACTCCCAGGGGCATCTCAGGGTGTCCCTTGTTTTGTTTGAGGGATCTAGTTTGGCTAAACCTTGCAGACCTGCAGGGCACCACACCAGATTCCCCCCCAAAAATATAATTTTATGTCTCTGCTAAGTTTTACATCGAAATTGACACACTTTATTTGGTGTGTGTTGGAGTGGCAGGTGGCGTGTGCCCGGAAACATTTCCCTGGAGAGTTCTGATCCCCTCTGCCCGTGTGGCCAACCGGGACTGTCGGAAGGGTGAGCCCCAGGCACGGAGAGAACTCAGACAGGGTCAGCGGCACTGAGATTCACTGGTTCAAGAGACTTGCTACTAGAAAGAAAAAAAATTAAGATGTTCAGCAAGTATTGGTGTCTGTTTCTTTAAGAAATAAGATGCTGCTCCCCACCCCCGCTGTACCGTATAACTGAGGGTGAAAAGGAATCTGTTCTCCTGGTACAACCTCCAGTCAGAGATTGCGGGGTTCAATGTTAGACTGTCAGAAACCTGACACTTTGGTACGTTTCTGAGATGTAAGACAGGTGAGCAGGGGTTGAGAAGCTGAAGTGCCTGGAGTCCGAGGGGCCTCTCTGGGAGGCAGGGGCCCACCTGTGCCGTGGCCCAGGCTGTGCAGGTGCGAGCCCATCTGTGTCCGCAGGTGGACATCGTCAGCCGCAGCGGGGAGAAGATTCCAGTCTCAGTGTGGATGAAGAGGCTGCGGCAGGAGCACAGCCTGTGCTGTGTGGTGGTCCTGGAGCCTGTGGAGAGGGTCTCGGCCTGGGTTGATTTCCAAAGCGACGTGAGTGTGCGGCTCTGCCCTGTGCGAGGCAGACGCCGGAGCCCCCCGCCGCCCCCCGCCCCCCGCCCCCAGCGCTTCGGCAAGCACCGGTCCCTGTCTCCTGCCTTTGGGAAGAAAGAGTGTGAGCCGTCTGGAGGGTCAGCCCCGGGTGCCTCTTACTAGTTGTGTGGGCTTGGGCAGGAACTTAATCTCCCACGCCTCAGTTTCCTCATCTGCCAAGTGGGGATATGATCGTAACCACTCACACTTAAATGAAATAGCGTGTGCAAAGTCCTCAGCGCAGTGGCTGGCACTAGGCAGCACTCGCATGCGAGCTGGGTGTTCTTACGCGGGAAGGAGACTCCAGCCGGGGCCAGGCCTCTGAAGAACAGCTGGAGGAAGCCACAATTTAGATGATGTTTTTATGAAGGCTCATTTGTATGTCTCTTGCACTTGAGATGTGCAAGTCACGTTAATGGTCTTGCTTTTAGCTGGAAGGTGTTGAGGTGTAGTGCAATTTAACGCTGAAGTGTAAGACGCTCTTATAACAACACCAGAGCTCTGGGTTTTTCTGCAGGGAACCATCACACTGTGTGACAGTCTGTTTGCTCATCTGCACGGCTTCACGTCTGGGGAGGACGTGGTTGGGCAGCGCATCACGGACCTGATCCCGTCCGTGCAGCTCCCGCCTCCCGGCCAGCACATCCCAAAGGTAGGACCCTTGACCAGCTGCACCGTGTGTTGGGGTCGAGGTCTTAGATCCAAATCCGTGACCATCACCACAGAGGCAGGCCGGGGATTCCTGACGACAGGGCATCCTGGAGATGTGGGCCATGCTCCAGCTTGCGCTCCCCGTGCCCGAGCTTCTGACCAAGGCCGGAGCCTGTGTGGTCTCCCGGCTGCCCACCCGTGTTGCCTGAGTCCTCTCCCTGGAGCCTGCGGGCAGCGTGCGGGGTCTCTCCAGTGAGGAGCAGGGAGCACCGGCAGACGGGAGGGCAGTGGAGGTCTGGGGTGTGGGTTGAGGCTTGTTACTAGTCAGTTGAACCTTCCCGGTTCCCGCTTTCCCCCCTGGCATGTGCCTTCACACAGGCGCACCGTGTGGCTGGGAACTGCCCCGATGTCTCATTCCCAGCAGCCCGCAGGCTGGCTGGACAGTTGCTGTGGGGCTGAGGTCAGCTCTGCTGCTGCATTCAGGACGTCTCTAGGGACTCCCCTGTTTTCTGGCTGACCTTAAACTCAAAGCCTCACCCTCCTGGCCTGCATTTGCCGTTGTGCGCTTCCCTGCTCTCTGGGAAGCCGCAGGCTTGCTGTCTTGGTGCCCTCTACCCACTTCTGCAGAGTGGCCACCCTGTCCCCACGGCTGACAGGAGCATCAGCTGGGGCCACTGCTCTGGGACACTGCCGGTGGTGTCTGCCAAGTCTGGTCCTAAGCAAGCCTCTGGCAGTCCTAGACATGTGCCCAAAAGAGTGTGCACCAGAAGACGTGTGAGCGTGTCCTTAGCCCTGTTTGTGATAACCCCAAACTGCAACCACCCAACATCCCAACACCCCTCAGCGGCAAATGGAGACAGACCCTGAGCCAGTGGAGAGTGGGCCGCGCTGGTCCCTGAAGCACTCACTGGGGTCACGTGAGGTTCTGTGGACCTGGGTCAGGCCTGCGGTCTCCACGGGAGTCTGGGGGCTCGAGTTCCGACTTTGATGAGGGGCATGAGGGGCAGTGCGAGTGAGCTGGGAGCTCCCCTACGTCCAGGATGAGCGAAGGCGAGCTGCCACACCTGGAGCACAGCAGCCCGTAGCTCCCACAGCTTACAGGGCTGAATCCTCAAACAAGGGCAGGTGCAAGGGCCTGGTCCAGTTTGCCAGGCTGAAACCAGAAAGGGAACGAGCTCTCTAAGTCCTTGGCTAGGAGCACCGGGTTAGTCAGGACGAACTGGGAAAGCGAACCCATTCCAAGTACTTAAAGCGGAGGAGCTACGATGCCAGGACTCGGCTTCGTGGGTGTTGGGAGAGCTGAGAAGGCGAGCGGGGGGTGGCCCGGCTGCCCAGAGACGGGCACCGGCAGGAAGCCACAGCCCCCCAGGCTAGGGGGATGGAGGAGCGTGAAGGCCTGGGCCACTCTCACAGGTGAGCACTGGGGACATGGCCTAAGGCTGGGAGGGGTGAGAGGAACAGGTCGGCTCTTCCTCCTTCCACAAATGTGGGGCAGGCGTGTGGCCTGTGGGGCCGGCACCCTGGGGCAGAGCAAGGATGGCACAGGGGCCAGAGGTGTGGCCGAGCCCTGCGCCCCGCCGTCTTCCCCCCTCACCTGCCCTGCCTGTGCACTGCCCTCACGTGGCTGCACTCGGGTGGCTCTGGGTTCTGTCCTCCCCACCCAGCCACTGTGCCCTGGTCAGGGCTCTGCCTTCCCTGGGGCGAGGCGGGGCCCCAGGAGAGCTGGAAGGAAGACCGTGTGGGCATGAGATGTTCCTGGGCCCTTCCCGAGGGTTGTGGAGCGGAACTCACACCCGGAGCAGCGCAGACTCAGTGCTCCATCCACCTGAAACGCTGCTAAGTGACGCGCCTTCCTTTCAGAACCTCAAGATTCAGCGGTCTGTCGGAAGAGCTAGGGACGGCACCACCTTCCCCCTGAGTTTGAAACTGAAATCTAAAGCCTGCAGCAAGGAGGTGCATGCCGGCGAAGCTGTCCCCGAGCAGGGCTACTCAGCGTCCGTGTGGGTCTTCTGCACCATCAGCGGCCTCATCACCCTCCTGCCGGACGGGACCATCTACGGCATCAACCACAGCTTTGCGCTGATGCTGTTTGGTTACGGACAGACCGAGCTCCTGGGCAAGGTGGGCTTGCCCTGGGCCACCTGGCTCCTGTGGCTGAGGAGGCTGGTCTGTGCTCCACAGGGAGGGCGCATCCGTCACCAGCCTTTGTGCCAGATGAGCTGTCCAGCTTGCTGGCTTTACCCAGGAAGGACCTCGGGCCCAGGAAGGGAAGTCCCTGCTCAGGGCCTCCAGGTTGTTTCTCTAGACCGTGCGTTGACCACCCTCGGAGGGTCTCCAGGGTCACCCCGGAGGAGGGAGAGGAGGGCTCTGCCTGGAAGCCCATTCCCAGTGGGATCTGGTCTGATTGGATCAGTGTTCGTGTCATAATTGCAGGGATCGATTCTCACCCCATGGGCCTGTCCTGTCCTCACATCCTCTGAGCGTGTCCTGTGGTCAGCATAGGAGGAAGGGGTTTCTGTGGCCTCCCTTCCTCGGGTTGGGCTCTGTCTGAAGTCCTTTAAACTCGGAGAGGCAGGGCCTCCCACACCCAGAGCAGGACACCTCAGGGCTCTGACTGGTCCCGTCTGCTCACCCAGAACTGTGCCGAGCAGTCCCGCTGCCGTCAAAACCACCAACGTCACAGATGTTGGCCACAGATCAGCCCTGTGGGCGGAGCTTGGTGAGGACAGCTGGCCCTGCTCTGCGTGCTGGCAGCCGGCTGACTGCAGGCAGGGCTGGTGCCCCCAGAAGCCTCGTGCGCTCACACGCCTGGCTGGCTGGGACAGCGTCGGTCGGCAGCTGTAGCCCCTGCACGTGGCTCAGGCTGCTGCTGGGCCCCTGCCGGAGGTGACCGAGCCCTGAGAGTGAGCACTGCAGGTGGCCTCAGAAGCCATGTGGTGTCACTTGGCAGCCTGTGGAGTCTGCTTGTCATCAGGGTGGTCCCAGCAGTGGTCTGGGCTCACGGGTGGGGGGCGCGGCCCCCCACCTGGTGGAGGAGGTTCATGGCGTGGGAGTGGTTGTGTGTCAGCCTCCGGAGGCCACCTGACACCCCTCGCCCCCGTTCCTGACACCCGAGTGTGCCCACGCCTGGCATGCCAGGCTCCCGGGCGCAGGTGCAGGCCCCATGGCTCACCTGTAGCCTTTCGCTGAGCTGTGCCCACAGGGCCGCCTGGAAGGGAGGGAGCCTCTGTCCCCTCATAATGCACTGAGGTGGACGCTGGCACCCAGTGACAGAACTTCCTAAGTTCATTTGAGGCTCCAAAAGAGATCTCTCTGTTCTCTAATAGACACTAAAAAGTGAGCTAAATTGTAGTTAAAATAAGTCAAATTTAAGTTAATTAAATAGCAGTTAGCATAATTCCTGGGTGAGGGCTTCCTACAGGAGTCCTTTCAGAGAGTCTCAGGTATGGGGACACCTATTCCCATGGCTGTGAGCAGCTGTCCAGGTGTGGGGGCCAGAGAAGGCGTCCATCCTGGCAACCCTTCCCTGCTGGGCGTGCGCGTGGTTCTGGCCAGCCGTGAGCCTCCCGCGAGCCGTGCGAGGTGTGGCATTGCGCTCAGGCTCCCAGGCCCAGCATACGGGGGGCCAAAGGCTGGGCGTCTGCTCAGGAGATGTGTAGGCGTCAGTATAACTTGCCTCAGGGTGTGTTAAATTGGTCTTTTTCATACGAAAATAGGAAAAAACCATGAATTCCTTGTTAAGTGTCAGAGGGGCTGTGGGTGGGGTGGAGGGCACGTGCTCCGGGCCAGTCCTGAACTTGAGGGGTGAGCCACCCGGGACGCGCCCACAGTGCTCTCACTCTCTCAGTCCTGGGAGGACTGGTCCAGTGGGTCAGTTCGGATCCTTCCAGGTTCTGAAATGTCACTACTTTGTTTTCTAGAATATCACTTTCCTGATTCCTGGTTTCTACCGCTGCATGGACCTTGCCTATGATAGTTCTTTACAACTGCCAGACCCGGCCTGCTGCCTGGACATCGGCAGTGAGAGGGGCCCTGGGGAGAAGCCGTCAGACCCCTGGCAGGGCTGGAGCCCTGGTGGGGCCCAGGGTAAGACATGTCCCCTCCCCTCAAGTGTGCACCTGTGGCTGGCAAGCCCCACACGACTCTGCGACAGGGACGGAAGGCGCAGAGGGTTGGAGTGCAGGCGGGGACAGCCGGTGGGCAGTGTTTCCCAGTGTGACGTTGCCCTCTGTCTCTCGTGGGCGTTCATGTTTGTTATGGTCTGAGATGCGAGAAATGACCACCTAGAGACCAAATTGAGCCAAATTAGGAGTCTTTATTAGCTGGCCAGCGACTACCCTCTGCACCGCCAAAGGCAACGGCACAGAGAGCAGGCTTGAGCCTTTGAAGCAGAAAGCTTTTATCATGGGTGAAAATTCATTGGGCAGAGCAAGCATGATTACAGGGGCAAAAAGCAGCGTTATGTCCCTCTCATGTCCTGGTGCAACAGGATCTGGGTGGTTTAGGGCTTGGTCGTGCAGAGCATGGGTGCTGCATTCCCACACTTGGGGCACTGTCCTTAGCAAGCAGTTTTACAGAAGCCAGATAGCAGGTTGATGATTTTTCGGCGCAAAACTCACACTGTGACATTATAGAAATAGCTTTGACAATGTTAAAATTTCAGCCTTTAACATTATGTGGCCAAAAGTTATAACAGTCGGTAGTCTTGAAGTTTTTGGCCCTTAACAATGTTGCCAGGGGCCGTGACACCGTGCTAGTCTGACAAACGTATCAGCACTGAGACGAGGAACAGAAAATCCTCCCAGACTACCTCACCGTGTGCCCAGATCCAAGACACAATCAGCTAATTGGCCATTTTGCTTTTCAAAGTAAATGTATGTAGCTTTGTGTGGTTTAGTATGGACTGATACAGCATGTGAGATGACACCTGACCCTTGAACAGCATGAGCGCCAACTTCAGGGTTCCACTTAGACACAACTTTTCCAACTTCAAAGATACGGTATTCGTGGGATTGGAAACTCGCTTGCACAGAGGGGCTGACTTTTCGTCAGGTGTGTCTCACTCTCCTGCGGGAGGGGACAGAGGTGCTGAAAGGAAAGACTGTGGGGGACAGACGCTGTGAATAGCAGAAAGCAAGGCCGCGTCAGGGTCACGCACCACGTGGCCAGGTGGCCCCTGCGGATGGGTGCTGTGCTGCGATGCTGTCCACACGCGAGCTCAGGGATTTAATGTGGTCACAGAGGAAAACCGTGACCTTATGGTGTCTGACTGGCTGGTGCAAAGGGCATTTGTCAGGCAGTGTTTAGTTTTCTGGGCTCCTGTGAGATCTCAGCACGGCCCAGCCCTGGGCCGGGAGGCCTGGCTCCCTCCCAGCCGTGTCTCTGTGGGCCTTGGGAGCTGGATTATAGCTTTTTGTCTTAAAAGATGCTTCGTTAGGCTGCTGACCCTATTTAAGATTCCTGCTTTTCTTAGGACACGGTTTCTCTCATTGTATCTGGGTTTTCCTGTCTGCAAACTCTCCTCTATTCAGGCTTTTCCTGTCACTGATTACATTCCCCTTCTGCTTTTTCCAGAATTCCAACTTCGTCCCTGCGTGTGCATGTGTGTTTAATGCGTGCTGTTTGTAGAGTGTTTGGAGGGGAGGTCACAAAACTTCTGTTCCTCTCTCATTGTTTCCTTAGGATAAATTCTTAGAAGTGGAATTTCTGGGTTTAGGGAATGAGCAGTTCTGCCAGGTATTGTCAAAAGTGCCCACTCAGGCAGTGGTGTCTCGCCTGCCCAGCTGTCCTTGTCGTGGAGTGGGCTTCCCTCAGCCAGGAGCTAGGATTCTTTCTAGCATTCTTCCTGATCCAGACTGTTTTCACTCATTTGACCAGGAAGCACACACTGGCCGCCTCCTCTGTGCTGGGTATGCTGTGGGCAAACACCTGGCATCACGGAGCCGGGTGGGAGCAGCTGGGCGCAGGGCATGGGAAGCACCCAGAGCTCAGGAAGAAAGAAGTGGGGAGGAGGGGGGTGCAGCCTTGCGACTGGGGCCAAGGAGGCCAGAAAAGCCTGGCAGAGCAGGGTGCAGCTCCGGGACCCGTGCCCCAGGTGTGGTAGGGAGTCCGGGCTGGCCACCAGAGGGGGCCAGGTGGGGAGACTGCAGGGCCTTGGGGCACACAGCAGGGACTTTGACTTTTGCCCAAGTCAGATGGGAGCCCTCGGAGGGTGGTCAGTAGGTGGGGGATGTGCTCTGCCTTGGGTGTCAACAGGGTCGCGCTGGCTGGCTGCAGGGCCCCGGGCCAGGCGGCAGGGAGACCAGGCTGAGAGGGTGCTAGCTGGGACCAGGGTGCCTGTGGGTGGAGAGGAGCTGCTGCTTTGGGTCCTGCTGCGAAGGTGGGGCTGATAGGAAGTTTTCAAGGTGAAGCTCCCCTGCCCTTGCCCCCACAAATCACAGCGAAATGAGGGGATTCGCTTTAGCCTGTGATTAGAAAACACTCTTTGTTGATGTTGCTGCTAGATCCAAGGGTTAACATTGTGCTTGCTGGAGACCACCTTCTGCCGCAAGATGAGACCCTGAAGCTGGTGGGAAGCCAAGAAGTCTTCACCAGGACCCAGACCCAGCTGGGAACTGGAGGCCGGGCCCCTCCCTCCCTCTCGTGCCAGCCTCCTCCTAGGTAAGTCCTTTGGTGGGAGGCTGCAGGTTTCCAAAAGTCAAGGCAGGTGCTGGGTAGATGAGGACCACTTTGGAGAGAAATGTTAGCCTGTCGGTAGTAACAGTGACAGCTAATATGTATCGCGCACCTGCTCTGTTCCACACACAGGAGCAGCTGCTGTTCCCAGACGACCTGGCTGAGTCCTCACCAGCCTCTATGAGAAGGGATTAGGTCACCAAATGTGAAATGTCTGATTTTGAATCAAAAGTTTATTTTATTATATCTCAAACAAGAAGCAGTACAGTTAGTCTAAGCATGCACCTAAACTGTCCACACGGTTTTGCCATCTTAACAGTAGCATGTTTGTGCCAGCAGCAAAGAATGCTGGAGAGCCAGTGGCGATGAAATCACAAAAGGTGTTTCCACAGCTTGTTGAGAACGGAATATTTTTCCTTGCAAGGAGTGGTCCAAAGCCTGGGAGAAACGGTGGTTGGTTGGTGCAAGGTCTGGTGAATACGGTGGATGACAGAGAGTGTCCAAGTCCAGCCTCTGTAGTTTGAGCAGCACTGTTTGTGTGACACGTGGTCGAGCCTTGTCTTGCAAGAGGATTGGTCGGTATCAGTCGACCAATCTCGGCTGCTTCATCACAAGCATCCTCATCATTTCATCCAGCTGGTTGCAGTAGACATCGCTGTAATCGATTGACCAGGTTCCATGAAGCTGTAGTGGATAATACCAGCACTGGATCACCAGACACCATTAGCTTTTTGTGATGAATATTTGGTTTTGGATTGTTTTGGCACTTCATCTTTATCCAACCATTGTGAAAAGGAATCCATTTTTTATCACAACTAATGATACGGTATAGAAATGGTTTGCGTTTATGTCATGACAGCAAAGAAAGGCAAGCTTCAGACTTAATAGTATTTAGGTTATTAAGTATGGAATGTCCGATTTTCTCAAGTACTAACTTCGATAGTTGATATCTCTGAAATTTCCCTGTGACAATTCTTGTCTTTTTAATTGTGAAACTTGGTCAATTGATTACAGCTTATTGCAAGCAGGTGGACGAAATGATGAGGATGCTTGTGATTAAGCAGTCGAGATTGGTCAATCGAGACTCTCCAGGCTTCTTTGCTGCTGGCATAAACGAGCTAAGATGGCAAAACTGTGTCGACAGTTTAGGTGCATGCTTAGATTAACTGTACTGCTTCTTGTTTGAGATATAATAAAATTTTGATTCAAAATGGGACAGTTCATATTTAATGACGTAATATTATCCCCATTTTGTGGATAAGGAAATGAGAGTTCAGGAACATTTAGGTAGATTTCAGAGAACTGATCTAAGCATAATTTTATCATTTTGAAAATCATATGAAGCTGTTCTTGTAGATTTTAAAATAAGGTACTCTGGCCGGGCGTGGTGGCTCACACCTGTAATCCTAGCACTCTGGGAGGCCGAGGCGGGAGGATCGCTCAAGGTCAGGAGTTCGAGACCAGCCTGAGCAGGAGCGAGACCCCCGTCTCTACTAAAAATAGAAAGAAATAAGCCGGACAACTAAAAATATATAGAAAAAATTAGCGGGGCATGGTGGCGCATGCCTGTAGTCCCAGCTACTCAGGAGGCTGAGGCAGGAGGATCGCTTGAGCCCAGGAGTTTGAGGTTGCTGTGAGCTAGGCTGACGCCACAGCACTCTAGCCAGGGTGACAGAGCCAGACTCTGTCTCAAAAAAAAAAAAAAAAAGATATTCTATTTAGTGTAAAGGAAGTTCATGTTAGAGAATTTGGAAAATTATGCATAGCATTTTGGTATGTTTTTAACCAGTTTTCTTTTTAAAAATATTTTTTTGTGCTTAGCGCACAGTAGAGGGCCCAAAGCTTGGGTGTGCGTGTAGCCAGTGGTCCTTTCTCTACCCACCCCACAGGTCCCCTGGGCCCCCTCCCCCAGCACCCCCTGCACTGGGGTCAGAGTTGTCCATCTCTGAACCTGACTTATGCTTTCCTTCCGTCTGCCTTCTTTTGCTCATTGTTTTATCTGTGATATTTATCCATATTGTTGTTTTCCAGTCTCCTTGAAATTATTTTAAAAATAGTTAGTACACGAATATGTGGTTTTTGCAGAATAATAGTAAATAGTGAAGGTTTGCAGACCATCCCCCAGCCTCCCTTCTCCAGTCCTGCTGTGTCCCCAGGGGACTCGTGCATATAAGTATACATGCATGTTGTATGTTTATGTGTGTGGTATGTAGGTATGCTCGTGTACCGCTGCTGTTGTTCCCGTGACACAGCTGGGATAACACTGCACGCTGTCCTGATGTGCGTGTGCTCACAGATGCGCCTGGAAGACCTGTCTGTACAGAGGCTCTTAGAGCCAGAGCCTCCCAGGCAGTACCACGGTTCATGCAGCCGCTTTCCTGCTGGCAGGTGTCATGCGTGTCCTGTGTGCTCACCTGTACACGAGGAGGGAGAACCCCGCGTGCTTAGGCTGCGTCAGGTGGAATGGAGCCCACGGTGCTCCTGATGTTGGCTGCCAGGCTCCTTGCCGGTGTGTCCCACGGGCTGGGGGTCTCTGGGCTCTCACCAGGGTTTGCTCTGCCAGCTGCTCCCCTCAGAACCCCGGACAGAAGTCATCGTCTGGGACTTGGCTGTGCAGAGAGAAGGTTGCCCTAGATTAGCTGATTCCTCCTTTTTCTATTAAATTGGACATTTTTGGATCTCACAGTTCTAAGAATTTGATTAGCATGCTCCACATGTTCAGGCAGTTGGTTACCATAGAGGTTCACGCCGTCTTGCTCACTCACGTGTTCACTTATTCAACAAATACACACCATTTGTAAAACAGTCAGAAATGACAAGGTTGGGAAGCGCGAAGGAAGTGAGGTGTGTGTCGTGTTGAGTTCTAGGAACTGTGGTAGGTGCTTCCTCATGAGAGTTGTCTCCTATAATTCTCCTGGTAATCCTGGGAGCTCAGTCTTACTATTATTTTTAGCAAATTGATGATGAAGCCAAGTGAGTTGTTAGACTATGGATCAGGTACTAGAAGAGACTCCAGGTGACGCGCTCAGACAGCAGGTGGGGGTCTCAGACCCCCACAGTGGCCGGGCCCGGCCTCCCTGCTGGAGGACCGCGGCCCCGGGGGCTTCCCTGGGTTCGGGTCCCAGCAGCTCAGGGACTGTGTGAACCCCAGCAGGTGAGTGGGGAGTGGGGTGGGGGGCTGCTCTTGAGGCTCACCTGGCAGCCTCACCCCTCCCTCATGTCACATTGGCCGGGCCTTAGAGACGCAGCAGTGCTTGGCTGCCAGGGCAAATGCGGAATGTCCTCTGGTTTGCTGGGTTGTTGCCATGCTAAAAATCAGAGATCCTACGGGTTCACAGTCTCTTAACCAAAATTTTGAAGTCTAAAAAGCCCAACACTGAAAGTTTTTTCCCCCAATTTGATGCTCCTGTGATTGAAGATCACGCTGAGCTCATGGGAAGCAATTTATGGTTCCCTCGACCTCCACGGTTTGAGTTTTCCTAGGCTTTGCTGCGGAGCAGGGCAGGGTCTCCCTACAGGTGACTGCATGGCCTTTCTGAACCTGGCCTGCGGGTTGTGGGTGGGAGGACACTGGGTGCCGCCAGCAGTGGGTGCACAGGTACACATGCAGAGCTGCGGGGCCTGGACGCGCTGGCCACACTGCCCGTCCACACTGCGGGCTGAGCTTGCTCTGGGACGTCCACACGGCGGGCTGAGCTTGCTCTGGGACGTCCACACGGCGGGCTGAGCTTGCTCTGGGACATCTCGCCCCAGAGGGTGCCCAGATGCCCTGGCACGGGGCTTAGTCAGACTCTTCCGGTGTGGCTTCCTGCCTCCGCTGGCCCTGCAGAAGAACGAGCACTCTCCCGAGACTGGCACAAGGGTCGTCTCTTGGCATGGCGAGGGAGACGGGGAGGGCGGTGGGGTGGGGGCAGACATGGGCGCAGATGTTTCTTGCCTCTGCAGACCCTCGCCCACCCCTCACTGCCCCAGAAAACTGCTGCTCTTCCTGGGAACCATGCCGACCATCCTGTCTCTGTGGACGCATCGTCGTATCAGGTCGTCCTCTGTCCCTGTGAGCCCTGGCTGTGCTTTGGCTGGGTCGCGGATGTACATTTGTGCGTCTGTCCCCCAGTGGGACAGGCATGGCTGCGTTCTGTCAGTCTGGTGCCCAGCGTCACACCTGGATGGTGTGGACAGGTGTGAGGCCTGCTGGAGGCAAGTCTTGACCTGGTCCCTCAGCTCCGAGGACCGGTCCGTCGCCTGCGGGAGCAGCCTCCTCTCCGTCACCGTGTGCTGGATGCTCTGGTGGACGTTCTGTCCCCGCTCTACAGACAACGCTAACCTGCCACACATAAGGCCCGGCCTCCGTGCTCCTCATCCTCCTCTTGAGAGCTGCATCCCCGTCGGCTGTGAAATCAGATGGAATCACTGCCAGCCACAGATTAGCCCTGCAGAGTGCTCAGAGCACTCTCCAGTCCCGGCTCTGTCCTCCACCTCCTCACGGCAGCTGCTGGGGTCCCCCCCGCATGGCTGGGGCTGGGGCTGGGGCTGAGCCGCACAGCTGACGGGGTTGGGGGGCTGGGGTCGCTGGTGGCCCCGGAGTACAGGGAGAGAGCTGACCAGAGCCTTGAGCGTGTGCTCCTGTGCTTTAGTATCGGACTTTTGGTAGCATTCCTGATAAACCGTTGCCAAATGTGGGTTTATCTGGAGAATATTTGAGAGTAGGTGCTTTATTTTTTAACTTGATGACAAAATTTAATTTTTATGTTATAAATCTGTGGCATTAAATGCTTTGTACTTGTCTCTAAAGGGCAATCGAGGTGATCTCTCCGTTTGATTGCTCTGTGGCCCTGTGTCACTGTGTCATCCTTATTACTGTCCCCAGGGTGGACGCCGTTTGGGAAGGAAGCCCAGCAGCCCGTGGTGAGCAGCCGCTGCCTGAGGACCAGATCACCGCTGTGGGAGGAGCGGGACCTGCAGCCACAGAGAGCCTGAAACAGGATCTTCTGGGAGAAGGCAGGTCTGAGCCAGTGGATGCAAAGCCGTTCGCTTCCAGGGAAGGTTCTGAAACTGCAGCCCCAGCTGAGGACAGGAGCGGTGACACAGGAGTGCGTGGCCTGCATCAGGAGGCCCAGCTGGAACTGGTGGGGCTCAGCGGTCCCAGCGGTGCCGACACCTGGGCCCATGCCACGGCTGAGCACCAGGCCCTGGGTCAGCCGGCAGGGGGCGGCCTTCCCCCGCCCTGCCCTCGGTACGCCAGCGCGTGGGGCCTGCAGCCGCGCGGTGGGGACTCGGCTCCCAGCCCCTCTGAGCCGGCACGTGCGTCGTTTGGGACGCCTACTGTGGATGAGCCGTGGCCAGGAGCAAAAAACGACCGAGAGGAGCCGCAGACCTGCTTAATTAAGGAGCAGGTGTCCAAGTCGAGCTCTGCCGGAGCCCTGGGCACCCCCTGCGTGGCGCTTGTCCCGGCAGAGCAGCCCCGGTTCACGGCCTCTGTGTCGTCCTGTGACCTGGCAGGCAGAGGTCTGCAGGGCGGCCGCTCGGGCAGCTCCTCAGCCTGCTACGCCCTGGCCACGGACCTGCCCGGCGTCCTGCAGGCGGCGGAGGCGCAGGAGCCCGGCGTGAACTCGTTTTCCTGGAACCTCAAGGAACTCTTTTTCAGCGACCAGACAGGCCGAACTTCCTCGACGTGTTCCTGTGCTACGTCTGAACTCGCAGGGACACCCTCTCTTTCGGTGGTGGGCTCTGATTTGGATGTGGGCAGTCTCCACGGGCAGGGGTCAGAGGTCCTGGATGACAGAGAGCTGCTGCTGCTGACCGGCACCTGCTCTGAGTTTGGCGAAGGGCATCGGTTCCGGGGGAGCTGCCTGGGACACGATCGAACGGAACCGTCGGAAATCTGTTTGGTGTCCTCTGAGCGTGACGAAGCAAGTGACAGAGAAAGCCCAGACTGCATCCCTCCCACGTCAGACACCGGCCGCCAGGACGTGCGCTCACCAGCAGAGGAGCCCAGGCTGAGCGTTCAGGTCACCTCCACGCCCGTGACACCCGGGGCTGCCGGCCTCCGGCGGGAGATCCAGGAGGGCACCTACTCGGGGAGCTGCTGCCACCGAGACGGGCTGCAGCTGAGTAGGTGCCAGCCCGGCGCAGCAGGGCGGGGCCTCCTCGTCCTGGGGTCCGATGGGTGTCACTGCTGAGTAGTTTGGGCAGGAAGTACGTGTTAAAGGGCAGTGCTTTATCAGCACCCCTGGCAAGTGTGTGTGCCGGAGGGCGGAGCCAAGGCCCTGCGCCCCTTCGTCAGGGAGCTGCTCCCTGGGCGGGAGGAGGGGAGATTCCCCTGGAAGCAGAGGGGGCCTGTCTGGCCAGCCTGTGTGTATGGTTTTCATTTACACCAGTCACTTTCTTGTCAGCTGAAGGCAGAGGGCCTGCTTTGTGTAGGGTCGTGTTGAGTGCAGGTTTCCGGGCGTTTCTGAGCTCAGGAGTGGTCTGCAGTGTGGCCTCCTGGCTGCGTGGGGAGGTGTCGCTGTCGCAGGTCCACAGGCCATGCTGCTGCTGCGGTGCTGTCTCTACTGTCCCCAGCCGCTCTCTGTCATCCCGACCGTTCTGGGGAGTGGGCTTTCCCATCCTAAGGCTGCTGCCCCCCTGGGTCAGTGGAGGGCTGGGCACTCTGTCCTCTCGCCCTTCAGGTATACAGTTCGAGGTGAAGCGGGTGGAGCTCCAAGGCTCCACACCCCTGTTCTGCTGCTGGCTGGTGAAGGGGCTCCTCCACAGCCACCGGGACTCGGCCACCAGGACCCGCCTGCTCCTTGCCAGCCTGCCCAGCTCCACCCACTCCATGTCCGAGCTCCCCGGCTCCAGCCTGGGGGAGGTGGGTGTCCGCAGTCAGCTCCTGCCTTGGATTCGCCTTTCACTGTGGTGAAAGTTCCAGTTGGCATTTCTCTCTCTCTCTGCTTATTCGGGGATGGGAATAGGGTCTTCCTGTGGCTTTTTGACACGTCTTCTGATATCCTGTGTCAGTATGATGCCGCACGTAGGGCTGTAAGTCTGTGTGCCACGTGTGGTGGGATGTCGGCATGTTTTGGCGCGTGTGCCGGTGTGGATTGACGGGTGGAGGCTGCCTGGAGAGCTCCATGCAGAGGTTCTCAGGCGGGGTCCCCGTGGGCACGGCAGGGCGGGGGGTGGCTGCTGGGGACGCCTGTGTAGGTGGCCGCCTCCTCTCCGTGGTGCTGTCGATGTGACCCCTCAGACCTTCCTTTGTGTGGCAGATGCTCAAGGCCAAGCCCTGGTTTGAGGAGTCCCCTCGGGCTGTGGAGCTGGACGGGCTGGCGGCCTGCGAGGGAGCGTTTTCCTGCAAGTACAGCACCCTGAGCCCGCTCGGCAGCGGGGCCTTCGGCTTCGTGTGGACCGCGGTGGATAAGGAAGAGAACAAGCAGGTGCGCCGGCTTTTGGAGGGACGTGGGGCCGGCGCCACTTCCAGTGGCTCCTGACTTTTGGTCCCTGTTCTCCAAACCTGGAGCTTCAGTGGGACGGGAGGAGTCCTCCACGTGCGGCACCGGGAACCCGGCCTGGCGTGCGGCCGTTACAAGGAGGCCTCTCCCAGCAGTGCACACGCCGGCACCCAGGGTTGACGTCCTGTCGAGTTTTAGATTCAGACCTCGCACTGGCCGGGCTCGGGTTGATGGCCAGCCACGTGTTGAGACCCATGTCTGGATCCCCTGCCATGCCCACCCCACCGAGCCTGGGGTTCGCGCCACTCTCCACTGCCCGCCAGGCCTGCTGACACTCCTGGGCACTGCAGCCTCACACTCAGACGTAGACAGGACCTCCTCCACTCACCAGGGAAGGGTCTCCAGCAAACAGAGAAGCAGGCTGACCTGCTGACACTCTTGTCCCGGGTTCCCGGAATGGCCTCTGTTCATAGGTCCTGGCCCTCCGGAGCGTCCCCCGGTTGCGTGGGGCGCTGCCAGCTGTGGCTCCCTCCCTGCCTGCCCAGTCGCCATGGCCATTCTTACACTCCCCTCCACGTGCATTTAGAGCTGACTGTCCCTCCCTCCCGAGTCCTGTTGGCATGTGCAGCTCCTTGACCCTTTGTGGTTTGGGGCATTGACATTGGGACAGTACCCACTTTCCAGCTCAGAAGTCGCTGGGGACACCGTTAGACTGCCCGGCATCTAGCTGCCAGTTCCTGGGCGGGTCGCGGAGTGCTGTCCCTGGGGTCCTTTCTCCCTGGCGTTTCCTAATCACCTGTTGCTGGAATGTGCCATAGATCCGTGTTTGGGTTGATAGTATCATATATCTGTATCAGCGTCTTCCTGGTTCTACTATTTCTTCAATATTAGTTTCTAACATTTCTTTGGGTTTTCTAGATCAACCACCACCCCTCTGTGGTAACGAGTTTTGTCTCTCCTTTCTGTTATTTGCGTTTTGTCATCCGTTTTTCCTTCACTCCTGCCGCGCTGACGAGGACCGCGGAGCAGGGACTGTGCAGGGTGCTGCTGTTTCTCCTCCGTGGAGCGCTGTCACCGTCAGCTGCAGGGGCCCCTGTCACCGTCAGCTGCAGGGGCTCCTGTCACTTCCTGATGAACACCTTTTACATGAGGATATTTCATTTTATTTTCAGACTACTAGAAATTTTTTTTGAAAGAATGAGTGTTGCATTCTGTCAAGCTCTGTCACAAGATGTCTGCTCAGTGTCTGGTGACGTGCTCACATCCTTGCTTCCTGTGTCACTGTAGTGAGTGGCACTGATCGACTTCCTCACACTCGGGACCAGTCCTTGGTTTTGTGGTAATATTCCTTTAAAGCACTGCTGATTTTGATTTGCTGATATTTCTATTTGGTTTTCTTTTTCGTTTGTATTTATGCACGATTTTTTTTTTTAATGTCAAAGTTACACGCAGCCTGCAGAGTTGGCAGCTTTGGTGGTGTGTCAGGACGTGTGAGCTGGTGTCTGTGGCCACCGGGGTTCCCTTGGCTCTCTTAATTCTTGTGTCCTCTCTCTTTTTTTGCTAGACTTGCTAAAGAGTTGTCTATTTTAGTCACCAAATATTTTTTGTGTTCTTTTAATTTCCTTTCTTATACTTTGGGTTAATTTTGCTGTTTTTCTAGAATATTGGATTGAATGTGTGTGGTGTTTTTTTGGGTTTTTTTGTTTTGTTTTTTGAGACAGAATCTCATTCTGTTACCCTGGTTACAGTGCAGTGGCATCACATTATAGCTCACAGCAGCCTCAAACTCCTGGGCTCAAGCCATCCTCCTGCCTCAGCCTCCCAAGCAGCTGGGACTACAGGTGCTCACCACTGCACCCAGCTAATTTTTTCTGCTTTTTGTAGAGACGGGATCTTGCTCTTGCTCAGACTGATCTTGAACTCCTGACCTCAAGCAATCCGTCTGTCTCGGCCTCCCAGAGTGCTAGCATTACAGGCCTGAGCCACTGCGCCCGGCCTGAATATATATTTTTAATGCTGCTAATAAAAGCATTTGCAGTATTTAGTTTTCTGAACTTACTTTGGCCATAGTCTAGAGGTTTTACTATGTAGTGCTCTTGTGATGTGTTTCAAACAGTCTAATTTTTGAATTTCTGTTTTCATCTTTAATTATCTTAAGGCAGATCTTCTCATTCTTGGTTTGAATCAGGAATCTGATAAGTTCTTAAGGGTTTCTTTAGGCCTTTATACCTAAAGGATGAAGAAAGAAGTCCCAACATCCTTCTCTTGGTTTAAAAAGAAATCAGGCCGGGCGCGGTGGCTCACGCCTGTAATCCTAGCACTCTGGGAGGCCGAGGCGGGTGGATCGCTCGAGGTCGGGAGTTCGAGACCAGCCTGAGCAAGAGCAAGACCCCATCTCTACTAAAAAATAGAAAGAAATTATATGGACAGCTAAAAATATATATAGAAAAATTATCCAGGCATGGTGGCACATGCCTGTAGTCCCAGCTACTCGGGAGGCTGAAGCAGGAGGATCACTTGAGCTCAGGAGTCTGAGGTTGCTGTGAGCTAGGCTGACGCCATGGCAACCTAGCCCGGGAAATAGAATGCGACTCTGTCTCAAAAAAAAAAAAAGAAATCATATGACTACTTTTGCCTTTTAAATAACAGATGTCAATTTAAATATTGTTATTAGGCCAGTAAATTATTGAGTAATCAATCATAAAATAGACTCTTAAGGGTTGTTACAGTTCACAGTACAGAGCACAGTTCCCATGTCTTAAAAGTTTCCTTTGTGCCCCAAACACCTGCATGCAGGGTTACCTGGTGACAGAGCAGGGATGTGCACGTGTCCCCTGGTGTGGCTATGGCGGGTGGGACAGGAGGAGCCAGCATGCTGGGAGGTTGATCTTTCACAGTTGGTCAGAATTAGCCTTATGGTGAAGAATGACTTTTCTTTTTCCTTCCCAGCTGTAGAGGAAAAGATAATTTTAAAAATATTTCTGAGTTTTTTCCCTGCATGTAGGATGCCATGCCATCTCAGCGTTAAGTGCTAGTGTACCAGCAGTTAACCACTGAGAGAAAAAGAGCAGGCCTGAAACATTCGCAGTTGGGAATATGGGAGAGAAAATGGCAGAAGAGAATTTAATATATGAAATATAAGACATGTATTGTTTTCCAGCTATAAACCCTAAGAGTTATTTAGAAAAATACTTTTAAATGCAGAGTGTGCAAAGCATGAGTGTACAGCTCAAGGAGCTTTCACCGGCTGAACACGCGTGTGCACCCATCGCCCCGACCAAACAGAGCTTCACCAGCACCCGCAAGTCCTGTGTCCCTCCGCTTGTGGACCCCCAGGGGCAACCGTTGTCTTGACTCTTAACCAATCAGTTAGTCTTGCCTGTTTTGGAACATTATATAAATAGAATAACAGCATGTGCTCTAATGATGTTGAGTGCCTTTTTGGCTACTTATTCGCCATCTGCGTATTTTCTTTGATACGGTGTCTTCAAATCTTTACCAACTTTAAAAACTTGGATTTTTTTTTATTATCAAGTTTTAAGAATTCTGTGTATTTTCTAGTCACCATTCCTTTCTCTGGTAAAGGAATTTCTCCAGTCTGTGGCTTGTTTTTTCATTCTCTTAATAGTGCCTTCTGGAGAACAGAGGTTTTCAGTTTTGATGAAGTCCAATTTATTAATTTTTCTCTTATGGATCATGCTGGCTTTTTTTCCTACAAGTGTTATAGTCATAGATTTTACATTTAGGTCTAAGATGTAATTTGAGTTGATTTTATATGTGGTACAAGATACAGTTGATGTTTATTTTTTGTATGTAGATGTCTGCTAGTTAAACACCAGTTGTTGAAAGATGTCCTTTCTCTAAATTACCTTGGTTCCTTTGTCAAAATCAGTTGACACACGTGTGGGTCTGTTCAGTTCCACTCATCTAAATGTCCAGGCATTTGCCAATGACTGTAGCTTCGTGGTTAGTCTTGAAACTCTGTTCTTTTTCTAGACCGTTTTGAATATTCTAGGTCCTTTGCTTGTTTATGTAAATTTTAGAATCAACTTGATGTTATTAATGATGCCTCCTGGGATCTTGTTTGGGATTCTATTATCTATAGATCTGTTTAGGGAGAAGTCAGGTGTTGAGAGTGTTGAATCTTCCATGCCATTTATTTTGTTCTTTCTTGAATTCTTTCATCAAAGTTTTGCAATTTTGAGCATATGAATCTAACATATTTTGTTAGATTTATCCCTAAGTATTTCATGGTTTGGGTGCTATTGTAAATGGTATTGATTTTTAATTTCAATTTCTAATTAGTCATTTCCAGTATATAAAAATACAGTTGATTATTCTTTTTTTTTTTTTGAGACAGAGTCTCACTCTGTTGCCTGGGCTAGAGTGAGTGCCGTGGCGTCAGCCTAGCTCACAGCAACCTCAAACTCCTGGGCTCAGGCGATCCTCCTGCCTCAGCCTCCCGAGTAGCTGGGACTACAGGCATGCGCCACTATGCCCGGCTAATTTTTTTTCTATATATTTTTAGTTGGCCAGATAATTTCTTTCTATTTTTAGTAGAGACAGGGTCTCGCTCTTGCTCAGGCTGGTCTCGAACTCCTGAGCTCAAACGCTCTGCCCGCCTCGGCCTCCCAAGTGCTAGGATTACAGGCGTGAGCCACTGCGCCCGGCCACAGTTGATTATTCTGTATTGACTTTGTGTCCTGAAAACTTGCTAAACTCATTTGGTAGATTGAGGAGATTCTTTGGGATTTTCTATATAGATAGTCATTCATCTGCAAATAGTTGATTTCTTCCTTTATAATTTGGGTGTCCTTTCTTTTCTTTCTCCTTCCTCCCTCCTCCTCTCCTTTCCCCCTTCCTCCCTTTCCTCCTTCCCTCTCTCCCTCCGTCCCTCCCTTCCTCCCTCCCTCACTGGCCGAGACCTCCAGCTAAACGTTAATTAGGAGTGATGAGCATGGCTGTCATAGCCCCCCCCAGAAGGAAAGCATTCAGTCTTTCCCTGTTACTTGTTAGGGTAACAGTGGGTTTATTGCAGATGCACTTTATCATCTGAGGAAGACCTCTCTGTTCCTTGTTTGCTGAGAGTATTTATTAATATTGGGAATGGATATTGACTTTCATCAAATGCTTTTTCTGCATCTATTGAGATGATCATATTTTTTTTTACTTAATTATGCTGATATGATAAATTACAGTGATTGAGTTATGAATGTTGAATCGCCTTTGCATTCCTGGGATTGGTCATAATGTATTATTACCCTTTTTATAGTATTTAATTTGGTAATGTGAGGATTTTCACATCTATATTTATGAGGAATATTGGTATATATAATAGTTGTATGCATACACCGATATACATTCCAGTGTATGCCCTATTCATTCTAGTAATGCTTTTGTCTAATTTTGGTATCAGCATAATACTGACCTCATAAAAAGGAATTTGGAAGTACTCCTTCCTCTTTTATTTTCTGGAGGAGTTTGTGTAGTATTGGTATTATTTCTTCCTTAAATGTTTTGTAGAATTGGCCATCTGGGACTACAGTGTTCTTTTAGGGAAGGCTTTTTAAACTACAAATGAAAATTTTAAAATAGATATGGCATTATTTATGTTTCTATTTCTTCTTAAGCTTTGCTGTTTGGGGTCTTATAAGAAGTTTGTCCATTTCATTTACATTATTGAATTTATTGACATAAAGTTCATAATATTCCCTTAAACCTTTTAATGTCTGTATGGTCTATAATTTTATCATCACTCTCATTCCTGATATTGGTAATTTGTGTCTTTTCTCTTTTTTTTCTTAATTAATCTGGTTAGGGGCTTATCAATTTTATTGATTTTTTTTTTCCCAAATAACCAACTTTTGGTTTCATTAATTTTCCTTATTGATGACCTGTTTTCAGTTTTATGATTTTTGTCATTATGTTTCCTTACTTTGGATTTAATTTGATTTTCTTGTTCTATTTTCCTAAGGTGAAATCTTAGATTATTTATTTAAGATTTTCTTTTTCCTAATTTAAGCACTTAGTGTTCTAAATTTCTCTCTAACCTCGGCTTTATCTGTGTGCCACAAATTTCCATATGTTGTGCTTTTGTTTTCATTCATTTATGAATATTTTACTTTCCCTCTGTGTTTAGAAGTGTGTTGTTTCCAAATATTTGAGGATCGTTCAGATATCTTTCTGTTTCAATATCTAGTTTAATTGCTTTATAGCTAGAAAACATATTTTGTAAATAGCTTCAATTTCTTTAAATTTCTTGATGCTTGCATTATGTTCCAGAATATGGTCTATCTTTGTGGCTGTCCCATGTGCCTCGGGAAGAAAACCTGGTACTGTTAGGTGGAGTGTTATAGAAACGTTAATTAGGTAGGTCAGTTTGGCCTGTAATATTATCGGTCTTCTAGATCCTCACTGATTTTTGTCAGCTGATGGGAGAGGAGTTGCGAAGTCTCCTGCTGTCCTTGTCGATTGCCCGTTTCCCTTTCCGTGCTGCAGGTTTTACTGCCAGTGTTCTGAAGCCCTGTTGTTAGGGAAACACCCACTTAGCCTGTCACATCCTCCTGGCGAAGTGACTCCTCGTTCACTGCATCCTGCTCCTCCCCCGCTCTGGTGACAGTCTCGGTTCTGCAGTCCACTGTGTCTGGTGTCGGTGTAGCCACGTCAGCTTTCGTCTGAGTAGTGTTCCCGTGGTAATCTTGTCCCAATCTTTTACTTTTTGTAATTTATGTCTTTTTATTTAAAATGGGTTTTTGTAGGCAGCATAGGCTTGGGTCTTGCTTTTTTATCCAATCTGAAAATTTCTACCTTTAATTGAGGTGTTTAGACCATTGATGTTTAATGAAATTATTGATATGGCTGGATTTAAATCTGCCATTTTTCTAGATGTTTCTGTTCTTTGTTCCTTTTCCCCCTATTTTTTCTGCCTTCTTTTTTCTTCTTTTTGAGACAAGGTCTCTCTCTTGCCTAAGCTGGAGCGCAGTGGCTTCATCACACTCACTGCAGCCTCACACTGCTGGGCTCAGCCTCCTGAGTAGCTGGGTGTACTGGTGTGTGCTGCCACGCCCAGCTAGCTTTTCTTATTTTTCATAGAGACAGGGTCTCACCATTGCCAAGGCTGGTCTTGAACTCCGGGCCTCAAGTGATCCTCCTGCCTCGACTTCCCAAAGTGCTAGGATTACAGGCATGAGCCACCACACCCAGCCTCTGCCGCCTTTTTAATTGAGTATATTTTATTATGCCATTGTTTGGTTTTTGTTCCTTGTTTATTTGTTTTTAATATTTCATCATGATTTTAATGGCTTTATTTAGATATAATTCACATATTTAATTCACCAGCTTAGAGTGAACAGTTCAGTGGATTTTAGTATGTTCACAGAGCTGTGCAACTGTCACCGTAAACTAAGAGCATTCATGACCTCAGAAAGAAACCTCGTACCTGTGAGCAGCCAGTCCCTGTGCCCCACCCCCACCCCGTCCCCAGGTCCCCTTCACAGCCCCTGCCGACCGCTAGTCTGCTCTGTCTCGGTGGATGCAAATGGACTCATGCACCATGTGCTCTTTGTGACTGGATTCTTTCATGTGCTGTAATGTTTTCAAGGTTCATCCAAATTATAGCGTGTTGTCAAGCACTTTATTCCTTTTCATGACCCAGTAATACTCCATTCTACAGATGTATGCAATATTTTGTTTATTTGTTAATCAGTTGATAGACACGTGTGTTGTTTCTATATTTTGGCTATGTGAATAATGCTGCTGTGAACAATTGCAGACAAGATTTTGTGCGAACACGTTTTCAGTTGTTTTGGGCTCTTACGAATGCAATTCCTGGGTCATTTGATAACTCTGTGTTTGGTGTTTTGAGGGACTGCCACATGTTTTTCCAGCAGCGCTGCGCTGTTGTGCATTCCCACCAGCAGTGCAAGGATTCCTGTCTCCACGTCCTCGCCGACACTCCTTACGGGTGTGAAGTGGTATCTCGTTGCGGTTATGATTTGCATTTCCCTGGTAACTAATGATGTCAAGCATCTTTTCTTGTCCTTACCGGCCATTTGTATATATTTTTTTGAGAAATGTCTATTCAGATACTTTGCCCATTTTATATTGGATTGTCTTATAATTATTGAATTTTAAGAATTCTGTACTCGTGATGCAGATGCGTGATCAGATGTACGACTGGCAGATATTTTCTCCCATCCTGTGTGTTGTCTTTCCGCTTTCTTGATGCTGTCGTTTGAAGCACAAACATTTTAAATTTTGACGAAGTTCAGTGTATCCATTTTGCCATTTGTCACTTGTGCTTTTGGTATTGTATCTAAGAAGGCTCTGCCTAGCCCAAGGTCAAAAAAACTTATTCCTATGTTGTCTTCTCAGAGTTTTATAGTTTTAGCTTTTACATTTCAGTCTGATTTATTTGGGGGTTGATTTTTGTGCATGGTGTCAGGTTGGGATCCAACTTTACTCTTTTATGTGTGGATTCTGGTTGTCCCAGCACTGTTTGCTGTAAAGACTGTTCTTTTCCATTGCATGATCTTGGGTGCTCTTGTCAAGAATCAGTTGACCATAGATGAGTGGGCTTACTTGTGGGTTCTCCGTTCTCCTGCGTTAGTCACTGTCTGCCCTTAGCCAGCGCCACACTGTCTTGATTCCTATAGCTTTGGACTAAGCTATGGAGCCAGAAAATGCTAGTCCTCCAACTTTGTTCTTTTTCAGGATTGTTTTGGCTATTTTGCATTTCTGTAAGGATTTTAGGATCAGCTTGTCAATTTCTGCAAAAAAGCCATCTGGGATTCTCAAGGAATCCTGGTAAATGTGCAGCTCAATTTGGGGAGCATGGTCACCCTAACAATGTCAGTCCTTCTGACCCATGAACGTGGGGAGTCTTTCTATTTATTTAGATCTTTAATTTCTTTCAACAGTGTTTTGTAATTTCAGAGTACAAGTCTGACCCTTCATTTGTTAAATCTATATTACTTTTATATCCAGTTTCTTCTGCTTCCTGTGTTTATTTTTCATTGCTGGAATATATTTGTTATTAATTTTCCCAGGAGGGGTCCTGGGTATTGTACTTGCAGTCTTTGTATGTATTAAAATACATTTATTTTTCCTTCCTAGTTTAGTGGTGATATGCCTTTTTTCTCTCAGAACCTTTTAGACCTGTGTCTGTTGTCATCTAGCATTACTTTGAAGTGAATTTTGGTGCCAACAGCTTGATTTTTTTTTTCTTTCTAGATTTTCTTTTTATCTTTGTACTTCAAAAATTTTTACCAGGATGGACTAGGGGTGTGTGTGTGTTTTTTCCTTACTCTTATCTAATACTTGGTAAGACTCTGAGCTTCCTTTACTTTAAGAGAATTTGATCCTTTGTTCTGTTAGTTCTTTCCCTTTTTTCTCTTCTCCTGACACTCGTTTTGGGTGTGCGTGGGACTCCTTGTGGCAGCCTTCCTCCTTGTCTGCCTGGCCCTGCCCTTGGACAGGCGGCAGGCGTCCCGCTTCCCTGGCGGAGGCTGAGTTTGCGCGGCCTGCATGGCCCTCCCCAGCTGGCTCCTCGGCTCCCAGATCCTTCCAGCCATGGCGCCCTCCTTTGTTCCTCAGGACCCTCCACCCTCAACTTCTTGCCGCCCCTCACGTCTGGCCTCTGGCCTGTTGGGTCATGGATCCTCCCGGCAAAGGGTCTTCAGAATTTGTGCTCTTCTCGCCACTCCCCACTGGCGCCCGGGCCACCAGCCTTCTCTGCTGATCGCTGTGCGGTGACTGGATGGTGCCCAAGCCCCGCTGCTCTTCCTCCCAGGCCCCCCACTGCCCCTCTGTGCGTCCTGCCCCGCCACGGGCTCCTCCCCCTTCCCCAGAAGTAACTTCCTACGACACCCCCGCCCCCGGCCCACCCACCCAGCGGGCCCCACTCCTGCAGCACCGCCCTGCTCCATCTTTTTCTTCCTGACGCCGTCACCCCTTGCTGCGTGACACGTTCTGTCCATTGCCCGTCTCCCCGGCGGCCGTGAGCTCCGTGCCGGCCCGCGCTGGCACCTGCCCCGTCGCTCCTTCCGCTGCGCACGGGCACCCACTCAGCAGCAAGGGTCTCGTTGAGTGAACAAGGTCACCTTCAGGGACTTAGAGTGTTTGTTTCTTTTTTGAATGGTATCTTTTTTTCTGTTACGCTTTGTAATTGGCCATTATTTACAGTTGTAACAGTATTTTTCTTATATTTATCTCATGGCCATCAGTCTTGCTGAACTCTCTGATTAATCTCAGAATCAATGTTGAAAACATATCTAAGAATGGTGGTTTTTCTTTGTTTTAGCTCTCAGGCTTCTCATTTCATTTCTTGGTCAGGACACGCAGCCCCCAGGTGAGAAGGCAGGTGGTGTGGGAGGGGACGCCGGGCCCTCTCACTCGGGCACAGGTTGAGGCTCCTCAGCCCCACCTGGCTCCTGTCGCCCCGTCAGCGCTCTGTGGAGCGGGCAGGGGCTCCTCAGACGTGCGACCGGCTGCTGGCCTCCCTCCGTGTCCTTGTGCTGCAGGGGCTTATGGTGATGTCTCTTCCTTTATGTTCCTGGGCTTGGGGGCCAGTGCAGAAGCCCTGTCTGCCGCATCCAGCGACGATGGCGCCAGGTCGAATGGGTGCTAGAGGACTAGTTCCAGCCGTTCTCACCCCTCTGTTTTCCTCATAGGTGGTGGTGAAGTTTATTAAGAAGGAGAAGGTTTTGGAGGATTGTTGGATTGAGGATCCCAAACTTGGGAAGGTGACTTTAGAGATTGCAATTCTCTCCAGGGTGGAGCATGCCAATATCATCAAGGTAGGCGATGATTCCTGGCTAATGCTACTCTAACATCGCTCATGTAAAATTTCCTAACTTAGTTGACTTGAAGGTGTTTGGGCGGAGTTGGACTCAGCTCTGTCTCTCTCTAGGTCTTGGACGTATTTGAAAACCAAGCGTTCTTCCAGCTGGTGATGGAGAAGCACGGCTCCGGCCTGGACCTCTTTGCTTTCATCGACCGCCACCCCAGGCTGGACGAGCCCCTGGCGAGCTACATCTTCCGACAAGTGAGAGTGGCCAGAGCCTTGCTGGGGTGGACGAGGGCTTGGGCGTGTGGGCCTGTGGCCGCAAAGATCAGCGATACACTGGTTCTCTCTGTCAGCTGGCTCTGGCCTTCCGTTTTGGGCTTTTATGGAGTAAGATCTATATTTTGCAAAGAAAATTCTGTGGTTGAAGTAGAAAAAGTGAGTTTGGGAAGGAAGGATGAGGCCAGACATTGTCCTGGAATGATTGGATTGAAGTACGTTTGAGGATTAAGATTTATTTATATACACCAATCACAAAAATTAACCAACAAAGCTGTCAGACTGGGCTTCGAGCCCCGTGCATGTGATTTGAATTCTTGTCCACCACCAGCCGTGGGACCCTGAGGGAACCACTGCTATCCCTGCGCCTCGATCTTGTGATCTGTACGTGGGGCTCGCTGTGGCACCCACGCGATGAGGCTGACAGGACTGAATCAGGCACCACGGCCGGTACGTTGTAGGTGTTCCCCAAATGCCGGCTGTTGAGCTAATTAGAGTGATCAGGAAAGAATCAGATTCTGACAATCTCATTTCACAGTAAGTATTTGTCTTGATCTATTTCATGTCTAATTATGTATTTATCTTTGACCATTTCTTATTTTATTGGAATGGGAGAGTGATCTGCAGAGCAGGACGGCCGGGGGTGGGGGAGGGACCGTAACTGTTGCTTTGGGCTTTAAGGAGAAGGTGGCGGTTCCGTCCCAACTGCTCCCAGCTCCCCAGAAAGAACGAAAAACACACCAGGGGACTGTATGAACAATTCAGATGTGCCTTTTTATTGTTTCCTGGAGATGACTCTAATGACAGCTTCCTCAAAGCTCTACACTCTCAGAAGTTACTGGATTTCTGAAATTTAGTTTCTCAGGCACTGACTTATAACTTTCAGATATTAAGTTTCTGCAAAATAATAGGTCATCTCTCTTCTTATGTTGAAAGATTATGTACTTGTTTAGTTTGTGGCAAAGACTTGTTTCTGGAGTCTTTATGGCAGATGGTCTCTGTGTGAGGTAACATTGGAGTCACTGTTGAAAGCTGCTGCCTAACAGTTGTTAATTCTGGGGCTGGTGACACAGATAATTGTAGTGTTCCACAATCTAAAGTGTTTGCCAAAAGTATCTGTAGCCCCTTTGTAAACACATACACAAATGTTATTATATGTAAACATGGATTCGTAACTCGATGTAAACGTATTAATATTATTGTACTTCACTGTGAATAATTAGTGCCAGTTACCAGCGTGTTGCGTCCCAGGTCCGTGTTCACCAGGGCCTGCTTGGAGCCGGGGGCTCCTCTGTCCGGGGAGCCACCCGCCTCTCAGCTGCCGCTTTGTGGCCTGTCTCCTCCTGAGATGGTCCTGGGCGTGTCACGGGCCAAGTGAGTGTCTGCTGGGAAGGCGTCCTCAGCGGCAGAGAGCGCTCGGGAGCTCTGTGTGGCGTGTGGCCCTGCAGGCTGGCGCGTGCCGGCACCGGGGGCCCCGCCTGGGCCTGCTCGCGCCTCTGCCCTGTGCAGTGTGTCTTCGGCATCCAGAATTCTCTCCTGTCACCTGTGCATTATGAGTTGTAGAATGTTTATTTTTTTCTTTTTGTCTTGCATTTATTTTAAATGCTTGTTTTACTTGAATTGCGTTTTTAAAAAGTCCCCTCTGACCTGCTGATTGCAGCTGGTGTCGGCGGTGGGATACCTGCGCTCCAGGAACATCATCCACCGGGACATCAAGGACGAGAACATCGTCATCGCCGAGGACTTCACCATCAAGCTCATAGACTTTGGCTCAGCCGCCTACTTGGAGAGGGGCAAATTATTCTACACGTTTTGTGGAACGATCGAGTACTGTGCGCCTGAAGTTCTCATGGGGAATCCGTACGTATCACGCCCGGGGTGTCCCGTTCTTGCGTCAGGCTTGGGGGCCCTGGGATAGGTTTGATTTTAGCGCTTTAGTTTGTGCCTCTTTGGGCCCAGGGTGCTGCGTGACAAAGGAGAATGTCCTGGAAAGTAAGTGACCAGGCAGTGCTGGTCAGAGGCACCTGGGTGGAGGATACAGGGGTTCATTGTATTATTTTCTCAATTTTTATTTATGTTTAGAGTTCTATGTAATAAAAAGTTAAGAAAAATTTGAAAGGTAAAGATAAGAGTCCGTAATGATGGCACTGTTTAAATAAATGAAGAGGATTCTTTTTCAGTTAGGTTTATTTATTTTGATGACAAGAATAATAATCTATTTCAATAAAATATTGTTGGGCTGGCCAAGTAGGAAATCAAGCAATAGGCAAAGTAGTAATGCAGAGCATTCGTGACAGGGACGGACCCTCGGGTACGGGAGCCCTCGCTGGCCGGCCAGAGACTGGGCGTCGGCCCAGCTGTGCTGGGGCCAGGGGCAGCCAAGCCCCTCCGGCCTTGCGTGTCCTGGGCGGTGTGGCTGAGTTTGCATCTCTGCGGTCAGGGCGGCTGCGAGCTGCAGGCGCTGGCCTGGGCAGAGCCTCATCTCTGAGAATCTCAGAGAGGAAAGAAAAATTAAAAGGAAGATTGTCAATTGAGTGTTTGTAGGGCCTGAGTGAAAACTGTCTGCTGATGGCACCTTCTGCCGTGCACTACTGGAATGCTTTCTTCTCATCTGCGTGTGAACCAAGCGTGTCTTTATGTGTATGAAATGGACTTTATTAAGCCAGAGATAGACACAGGTATGTCCACCTGTGCCCTCCCTGTACTTGAGAGAAGTGTAGGTAGAATGCATCTGTGTAGGTGAGTCTGTGGCTGGGGGAACAGACCATCACACGCCGCGTGGCCCCTGGCAGCGGCTGCGGCTGCACTCGCTGTACCCCCGTGCCTGCTCCGCCCGGTCTGTGGGCCACTCAGGCAGACCTGGCGGGAGCTGGACTGGGGCTGACGGCCCGAGTCAGAGCGTCTGCTCGTAGCCCGCTGTCTCCGTGCCACGCCTCAGGCCCTCACGAGACCCTCAGCGCTGGGGAGAGAAACAGCCAGGGGCCTGGACCCCTGTGTCTGCGCAGGTCGCGTTTGGCTGGAGTCAGGAGGTGCGGGTTCCAGGCTGCCACACTGAGCCCCCTGGAGCCCGTCCACGCCGGTGCAGCTGGGCTTTCCCGGGCCTGGCTGGACTTCTTGTCAGTGGCAGAGCGCGGAGAGGGTGCATGTCAAGCCTTGCCTGCTAGAACCTCCGTGCGTCTCCAGGGCCAGCAAACAGCACGAAACGCTGATGGGGGATGGTCTAAGAAGGGCCTTGGGGTCTCTTCTCAGAGCTGATTGGGTTGGCTGGGCACGTGGTGAGTGCGGTCAGCTCTGCCTGCAGTGGCTGTCCTGTCATGTCGGCAGCAACCGCATGTCTGCGGTCCACACCGTGGCTTGCTGTGCCCACCCACACCCAGCTTGTGGGGCGTCCACACGGGGAGCGCGGGGAGCACTGAGCCGCTCAGGGCCTCTGCCCCCACTCCCAGAGCTGCTGCTCCCCCTTCTCCCTGCCCGGCCCCGTGGTGTCTGCCCCGCATCCAGCCCTTGCTTTCCAGCATGCGAGCGGCCTGAGTTCTGGTTCCAGACCCCACCCTTGGGATCTCTGCCTCTTTCCTCCTCGTTTTCACGGCCTTCTGCTCCGGGAGTCGGCACACCTTGGTCCTTGTCCAGATCCAGCCCACCACTTGTTTGTTAAAATTTATTATTTTTTATTGGTAAAGTATAGATGATACAAAATGTACCCTCTTAACCATTGTTAAGTGTACAGTTGATTGGCATCAAGCACTTTCACATCATTGTGCAACATCACCACCATCCATCTCTACAATTTTTCCATCTTCCCAAACTCAAACTTCGTCCCCATGAAGCACTAACTACCCCGCCCCCGCCGCCCCCAGCCCAGCCCTGCGCCCACCGCCCTACCCTCTGTCTCCGAGTCCGATAGCTCCAGGGTCTCTGGGTGGAATCGTGCGGCGTCTGTCCATTGTGACTGTCTCACTCAGCACAGTGTCCTCAGGTTCGTCCCTGTCGTAGCCGGTGTCAGAATTTCCTCCCTTTTTCAGACTGAATACTACCCCACTGTGTGTGTGTACCTCACAGTGGGTTTATCCCCTTGTGGGCAGGTGGACGTTCGTGTTGCCTCCGCCTTTCGGCTGTGGGGTGAGGCTGCCGTGCCGTGGGGTGCAGCGTCTCCTGCCGCTTTTCGTTGTCAGGGGGGTTTGTGGGACGCAGCCAAGCTCGGCTGCCCAGGTGCCGACTGGCTGCTCTTGGGGTGCCAGACAGAGACCACGGGCCCCCAAGCCTGAGATACTTCCTGTTTAGCCATTTACGGGAAAAGTTCCTGGCCCTGTTTCACTCTTCAACTTCTAAAATTCTTGAAATGTCTCTCTGAAAAACAAACAGCACAAAGACAGAAGCTGTCGCATCTGATCTTGCTCCAGTTTGTGCAGCCTCTCGCTCCGCTGCTCCCCGAGGTCTGTGCCGGGGGCCCCTCCCCACTCGGCCCGTGGGCCCACGTGGCTCTGTTCACTGCACCCTCCCCTCCCCTCCGTCACGGCCCCTCCTCCGAGCCTGGCTTCCGCCCCCCGGCCTGGTTTTCTGTCCTGATGTCCCCAGGACAGCGGAGGATCTGTGCTGGGCCCTCTTCTCACCGCTGCGGTTTCTCGCGGCTGCCTTGTCTAATTGTGACTCTGGTGAGAGGCTGCCGCTTCTCAGGCCCCGCTCACCTTCTTCTCCATCCCTCCCGCTGTCGCCCCGCTGCCGCCCCGCTGCATCCTCCAGCATCTCCCACCTGCTCTGGTCTGGTCCCTGCGCGTCCTTCCAGTTGTCACCCCAGCCGTCTTTCTGAAGGGTAGGCGCCCTGCTTGGAGGCTGGCTGTGGCTCCCATGGCCCTCGGCAAGGCCGAGCGGCTCGTGCGCCGCTTCCTCCAGGAAGCTCTCCCGCCCGGGGAGACGCCGGCTCTGCCCCCAGGAGCCGCGTGCACCATCTCCTCCTCGTGGCCGGCTCGTGTTTCCTGCTCAGCCTCTGTGCTGCCCAAGGGCTCACCACTCCCACCGAGGGCAGACGGGCTGCGGCTGAGGTCGTGACTGAGGAGTGTAGTGAGTGTCCCAGAAACAGCCTGGCCGCATGGGCGTGAGACCCTGTACTTTCTCTTCCTCTTCATAGCTACCGAGGGCCGGAGCTGGAGATGTGGTCTCTGGGAGTCACGCTGTACACCCTGGTCTTTGAGGAGAACCCCTTCTGCGAGCTGGAGGAGACTGTGGAGGCTGCGATACACCCGCCGTACCTGGTGTCTGCAGGTGCGTGAGCCGCAGGTGACGGGCAGCTGGCCCTGTCCTTAGAAACCAGCAGCTCGTTCTCGTTTCCTCTCTGTTCTCAGTGTCTCTTCATCCTCACTGACAAGCTCACTGATCTTTCTTTTCTAGTCAGCTAATACTTTGATCTGAACGTAAGGACAATTTGAATATGACTTTAAAACATCTTGATAATCTAAGTTTTATTAGTGCTCCCTTTGTATCTTGGATGTCCTCTTGTGAGAAACAGACGTGCGGTCAGTGAACTTGGCCGTACTAGTAACTGTCAGAGGCACACTTGGGCTAGAAACCCCGTCCCGTGGGCGCGTCGGTGGCTGGAGCCACGTGACCTCGCAGCGGCTCGCGTGGACGCTGTGGGGCTTCAGCTGCACCAGGAGGTGCCCACAGGGGCCACCTGGCAGCAGGAAGCTGGGCTCCCGCCGGGGCATCTGGAGTGGGGACCAGCAGGGGAGGCGCGTGTGGGCCCAGACGCCAAAAAGCACCCCGAGTCCGGCAGGGCCGTGGCAGGAGCCCCAGGGCACCAGTGGGGGGTTGATGGGCAGCCAGGCATTACGGGAATCCCAGGACAATGTAGAAAACCCCCCCAAACTGACATGGAGCTGAGAGACCAGAGAAGGACTCAGACACGTCCAGCTGGGCGAGTTCGATGGGCTCCGGGAGGGTGCCGTGCATGGGGTGTCTGTTCACTCCCTGCACACTCAGGTCTCCAGACACTCGCTCTGGGACGGTGCCGTGTGTGAGGTGTCTGTTCACTCCCTGCACACTCGGGTCTCCAGACACTCGCTCCGGGAGGGTGCCGTGCATGGGGTTTCTGTTCACTCCCTGCACACTCGGGTCTCCAGACACTCGCTCTGGGACGGTGCCGTGTGTGAGGTGTCCGTTCACTCCCTGCACACTCAGGTCTCCAGACACTCGCTCTGGGACGGTGCCGTGTGTGAGGTGTCCGTTCACTCCCTGCACACTCGGGTCTCCAGACACTCGCTCCGGGGCGGTGCCGTGCGTGGGGTTTCTGTTCACTCCCTGCACACTCGGGTCTCCAGACACTCGCTCCGGGGCGGTGCGGGAGTTGCTGGGAGGGCAGAACTGCACTGTCTGCTGGTGTCGCCTGCCCTCAGATCTCAGAGCTCTCAGGTCGTGTCATTGCACGTCAGGCGTGCCCAGTGCCATCCTCGGTGCCTTTGTACGCCCCGTGTTATGTTACTGGTCCTGCCATTCTCCACTGGGCAGAGATGTTAGCATCACAGTTAGCTAAAAGGGTCACAGGTCAGTTAAAGCAGGTCCAGAGCAGGGCTGGCTTAGCCCGCTGGGCTCTGCCGCGGGAAGGTGCTGAGGCACACCCCTGTGCCCAGTGACTCTCTTTTGGATTTGCCTCATCTGTGTTGTAGCAGTTCTGTTGAGCACTCCAAGCTGGCATGGCACGGCGTTTTCTCGTGTGCTGGGAAACTTGCATTTTCCCTCCGCGGGGCGGCTACACCACAGTGCTCTTAAGGTACCTCCCCATCTTGACCTTCTGTGGTTCCATGACAGTCATTTATTGTTAATAGTCTCTTCCTCCTCTTAGAAGGACACTAACCCCATCACAAGGCCCACCCTTATGACCTCACCTAACCCTCACCACCACCAACACCACCACGCTGGGGAACAGGGCTTCAGCGTATGACTGGTGGGGGGCATGATTCAGTCTGTAGCAGCCTAGCAGAGGATTCCTGGAATACCATGGTCCCTGCGGCATGCTGTTCCTCCTGGAGGCTGTTCCTTGTGTTCTCTCACTAGGCTCGCAGGATGGGTCCCCAGGGACAGTGAGGCTCAGCGTGGCCCTGGCTGAGTTCACATCCGTGTTGTTAGAGGAAACAGGACCCAAATCCAGACTCCAGGCTGGGAGCTCCTGCTGTCTTCTCATGGGGACCGGCTGGGGACCCCCCTGATGGCTGCCTCCTTCCCCTCCCCTGTTGTGTTAACCCCCTGTGGGTGTTCACAGCTCTGCACAGCCAGGGCCCCTGAGAAGAAACCCACGCCGTCTAGGTTTTGGTTGAGTGAGATGAACGCCAAGCTTTCATGTCTGGGGCGATGCACGCCTCCCACAGCTTCCCTCCACGCTCAGCGGCCATGTGCTAGAGCCCCAGGGGTCGGGCCGTCTCCCGCCCAGGCAGAGGCCCTGCGGGGGTGGGCACCCAGGAACCTGCAGTGTTGAGATGTGCACCTCTTGATACCGGCCTGGTCCACCATCTGTTGTCTGTCCCCAGAGCTCATGAGCCTGGTGTCTGGGCTGCTCCAGCCCGCCCCTGAGCAGCGCACCACCTTGGAGAAGCTGGCAACAGACCCGTGGGTGACACAGCCCGTGAACCTCGCTGACTACACATGGGAAGAGGTGTGTCGAGTAAACAAGCCAGGTGAGGCTTCTTGGCATGCCTCCCGCCCTGCGTGGCTTTGCTTGGAGCAAGCAGGTCCCTAGGCTGCCTCATGAGTCAGGAGGAGGAGAAGGGGGCTCCCTCCTCCATGCTGTCCTGGACATGAATGTCAGGGCCTTAGCTGGCCTGTCACCTGTGGGGGGCTTGATTCTGTCCAGAGACCCCTAGATGCTACTGGGGTTCTGAGCATGCCTGGGGGCTCAGAAGGTGGGCAAGTGCCCATGGCAGCCCCTGACAGAGGGGTCGGGGGCCAATGGTCTGCCGGCTGACGGGGAGGATGCTGAGATGCTGAGTGTGATGCTCTAGCCCTGGCTGTTCAGACAAGGCTCCTGGCTACTGCTCAGAGCCATCGACCGAGCTGGCGTTGCTGTCTGGGCTCAGCTCCTGCAGCACCGTGGCAGGGTCTGCACTTCCAGAGTACGGCCCGCCGAAGTCTTCCGTTCCAGGTATCCTAGCGAGAAGCAAAGTGGTTTAGAATCTGGTGGTGTTAGTGCGTGACACAGTGCCTTCTTCTTTCCTCAGAGAGCGGAGTTCTGTCCACTGCCAGTCTGGAGACGGGGGGCAGGAGCCTGAGTGAAGCAGCGCAGGAGCTCTGGGGGGGCCCCCACCCCATAGGAGGCTCTGGCGGCCAGTGCTGTCTGCGTCCCGGGGACCCCGCTCCGCTGAGCGGCTGAACACTAGCTTCCTGCTCTTTTCTACTCAGCCAGGAAAATCTGTGGTTTTCAGGCGCCATCCATTTGGAGAAGGTGAATTCTCAAGAATTAGGCCCATTTCACCTTCTGAAAACTTATGTGTAAGTTTGATAAATGCTAGACCAAAAGCCAGTGACATTATATTATTTTAGGTTTATAAAACTGACTTGGAATTCACTTTTTTCATGACCTTGAGAAAACATTCCAGTGTTCACTTGCTTGATACTATTAAAGGGCTTTTACTTTGTGAACTTCTGAAAGGCATAAAAGAGTGTTTTAGTTCTTTTTCTACTTTTGCATACATGCATGTGTTGTGCTTCCTCTGACGTGGCCAGTGCTCATCTGAGTGAGACGTGTGGGGTCTGCAGGAACCGTGAGCCAACGGCAGGACTGTTTCCTTAATTTATTTCCTCGGAGACTTTTCAAATTAAAGCAACTTTGCTAGTAAACTATTATCCTGACTTCCATGGTATGAATTGTTCCAGCTCGCTGGCTGTGAGAAGCACTTGGTTTCTTTATTTTTCCATTTGTCCACCCCACTTGCCGCAGCTGGAGGGAAGTCTAGCCTCGGTCAGTCTGGGGTCCCTCTCAGAGGTGGGCCCTGCCAGGGGTGGTCCCAGGGCTCAAGCTTGGCCAGCTGAGAAGACTGGGCAGGAAGGGTGTGGTGTTCTCAGGGACTTCCCTTCTGTCTGCCTGGGCTCTGCAGCAGGACTCTGCTGTCAACATATGGCACACTGCTACCAGCCGCCCAATGTCCCACAGCCACCCAGCCCTCACCTCCGTGTCTATGTGCAGGGTCCAGGCCCCATCTCTGTCTACATGAGGGGCTCCAAGGCCACCTCTGTGTCTATGTGAGGGGTGCAGGCCCACCTTGGTGTCTACATGAGGGGCTCTAGCTCTGTCAGCCCCTCAGTGTTGCCCGGGTCCCCAGTGTATTTATTTCTCACAGACTCAGCTGGCTGCTTCCCTCCCTCAGGCTCCAGTCCATCCCCCTCTCAGACAGAATCACTACGAAATCGCACGTGAAATCCAGTTTTCTTTCATATCTGTTAGAGAGGAGGGAGTGGCTAGGGGTGATTATGAAAACTTTCATTTTGTTTCCCTGCAGAGACAGCAGGAATAAAGCAAAAACAACAACCAAAACATCTCTCTTTTCCCTCCACGTCGTCTCTTGCACGGACATTTTTTCTACAGATTCCAAGGCTTCTCCTCAGAATGCCCTGGAAGCAGCGTGGGGGCCAGGCTGCCTCCAGCGTGGCTGTGCTGAGTTTCCAGTGGCTAACTAGGAGGCACTCAACTGTTTATTTTAGGATGGTCAAAGCAGAGTTAGTTTTAGTCCCAACTAACAGGGCATAGGGGATCGCCAGCCCCTTTCTTCAGAAAGTGCTGCCTCAGTCTCCCTGACATTTTAAGTGTCTGATGAGGTTATGGGGTCGGGGATGGGGAGGGAGACCCTTCTCCATCAGGGACATTAAAGGTGCAGGGTTTTTAGACGAGTAGAGTAAAATATGAAGTTAGTTATTCTTCAGAATTCAAATGAGTTTTCTGATACTCCAAGAACTCCAAATGTTTTTTTCTTTGTAGTGTTTCTGATGCTTCCAACACATAAGATGTTAGAGAATGGTGTTTTTCAGAGAGGTACGTAATGGGCTCAGAATGCAAAGTCCTAGCTCTCCAAGAACTGTTACTTCTTTATAAGAAAAAAATAATTAAAGCTCATCTGACATGATGGAAGTGGAAGGCATTCTGCAAATATTTTGCAAGCAAGTGTTCTTTGCAGAAATAACCTGGAGAGAAAAGTTCTGAGGCTCAGGCTGAGGCTGATGGTTTTTCCATTCCATGTTTCAAGTGTGGTTTAAGAAAGCAATGTCTTCACAGAAGACTGAACATGTCAGTTTTTCATAGCAATCCCTGCACCCAGCTGTCACTCTATTTCTGGAGCTGGACAACCTGCGCAGGTTCCACTGTTCTTTCCAAGGAATTGGGGTGACTCACAGGATTTTTTTTGTAGGTTTTTGGTGTAAAAGCATTGACACAATTTATTTTGAGGTGTTAGCAGTTGAGTATTCTAAGAAAATTAGACATTATAATATGAAAACAACAAAAGCAACTAATTCTTCAGTTCTACACAGACTGCAACCTTCCTTTTCCTTGATAATCCTTTTGACCAAAGATACTATGACATAAATACTTCAGCACCCAGCTTGGTGCCTGGCACAGAGCAGATACTCTGTAAGTGGGTAAATGCAAGAATCAAGTCCTTTATCCCATTTCAGAAAGTAGATAAAACAGGAAGACATGCTTATAAATTAAGGCTTTGGACTTACAAGTGGTGAAATTTAGGCAGCTGAAAAAGCACAACCCTTTTTTCTTCACAACCATCCTCTTATGCCTCGGCTCTATGCCCAAACAGGTCGAGATCTGAAAGTTAAGGATGAAAACACCACCGTAGGCTGAAACATTACAGTATTTCATCCTAAGCTAGACCTCGGAGCTGGGGGGGCTTTTGTTTATAAAGGGCATTGTGCCACCGTTCCCGTCATTTTATTACTTGGGTCAAGTCTTTAAAAAACGGTAGAGACTTCGTGGGGGGGGGGCCCAGTGTCCGTGTTCAGTACAGATTTCACACAGTCAAAATCGTGGACATTTCCATCTGGAACTGAGTCCGTTTTCGCTGCCCGGGGAAGGCCTTTCGCGCCCTGCGGCGCAGCCGCTGCTGCCTCAGAGACGGCCGGTGTGAACCGAGGTTATGACCCCATTTGCCTGTACTCTCGCGAGAAATTCCAAGTCCTCGTTCGCTGCGCCAGCCGAGAGCTTTACAAAGCGGGAAGGACAGTGCAGCGCGTCGCGACAGAACCGGGCCACGCTCCAGCCGCGGCCGCGGCGCTCGGCTCGGCTCCCGGCGGGGTCACGGCCCGCGGGCTCCGCCACGGAACCCGCCGCCCGGGCTTCTCCCTGGCGCGGGGCGGGGCGGCGGTGACGGACCGCGGGGCCGGAAGTGATGGACCCGGGAGGGCCGCTGCTTCCGGCGCCAGAGCCGCTGCCGTCTCCTCTGCGCTATGGCTGCGTTTTGCCGGCAGGTGAGGTAGCGCGGGGTGCGGGGCCCCTCGGGGGTCGCGGGCGGGCCGAGACGCGGAGGAGCCGCTGCCTCCGGGGTGTTTACGGCCAGGTGGTGGCGACTTGCAACAGGAGTTTTCTCGGGCGGTCTGGGCACGCCGCGTTGGTCTCGCCAGCATTCCTGGACCTGTGGCTCTGCTCGGTTCAGCGCGGCTTTAGCCGGGTTTCCCGGCCACTGCCCGCCGTTCCCGGCGGAGGGGCAGCTGGACCTCGAGCGGGGCGCGTCCGGTGCTGGAGAGCCGCGAGCGCTGGGGCTTGACTGGCTGGCCGGGTGCAGCCGCCGGTGACGCTGGAGGGGAGGTGGGACCGATGTGAAGGTTTCTGAGGGCTTCCGTGATTTGTGCTTAATTTGTCAAGCACTGGTCTTAACCATTGAAGATTTTTGAGGTAACAGGATTTCTGTATACAAGATGACCGTCAGACTAATTATGGCTGACCCTCGAACAACCCAACCGAAAATCCGCATAACTTTTGACTCCCCCAAAACTTTACCAATAGCCTACTGTCGACTGGAAGCCTTACTGATAACATAAACAGTCGATTTAACACATATTTTGAGCGTCATGTGTATTATAGACTGTATTACTACAATAAAGTAAGCCAGAGGAAGATGATGCTATTAGGAAAATCATAAGGTTCTTGGCTGTGAAAAAGATTTTTCTATATATTAAAAAATCACAAGAGGCCGGGCCCGGTGGCTCACGCCTGTAATCCTAGCACTCTGGGAGGCCGAGGCGGGTGGATCGCTCGAGGTCAGGAGTTCGAGACCAGCCTGAGCAAGAGCGAGACCCAGTCTCTACTAAAAAATAGAAAGAAATTATCTGGCCAACTAAAATATATATAGAAAAAATTAGCCGGGCATGGTGGTGCATGCCTGTAGTCCCAGCTACTCGGGAGGCTGAGGCAGGAGGATCGCTTGAGCCCAGGAGTTTGAGGTTGCTGTGAGCTAGGCTGACGCCATGGCACTCTAGGTTGGGCAACAAAGCGAGACTGTCTCCAAAAAAAAAAAAAAAATCACAAAAGAAAATATTAAGTGGATATGGATCATCATAAAGGTGTTTCGGCTGAGGAGGAGGAGGAAGAGGAGGGGTTGGTCTTGCTGTCTCCGGGGTGGAAGAAGCAGAACAAAATCTGCATGTAAGTGGACCCCAGCAGTTCAAACCCGTGTTGTTCCAGGGTCAACTGTGTATCTGACAAGATTCTTCTTGTACAGTGAATTTAGATACATGACTCTGGAGACTCCTCTGAGGTCCAGACATTACCAGGTGGCCTAGAAATAGTTTTCCCTGTCCCTGCCTTTAGAGGAGCAAAAGCTAACACTGCACCTGCTTGACTCTGATCTGTACGCCCTTGAAACTTCCTGTTCTCTCTGTGTGAACTTTATGCTATGTAGACTTTTTAAGTTCAGGTATGATTTTGCAGATTGCTTATAACAACTGTTATGTGTGTGTGGAACCAAGGTACTAAATACCCTGGCTCAAAAATCTTGTGGTGTCCATTACACTGGGGTGGTGAGGAATTGATTCTCTTTTGGTCCTGTGTGTCACAGGTCCTTGATTGCTGCCGCCTGTTCCCTCTAACCTGGGCCCGTATGGCTAGGGAGACTCCTTGTCTTGGAGAACGTAAAACAACGACTGCTTCTTTGTTGCGTGAACTGACTACAGCCTCCAGCGGAGGGGACCTTGAGGAGTTGTCCTGTGCTGGATCCACTAAGTATGTGAAGGAGCCGGAGTGCAGGACGAATCTTGTTCAGTGCGTCCTTGAGAAGCAGAGGTCTCCTGTGGCTCGAGGGTCCTTGGAGCTAGAGAAGGTCACCAGTTCCCTCCTGGACATGGGTTTCAGCGATGCCCATGTTAATGAATTGCTCAGCATACGGCCGGGTGCCAACCCTCAGCAGTTGCTGGACATCGTTTCAGAATTTATGCTCTTGGGTCTGAATCCAGAGCCTGTGTATGTAGCCTTGAAGAAAAGTCCCCAGTTATTGAAACTGCCTATAATGCAAATGAAGAAGCGCTCCATATACCTGCGAAAGCTTGGACTTGGAGAAGGTACAAAAAGATGCAGATTTTATGTGGTGTGAGAGGAGTCAGGGTTGGGGAAAGAATGGCCTAAGGTGAGATGGATTAGGGAAGGCTTCTGCGGGAGGAGAAACCTAGGGAGGAGAGGAAGGCGTCACCTCTGCAGAACGCACTGCGGAGGGACGTGGGGCGCGTGAAGACTAGAAGGGAGAACTGAATGCCAGGACAGAGGCTGTTGTCTGCTTTGTTCACCTGGGGTCTCTGACACCCAGCACAGTGATGAGCACATGGTATGTGCTCAGTAGGTGGATGTTGACGGGTGGTGTTGATACATGTATGAATATGTAAACTTTGATATTTACATCAACTTGAAGTGCTCTTTGTGCTTTGTCTGTGTGTGGTGTAAAGCCAGTGACATCATCCCTTGTGAAGCCTTAGGTTCCAGCTAAGGGTTTGATTTACTGTAGAACATGAGCGATCCTGCCAGGTTCCTGGGAAACTGGTGGAGTGGCTGTCCCCTCTAGCCAGTCCCACCCCCACCCCCACCAGTGTTCACCCCTCAAGGATCTTCGGAGTTCCTTGGATCTCTTCAGGGGCCTTCTGGAAGAGGGGTTGGGGGCTCGTGAGGGTCTCCAAGGACCCCTACTCACTTTGACCCGATGAGTTCCACTATTATTTCTTTTCATTAGTGACTCTTCCTGTGAGATTTTTTTGTGTTTTGGGTGGTGGGAAGGTTTAGGACCCCACTATTTGCCAGTATCTTTACAGGCCTTCTCTAGAAGACAAGCAGAAAGCCTCCTATACTTCTCTTAACAGAGTATTCTCACCATGCGCTCTGAGAGGCTGAACCGAATGCCTTACGTGCTGTGGTGATTAATTGGTAAATTCGGCACGGCCTTATGAGGTGAAGATAGAGCCTGAGATTGTTCCTCACACTTTAAGAAAATGACCAACTCAAATGTTAGGAACATTTTTATTAACAGTTTAAATAAGTGATTTTAAGTTTCTATTTACTAAATTTTGCTCAGCTATCCATAGGAAGACCACATACCCCAATTTGCCTGGAATAGTCGCAGTTTATACCAGTTATCTTAATGCAGTTATAAACAGGGTCTCTTTCGCTCACAGTGCCCTGGTTTGGAGGGAATATATGGTCACGCAGTGACCAGACATCAGCATTTGTGGCTGTGCATTACCACCTTTGTTACGGTTATGGAACTCCTCATGGAGTTCAGGCTGCCAGCTCTTGCGAATGCTTCAGTGCCTGTTTTATTATAGAGGGAAACATCAACCCAGAGCCCCAACATGGGGAAGTTACTCTCCCATCTTACTGTCTGATCTTTGAGTAAATCTCTGCATAATTCTTTCCTAGGGGAGGAGGGCAAGGCAAGACCTAGAATACAAAGTCGGTGCCTTTCAGATGGGATGCCAGAACAAAGCAGGAATTTAGGGAGGGAGGGCTGGGGAGTCTGACAAGTCTCAGGAAGTCAGTTGGGGGGGGGTGTCCTTTCCATGGTGCATCTGGAAAAATACATCTGAAATTGGCACTTGTTCTGCGGTGGGAGAAGATCCTTGTTCATTTTTTAAATGCAAGCTTAAATCAGCTGCACACAGCCCCTTGGGTTTCTGGGAAATCCTGAAATGACGTGCTTTCCTTTTTTGAATGTTCTGCAGGGAAACTAAAGAGGGTGCTTTACTGTTGCCCTGAAGTTTTCACCATGCATCAACGGGACATTGATGACATTGTCCAGGTCCTCAAGGAGAAGTGCCTTTTCACAGTGCAGCAGGTGACCAGCATTTTGCACAGATGCCCGTCTGTGCTTCGAGAGGAGCCCAGGAAACTGGAGTACAAGTTCCAGGTGAGGATGCTGGCCAGAGTGACGGGGTGGGAAGGCGGGTTTTTCCTGAAGCAGCGAGGGTCAGCTGTAGGACGACAGCCTCAGACACCTCACATGCGAGTGGGTGAGGTGAAAGGCTTAGATTCCTTTTGTATACGCTGGAGAATCAGACAATCGGGTTCTGGTTCTTTTGCTTTTGCACTATTGATCACACCTGTTCTGCAGCTTTTCTGCCATTAATAATGAATAACTCGGTCCCATTCTTAGCGTCCACATGGGGACTCTGGTTGAAATAGCTAATTTTAAAATAGTTAAAACCTTCCTGTCTTTAGAATCTATTCTGCATATTGACTTTGAAAATGTAGTTGTGACAGTTGTCCTAATTTTTTAGTAACAATTATGACAACTTAGGTCAAATTCCAAGATGTTTTCTGAATTTTTTGCCTATCCTTTCCATACTCATAGTTTTCCTTCCCCCGGCTGAAGAAAATTATAACTTCTCCCTTCTGCCCCTTTATTTTCTGCTACATTTTTCTCAATATAAATTTGAAAATGCTTTGAAAACTGCCGCCCGTCATACAAACATCAGTATCATAGAGTGGGTATCCTGCTGTTGTTAATCGGGCAGTTCCTTTGGAATGCTTGTGGACAGCTTAGGTTTATTGTGGATTGTGGAATGAGTGGTTTTAAGATTCTGTGCCTGGGATTACTAAATGGGTTTGTGTCTTCCAGTACGCATACTTTAGGATGGGAGTGAAGCAGCGGGACATAGTCAGGAGTGAGTTCTTGCAGTACTCAATGACCAAGATTAAGCAGAGGCACGTGTACCTGGAGCGCCTGGGGCGGTACCAGACCCCGGATAAGAAGGGGCAGACGCAGGTCCCTAACCCGCGGCTCAAGGACATCCTCCGAGTGTCGGAAGCCGAGTTTTTGGCCAGGACAGCCCGTTCTTCTGTCGAGGAGTTTGGGGTTTTTAAGAAGCTCCTGGCTCGGGAAGAGGACGAGGAGTCTGAGAGTGGCTTGTCAGACGACGAGGACCAGGAGAACGAGGAGGACGAGGAGGACGAAGAGGACGAGGAGGACGAAGAGGACGAGGAGGACGAGGAGGATGAGGAGGAGCAGCTATGAAGGAAGGACTGGGCGGCAGGGTGTGGAGACAAGGGACGTGTGCTCTCCCCTCAAAGCACTTGGGACCTTCACTCGAATCTTCTTAAGTTATGTTTCATTCTAAAACTGGTCTTTTGACGTAAAAATTATTATAAGTCAGCTAAGAAGTAGACAGCATGGGAAACGTGCTGTCAGCCTGCTGTCGAGTGTCTGGGGGAGGCCCTGTCCCATCCCGAAGAAGAGACTCCCTTGGAGCTGTTAAGATCAGGGGACTCGATACGTGAAAATTTGGTTTTATTCTAAATGTGTTGGTGACAATTCCATGACCGGGGAGGGTGGGGTTCCTTCTTCTGGCTCAAGAATCACTATATTTTCTTCTAGTGATAAACATAAAATTATGAGAAGGCAGAATAAGGTTTTAGAACATCATAGCACTTTATTTTATGAAAACAAGTAGCAGGTTTTCCACAAAAATACTTGTTTTTAATCCAGAAGTATCTTATTGCCTCCTAACTGCATTCAGTGTACAGCAGAGTAAAAGGAAATTGATTAATAATGTGTGGCTTAATTTTGCACAGCTTCTAAGGCCAGCAAAGCGCTGGGCACTCTTCTCTACCTTTGTGAGGAACAGGCCCTCCTGTTTGGGGAAGTTGGCTCTTGTGCCAGCCCCTGGCCAGTGGGCACTTGCTGGCTTGGCGCCTTGGGCCCTGTGGCCTGTCCAGCCAGAGCGTGCCGGCCTGGAGTGGTCTGAAGTGGTGGTCTCCCCTGCCCGGGTAACACGTGGGCTTCTAGAACCAGAGGAGAGGAGCGGGTCACAGAGTGGGGTGGGCTGAGCCAGGGTGCAGGGAGCTCCCGCAGCCCCCAAGGTGCAGGTGCTGCCTGGGGGAACCCTCTGGGTTGGAGGAGCAGTTTAAAGTGTCGGGAAGGGAAACAGGAATTTGACGTGAGCTGGGGGCGATCCCTGAGGTAGAGGCTGGCATTGATGGCGTGAGCTCTAACAGGGGCCTAGAGGATTGGTGCAACCTAGAATGTTCTAGGTAGCCCTTCCTCGGGAGCTGGCGTGGGATTGAAGCAGAAAGTATTTTTGGTGATGGGACCAAAATTCAGCTCCTGTTGGCAGCATTTTAACAATTATGTGAGACGCCACTGTTTGGCCTTGTTTTTTCCACAAAGACCAAGTAAGAATCCTCCAAGGCCACTGTCCTCACCTTGGGGGCGTCTTGACCCTCGGGGGACATCTGGTGACCTCTGCAGACGTGGTGTCATGACCTCTGGGAGGGTGCTACTGGGATCTAGGGAGCAGAGGCCAGGGACACCGCAGAACGTCCGATGATGCCCACGACGCCCGCACGAGGGGAGTGACCCAGCCCAAAATGCCAGTGCCCAGGCTGAGAAGCTGCTCTGAGGCCTGGCTCAATAAATGAACGTGAGTGTGTCTATTTGTGACAACTTCAGATGGTAAATGGACTTACAATAACTATCATTTCACTTAAAGGAAAAATAGCTGGTTTTTCAGTAGGGCTCCGTGCCCCTGTGCGTTGGAACGCCCTGGTGGAGCTGAGCTGTGTTCTGTGAGACCCAGCACCGAGGCGGCGATGCCTTCGCTCTCCCAGCAGGCCCACGTCGGAACACGGCTACAAAGAAAAGCAGCTCAGCGACTCACTCGGCATCTCGGCATCTCGAGCCAGAGTTGGTGGCAGCGGTTTGCCAGTGGGAGGAGCTTCCGCTTCGGGAAGGTGCAGGAGGGAGCGGAGATTTCGTCACTCACACTGGAGCCCCTGTGCCCTCGTGCCGTGGGGAACGGGGAGTCGGTCTTTACTCTCAGCCGAGGGCAAAACTGAAAGTGGAGACGTTGCAATCTGTGCCAGTGTTTTCAGTCACTGTCCCACTTGGTGGCACTCAAGTGACTGCCACTCTCCCTGCAACCTAAGATGTTGTTTTGTGCCCGAGCAGAGGACCAAGGAGAGTCCTAAATCTGTGCTTGGCTACGTGGTCATCCCAAGTTCTGATTAGCAAGTGGTTAACTCAACAACTCATAATTTTATTTTAACACAGAAATAAATCTTTATGCTCTTGGTAATTTTTGGCTTCTGTTATTACTCCTTTCCTTGAGTGGACTTTTGAGTATTTTCAAGGAAAACATTCGAGTTTGAAGATGGAGCCATGTGACAAGAACAAGGGTGGTTCGTGGGCAATGTTTTAAGAACAAAGTGTGATTCCTTTGGCATCCGGATGTCTTTTTACTAGATGCTTAATTTGTAAAACATCAGAAAGGGCTCGTCGTGACAGCACAGACCATTTCTTGTTGAACAAAGGTTCTGAGCTAAAACCTGGAGTGTGTCATCGTTCGCTGCGTGGCTGAGGGGCTCAAGGTCATAGGAAGTAGAAAGTTCCATAGTAGAAAGTTGTGTGTACTCTTCCAGTGATTTCACCGTTTGCTCGTAACACTGTAGCTTACACGGACGAACAGTGACGGATCCCAGCGCTGCCGTTTGTGTACGTAGCTTTGTCTGTCTCCCGGTGTTCCAGACCCTTCACCACGCTCAGCCTGCCGCGCTCAGGTGGGTCTTTGGAGACGGGGGAACATTTCTGGAGTACAGTAGAGACTGCTTGAAACGACTGTTCCTCCTTTTCGAAAATGACAAATTGCATAATACACAGACATATGCACACAAAATTTTAATAAAAAATAAGAAGCCTAAAATATACTCTAACTCTTAGAAAACCTTTTTATAAAAGAGGAAGGGAAAGAGGCCCTCGTGGCTGGAGTGCTGACTCTGGGCAGAGTCGGGAGGTGCAGCAGGTCCTCGATTCCCAGCTGGGTCAGCTATGACGAGACTCAGCACGAGCGGAGGTGAGACTGGCTTTGGTTTTAACCTTACGTGCAGGGAGGAGACAGCTGCTCGGAACGTGCTGGAAAGCAGATGTGGTAAGATGATGCAGTGTTCTGCTTGTGAGGCTGGGAACATCTGAGGCTGCGTGTGCTGCCTGGCAGCCTAGAACAGCATCGCCTGAGGCACGGACTGAAAGGAGCCCTGGACGCCACCCGGCCCACCCCAGGCGTCCGTCGCTGTCGCACTGCGGCGTGAGGAGGAGCCGGTGCTGCTTCCTGGCGCTGCGCCTCGGCTCTCCAAGTAGGGTCTGGATAGCTTTTCTCCATGAAAGTTCAGGGGTCTTTGGCACCCTGGTGGTGACTTGTCGTCCAGGAGATAGCTTCCTTTGCGTGAGACCGAAGCCTGGGTGATGTTGTGGACCAGGGGTTTGCCAGCTATGGCCCGGGGGCCGGTTTGGCCACCCCGTGTTTTTGTAAATAAAGTTTTATTGGAACACAGCCACACGCATGCAGTTCCACGGCCGTGGCTGTGTCTGTGCCACGACGGCAAAGGTGAGGAGGACCTCTGGTCTGCAAAGCCACAACTATTTATTGTCTGACCCTTTACAGAGAAGCTCCACCAGGCCTGCTGCAGACTGGAGGTGTCTAAACTCCACCTTAGTATTCATCAACATTCCTCTTTCAGAGTGGACGAGCCCCTGTCCTGGGTCATAGGCCTGTGGGACCGGGAGCGTAAGTGACGGGGAGAGCAGAGCAGGGTGAGCAGTGCCGGAGCCTGGCCTGCCTGCCAGCGTCACCCGCCTCTGCCCCCTCCGCCCTGCGCCGTGGCAGCTGTCCGTGGCAGCTCCTCCCCAGTTCGTTAGGGCTCGCGGGGAGAATTCCTTCTCTGGCACTGGGATCTGAGGGCGGGTTCCTGAATACTGCAGAGGTGTGACCGGCGCCTCGCCAGGCCTGGCTGGTAACAGGCTGCTGTCCCTCACGTCCCTCACACAGAGCGCAGATCATGCCTGCACAAACCGCAGCCTGGGCACAGTGCGGGCTGCTCAGATGCGTCGCAGGACTCGTAGATGGCGGGACTGGTAGATGGCAGGACTCGTAGATGGCGGGACTGGCAGATGGCGGGACTGGCAGATGGCGGGACTCGTAGATGGCGGGACTGGCAGATGGCGGGACTGGCAGATGGCGGGACTCGTAGATGGCGGGACTGGCAGATGGCGGGACTGGTAGATGGCCGTCTCCAAGGCATCTCCCAGGGTGGGCTGGTGAGTGCGCAGCCTGGCGTCTTCCTGCTGAGGCTTGGGGACAGAGGTCGCAGAGGGGACTGACTCCAGCCAGGGCCTGGTCTCTCAGGGTGTCCTTTTCAATCCAACTTTTAGACCTTGTCTTCCTGGGTTTTAGAAACTCTTGAGGTTGGTAGGGTGTAACAAGAACGTCCTAAATCCTTTGAAGAGAAAACAAAGCAAGGCGTGAGGGAAAGGATGGTCCTACCCAGTCCTCTTTAAATGGCAGCTCCCGTCTCTCCGTGATGCTGTTTAGGTCTTTGGGGACCCCCGGAGGACCTGGCGCTGTTAAAGCATCGGGGTCTCACGTGGCAGTGGGAGTGGGGACAGGGACAGGCTGCCGGGAAGACCGACTGCGCCCACGTCTTCAGGACCATTTGGCTCAGCGGCGAAGCTTAGATGTGAAGCCAGCAGGCTGCTCTTCCCGGCCCCCCTCCGCGAGGCGATGGCCCCGGATCCTTCCTGCCAGGGCCCCGGCTGTGCCCAGCCGCTCTGGACCGAAGTAAATTCTTGTGCTGTTCTCGGGTGGATGTCTGGGAGGGTGTGTTTCTGTTTCCTGCTTTTTGTGTTTTGCCATAGGTGTTCTATAAGCCGGTACGTGATAATTTAATAGTTAACTGGGGGTTTCTGATTTGTTTTTATAGAAAAGGATTTCCTGAGCAGGTCTTTAATAGATAATATGTTAGGTGACTTGCTGTCACATGCGTGTTTCAAACACGGATTATGTCTGTGGGTTCTCGATCCTAGTACAGCCGTGTGCTGCATGGTGATGTCTGGGTCAGTGAGGGACCACGTGTATGAAGGTCCTGCGAGATGATAATGGAGCAGCAAAGTTCCTGTCACCTAGTGACGTCACAGCCGTCGTAGCGTCACTCACATGTTTGTGGTTGCTGTTGGTGTCGCCAGCCATGCGGAAGGGGAGCCACGTGGCTGTGGATGGCCCGTGACGACGAAGGCCGAGTCACTGGTTTATGTGTTCACTACCCTGCTAGTGTGCACTTCCCAACCGTCACTCCACCGCGCACGCCTCCTACTTACAACTGCAAACAGCCTCGGCAGGTCCCTCAGGGGAGTCCCGAGGCGGGACAGCTCCATGCGCACCGCGGCCCTGCAGACCTTCCGTGGGACAGGACTCAGAGGAGGAGACAGTGAGACTGCTGACCCTGACCCTGGGCAGGCCTAGGCTAGTGTGTGTGTGTCTTGATTTTGATTTTTTGAGGCAGGACTCGCTCTGTTGCACAGGCTGGAGTGCAGTGGCGTCATCGCAGCCACTGCAGCCTTGACTGTGGGCTCCAGCGACTGTCCCGCCTCAGCCTCCCGGGCAGCTGGGACTGCAGGTGTGCACCACCACGCCCAGCTAACTTTTACATTTTTTGCAGAGATGGGTTCTTGCTATGTTGAACTCCTGGCCTCAAGCGATCCTCCTGCCTCGGCCTCCCAAAGTGCTGCGATTACAGGTGTCAACCACCACGTCTGGCCTATGTTTTAGTTTTTAATAACAAAGTTTAAAAAGTAAAAAAAAAAAAAAAAAAAAAAAAAGTTGAAAATAGGAAAATTCTTGTAGAATAAGGATATAAGGATTTACAGGTGTCAACCACCACGTCTGGCCTATGTTTTAGTTTTTAATAACAAAGTTTAAAAAGTAAAAAAAAAAAAAAAAAAAAAAAAAGTTGAAAATAGGAAAATTCTTGTAGAATAAGGATATAAGGATATAAAGAAAGGAAAAATATGTTTGTACAGCTGTACAATGTGTTTTAAGCTGCTATTACAAAAGAGTCAAAAAGTTAAAAAAATTTAAAAGGTTATAAAGTAAGCTAAGGTTAACCTGTTATTGAAGAAAGAAAAAAATTGTTTTTTTAGAAATTTAGTGTAGGTAGCCTAGGTGTATGGTGTCTGCAAAGTCTGCAGTAGTGCACAGTGATGTCTGAGGCCTTCACGCTCACTCACACTGACTCACACTCACACTGACTCACACTCACACTGAC
>CM052439.1:463681-477718 GCA_028533085.1 Varecia variegata
CCCCCACTCCAGGCTGCTCCTGCTGGGGGACGCGCCCCCTCCGCCACCCTCCTGCAGAGCCCCCCCCCAGGCTGCTCCTCCTGGGGGACGTGCCCCCTCTGCTGCCCACCTGCAGAGCCCCCCCCCCAGGCTGCTCCTGCTGGGGGCTCCCCAGGCCTGGCCCTCCCGGCGCTGGTGTCTGTCTCCGGGCTCAGGCCCTACAGAGGGCTCGTCCCTGGCGTGCTGGGCAGTGCTGTCCCTCTACCGGCTGGCACCGCCAGGCCTGGCGTCAGAGGCTGCGACCTGCCCTCTCTGCGGCCACCTTCTCTGCCCCCGAGGCCAGCGTCTGAGCCAGGTCAGTGTCTCTCAGCTGCGCTCTCAGTCTCCTGGGAGGGCGCAGAGATGTCTGTAATCTCTGTCCCTGGTGTCAGAGCTGGCAGGGGCCTGAGAGCACAAGCGGGGCCAACCTGGCGTCCAGACAGAGACCTGTCCAGGGAGGGGAGCGGCTGGATCAAGGTGACCATGGCCAGGGGCACCCAGTGCCTTCAGGAGCGTGGCCAGGCCACTGGAGCTGCCACCCAGTGGCGGCCAGGACCCATCCTACCCAGCTAGGAGGGGCAGAGGCACAGGTTCCCGGCGGCAGGGTCCTGGCAGGAGCCCCCAAGCAGGCACAGCTGAGACTGGCACTGACCAGTTTCTTAGGGCACCCCAAGAATAAAGCATTGTGGCTGCTATTAAGCCAAAGTAAGAAGCACGTAAATTAGTTTTGAGGAGCCAGACGGAATTCTGCGATATTTCCCGGTGCCTGGAGAAGCCGGTACCAGGGCTGGCTCTCTGTGGAGGGAGGGGCAGGGCGGTGGCCCCGGGGGCTCCGTGCCTGGCTGTGTCTGCGCAGTGACCGGGCGTGAGGCTCACAGAGACACTGGGGGATTTGGTTCCAGTGGCTTTCAGGGGGACAGGCTGAAAGGCCTCTGAGCTTTGGCAGAAAACGTCTTACATCCACTGTTTCCATTTCAATATGTAACAATCTTGTAAGAAGCCAGGACATTTGGGGACATACTTAGTTTTAAAAGATTCACCACAGGCTTCTTTTAAACTGGAAGTTGTGCTCCTGAATTTAAATGTTTAATTTTAGAAAAGTTTAATTTTAATTTTTAAGGAGTACGTAAATAAATGGTAATGACTCAAGGATGCCTGGGCGTGGGATTTCCGGGACACAGTTGAGACAAATGGTCGTCTCAACAGGCAAGTCGCCGAATCCACGTCGAGGTGCCCACACCGGTTCACACCGCCTGCGGCTGACGAGAAGCCTGTCGGTCCGAGTTCTCACCCGCAGAGGCCTCTCGCCGGCGCGCGGCTCCGAGCTCTGATCTGCCCCATCGCCAGTGAGGGGGTCTCGCTCCGGGAAACGCCTGCCTCCCCACCGGGCTGGTCGCGCTTTTCTTAGTGATTTGTCCGGGTTCTTCAGACAGGCTCGAAATGACATACAGCTTCTCCCGGTTTGTAGCTCATGTCTCACTTTCTTCTTTACAGTTGATGCATTTAAGTTCCTAACTTCTATACAGTCGAGCCTGCCCACTGATCCTCGCACAGCGCCTCTGTGGCTTACGGAGTCCTTCACGACCCCAAGGCCACAAAGATATTTTCCTGTTTTTTCTACACAAAATCACATCATTTTTAGGAAATTTAAGTCCTTAATCCACCTGGAACGACTGGCTGTGTATGATGAGAAACAGGGAACGGACGTAATGTTTTCCCCGTGCATGACCATTCCCGCTGCCGTGAATATGTTCTCCTGTGCTTTCTTTTAGAAGTTTATAGTTTTGGCCTTTACACTTAGGTTTATATTAATAATCCATTTTACACACTGAAGGACTTGCCATGTCTATGATGCTGTTGTACGAGGGGCTGTTTCATCCCACTTTCTCAGGACGCCCTGCTGGGACAGGGACGAGACCTGGCCCGCCCGTTGCCCGTGTAGCCTCAGTCCACTCGCTGGTTCTGCGGCTCGTTCGTCTCCGTGGGAGCTTCCGTGCACACAGTGGTGCCGCCTTTCTGCCTCCTTTCCAACACACACGCCTTACACGTGTTCTTCCTTTCTCGTGGCTCTGCCGGGACCCCCAGGACGACGCTGGAGGAGGGGGATGGACACCTGTGCCTGCCCGGACGTCTTCCCACCCACGCGTCCTGTGGGCCGCGGTTCCCATGGGTGCCGTTCGCCAGGGGAGGGATTTGCCTTCTGTTCTTAACTTCCCAAGACTTCTCGTAGAGTTGAACAAATAATTCTCTGCATCTATTGAGATACCATGTGGTTTTCGCCTTTATTCCTAACATGGTGAAACACACTGACTGATGATCAGACGTGAGACCAGCCTGTGTCCTTGAGGTCAGCCGCACGTGGCCGTGGTTCTGTCATCCTTTTTGTGCAGTGCTGGGCTGGGCTTGGTTCTGTTAGAATTCTCGTGTCTATGCTCGTGAGGGACATTAGTCTGTAATTTCAATTTTTGCAATGTCTGTGTCTGGTTTGGGTATGGAGGGCATGACATTCTTGCCTTGGTGTCAGGAAGTAGGAATCAAGTGGCTTGGGAAGTGCTCCTCCCTCCTGCGTTTTCTAGAAGAGCTCGTATGAGGGTGTGCTACTCCGTGCTTAGACGTTTGATAGAATTCGCCGGCGAAGCCACCTGGCCCTGCCGTTTGCCTTGAGGAAGGTTTTTCACTACAAGTTAAATTTCTCTGATAGGCAGTGAGGCTGCCTGTTTCTGTTTATTCCCGTGTCAGTTCCGTAACTTACGTCTTTCAAGGCCTCCTCTTCCTCCAGGTTGTCGGATACATCGGCCTAAAGCTGTTCATAATATTCTCTTGTCCTTTCTTTTTTTTTTAAATAATTTTTTGCCTACCAAGACATTTCTCAGAATCTCTTGTCCTTTAGATGCTGGTAGGATCTTTACTGTTTAAAAACTCCACTTCAGAGAGGAAGGAGGGTCCCCACTGTCCTTCTGACATTGCTGACTTTTCTCTGTCTTTCCTCGCTGGTCTGGCCAGGGCTTATCGATGCCGCTGATCTCGCCAAGGAAGCTGCTTTCGGCTTCGTTGATCTTTCCCTGTGTCTGTCTTACTCACGTCACAGTTACAGGTTCTAACTGTTGCTGACATGCAAACATGCCATTAATTTTGTTATAATCTATACTCACTAAACATGTTACGTTTCCTCTCATGTTCCGCAGTTTGCCTGTAGCTTAAAGACAGTGGTATCCAACATAAACACTGAGATTTTTACTTCTTCCTTTCACGTTTTCATGACTTTGATTTCTTTTTCTCACGTTACTGCGTTGACTGGCACTTCCAATGTGCAGAGTAGACCTAGTGATGACCAGGCGCCCTCGTCTGCAGTCTCAGGGGACTGTCTCTCTATCCAGGTGGCCTTCACTCCGGGTGTGAGGGGCGGCATAGCAAAGGGGTCTCGGAAGCTACTCTCCTTTCTTCTGTTGGTGGCTCGGCACGTCCATCTGCGTCCGTCCCACAGAACAGCTTTGAATTCCAGACCCTCCTCCTGCCCGGGAGGCTCAGGAAACGCCTGTCCCACCGCTCTCGGACGCAGCTTGTTCCGTCCTCCTCAGGTGCGCGGGGCGCAGCCGTGGGCACCCCGCTCTGGGTAGCCAGCACGCCAGGGGCTATGTGGGCTCTGCGGCTTCTCTCTTTTGAGTTTTTCCTCCAATAAATCCCATTTCATTTTACACCCCGTGGTGCTAGAGGTGTGTATATCATGCTACTTTAATGTGGACGAGAAAGTACTTTTTTATTCCGTATTGGGTATGAATTTTGCCAAATGCTTGTGGTGCATTCATTGAGATTCTTACGATTTTTCTCTAATTGGTTAATGTAGCAGATTTTTCTAATATCAGACTACCCTTGCAACAACACGACTTGATAATGGTGTACACAGTCGTTACACACTATTGAATTTTTGCATCTATCTTCATATGTTTAACAGACCCATAATTTTCCCTTCCCTACTGTCCATATCGGGTTTCGGTGTCGATGTTATGTTGGCCTCATGGAATGGGTGGGCACATATTTACATTATTCTCTCTGTACGTGTCTGTATAATACTGCAATGAACCGTCTCTTGGCAGTTTGGTAGAATTTACCCATAAAATTGTTTGGGCCTAGTGTTTCTTTGTGGGAAAATGTTTTAACTACTGCTTCAGTTTAAATAGTCGTAGGACTATGTAGGTGTTCTGTATTTCCTTGAGGCACTTTTGTTAGTCATATTTTTCTGTGAATATGATGTCCATTTATCCCCAGATTTCAAGTTTATTTGTATACACAGCTGATGGTGCTCCCTTACCACCTTCTCAGTCTCTGCTGTGTCTACGGTTGTATCACCTTTTTCATTCAGGAAGATTTTTGTGTTCTTTGTTTTTCTTGATCAGTCTTCATAGACATTTGTCCATTTTATTAGGCTTCTCAAAGAGCTAATTTTGGCTTTCTTTTTTCTTTTTTTTATGTTGGTTTTTGTTGTTGTTTTGTTTTTTGAGACAGGGTCTCCCTCTGTCACCCTGGCTGGAGTGCAGTGGTGTCATCACAGCTCACAGCAACCTCAACTCCTGACCTCAAGCAATCCTCCCGCCTCGGCCTCCCAGAGTGCTGGGATTACAGGCGTGAGCCACCTCGCCCAGCCTGTCTTTTCTTTTGTATCTTTGATTTCTATTTTATCAATTACAGCTTTTACCTTTATTGCTTCTTTCCTTCTACTGTCTTTAGTACCATTTGTTATTCTCTTCCTAACTCCTAAAGTCAGATATTTAGTTCATAAATTTTGAAATTTTCTTCTTTTCTATCATGGGCATCAGGCTGTGAATTTCTCATGAGGCACTGCTTTGGCTGTGTCACACAAGTTTTGATACATAAAGTTTCCATTGTTAATCACTTAAAAATATTTTCAGTGTCTGCTATGATTTCTTCTTTGACCCATGAGCTTGAGCTATTTCAAAATATCTTAAAAAAAATCTGAAATCTGCATGCAGATTTAAAAATATATCTTCTTGTTATTAAAAATTTCTTTGTGTTCAGAGAATGAATTAGCTCAAAGTGTTGACTGTATTGTTCAAACTTCTCTCTCTTTACTGATTTTTTGGGCTCCTTAACCTGCCATTAATTGAGAGAGCTGGTTTAGAATTTCCCAGTGTTATGGGGAATGTCAGTTTCATCCTACAGTTTATTATCAATAATTTTCGCTTGACAGATATTGAGACTATGTATTAGATGCCTGAATATTTATAATGATTGTGTCTTCTGGCGAATTGAACCAGGTATGATTGAGAGACCCTCTTCATCCCCCGTGACACCCTTGCCTTGAGGCCTGTCTCCCGGCGCTGCCGCAGCAGCTCTGTTCTGACGTGGAGGCACCTGGATGTTTCTCTGACTTTCATGTCCAGTCTTTTTACGTCCCTGTGTTTTAGGAGTGGCTCGTATAAGAACATACATCGTTTGTTTTATTTTGTAATAAATCTGACAATCTTTTATCTGGAGAATTTAGTCCATTCATATTTGTCTCTATTTTTTCCTAACATAATTCTTTTAAATCTTAGTATTTGCCCCTTTTTTCTGATTTTTTTCTCCTTTTAGATAGTGACAGCCTTACTGCAGTGTTTGATAACTCTCCTTTCCCTTATCTGGGTTTGTCTGATTGTCTGAGTCCTCCCTCCCAAAAAGGACCCTTTTTTGCTAAGCTTCTGAAGCTGTGTTTGCATGAGGATATCTTTATGATGCTCTCACATTTGAATAACAACTTGACTGAATAAAGATTTTTAGGTCTTAAATTTGTTTATTCTAGTATTTATCCTGTTTAGGATTTGCTGAACTTCTTGGATTTGTGGGTTGATGTGTCATTTTTAGAAAATGGTCTTCAAATACTTCTTTTGCCCATTCTGTCCTCTGTTTCTAGGACTCCAGTTATGTGCCCACTTGCCCGTTAGTATTGTCCCACCGATCTCTGACGCTCTGTTCTGTTTCTCAAAAGTTCATTTATTCACAATTCACTTTAAAATTGATTTTTTCTTTGATCTGCAGTTTAGATAACTCTGTTGTCTTGTGTTTTGCGTTCTGTAATGTTTTTTCTTCTGTTGGATCCATTCTGTTAGGCCTATCCAATTTATTCGTCATTTCAGATGTATTTTCAGGTCTAGAATCTCTATTTTGTTACTTTAAAATTCTTTTCGTGCTCAAATTCTCTATTCTTGCCTTCATTCTGTCTTTATTTTCTTCAACATATTTACAATGACATTTTAAAGTCCCTGTCTGCAAATCCCGACATCTGGCTGGTCTGTAGGCCTGTTTCTGTTGACCGTTTCTTCTCCAGGCTGTGTGTCCTGACTCTGCTTGGCAGACACAGCACGTGCAGGAACAGAGGCCGCAGCGGAAAACTCCTGCCCCTGCGATGCCCCTGCGCATGCCCCTGCGCATGCCCCTGCGATGAGCATGCTGTCCTCTCTGTCGGACGGCTCGGGGGAGCGGTTCATCTCTTTGGTACCATTAGGAGTGAGCTGGGTTGGGGCTGGAACACGGTTTTAGGTAGTTTAGTTCATGACTGGTTTTAAATGCTTGAGGGTTGGAACAGGCCTCTCCCCGCAGGTGGACTTGGGGTCTGAGCCTTGTGAGACTGTGGCGTCTCTCTCTGCTTTCCAGGCCAGCCCCCCGGCTCCTCATGCTCACGTGTGATCCCACAGGGGACCCGGTGGGTGCCGAAGACTTGCTCTGCGTCTGTGGCTCCTCCGGGTCTCAGTCCTCTGTGCTCCGTCGCACGGCGCTGCAGGGTGGCGAATTTCCCTGTTGCTCCCAGGGAGGCAGGCAGCCAGCGGTCTTCCCCACCTGGCAGGAGCGCGCCTGGGCTTCTCTGCATTCTCAGCTCTGTGACAGGTTACAAAGAAATCGGTTTCCCAGGTTCCCTGGAGTCTGCTGGACACCACAGTGAGAGTGATGGTGTTCTGTAGCTGTCCGCGTCCTCCCCAGATGGACATGCGCAGTGTTTAAAGATTTTCCTTTCATTATCTGTCATCACATGTCGCTGTTGAGAAGTGTGATGTCAATCTGATTCTTGTTCCTTTGCAGATGACCTGTTTTTCCCTCTGGATATTTGAATTTTTTTTCATCTGTGATATCCTCACATTTTACTATAATGTGCGTGAGTGTTTGTTTCCCTTCTCTCCTGTTTGGCCTCTGTGGGCCCTTCCGACCTGTCGCTCTTCTGTCGTTCAGGAGTTCAGCTCCACGGCCACTCGGACATTCCCTCCTTTCCCTCCCTGTTTCCTCTTGTCCCCGCTGTCTCGGTGTGGACCCTGCGACTCGCCCCCGCCCCCACCCCGACCCCGACCCCCAGCCCCACCCCTGCCCCTGCCCCCCCCACTGCTGCGGCCCCCACAGCACCTGCACTTTCTCTCTCTCTCTCTGCTTCTTTCCAGGAAAGTTCTTCAAACTGATCTTTCAACTCACTGACTCGTTCTTCATCTGTATCCATTTACAAATCATGTTTGTTATTTCAGTGACTTTAATTGTGATCCTCTTATTTCCGCTCTTTTTTAATGACTTGCTGCTCCTGTTTGTACGGCCTGCGCCGTGTTTACTTTTGTGCATTTGCCCAGTTATTTTATATTGTCGGTCATCTTCTGTCCTTCCGCTTCCAGCAGCACATGTTTCCTGGACTTTTACTGCTGTGTTTTGAGGCAGCGGCACTTTCCAGGTTTCCCGGTGCCCAGGCTGGTGAGCTCACACCCCTGGGGGGAGCAGTGGAGGGGAGTCTCCCCGACAGGACCGAACTCCCCTGGGCTTGAAGGGACGGGAGTGAGAGAAAGTTGGTTCCCTCTGTTTTCCCAAACTGTCCGCCTGCGCCAGGCCGCATAGGCTGGGCCCGGCCTTGCAGGGCGTCCGGAAGGTCGAGATGCACCGTGTGCCCTGCTCACCCCGGGGTGCCGGCACCCCCGCCCTGCGCTTATTTGTTTGAAAATCCCTGTTTCACAGAAACCGTGCCAACATCCACAGGTTTCTGGAGGACAGTCTGGACTGCTCGGGCTTAGCACCCTGCCTCTCCAGCCCCGGTCAAAGGGGCCCCGCCTCCAGGCCACGCACCCGCTCTGGGGTACAGACGTGCGGGCCGGAGGCGATGCCCCGTAGAGCAGCACCCCTCAAACGGCTGCTGGAGAAGGGGGATCTTGCTCAAACGCAGGCTCTGACCCCACAGGTCTGGGGGGTCCTGACCTGCATCTGCCCCTCTAGGACTCTGCCCTTGGGCTACCTCTCGGGCTCTGCTTCCCCTGCAGTGGGAGCGTGTGGCTGTGTGACAGCCTGCCCTGGTTTCTCAGGGACGGGGAAGCCCTCAGTGAAGGGTCCCGAGCAAGCTGACAGTGATCGTCCAGGCCGGGGCCTGCAGCCCTGTGCTCCTCCTGTGGCCGGGGTTGGGAGGGTGTGCGCCCCACCTGCCCCGCCCCCGAGGGCCCAGAGAATCACCGAGGCACTGGGGCGGCTCACTCCAGACACCCTGTGGCTGGCAGACCCGGACGTGGCTGGGGGCACTCAGCCTGTAGCCATGGTCACACGTGTACAGGGCCACTGAGCCTGGCCGCGTGCCGTTGAAGCGCAGCGTGGCGTGCTTCACCTCCTCGGGGGGGCCGCAGTCCACCTCTGCAAGGGCACAGCAGCCTGTCCCACAGCGTCCTGCTCCCGACCGGGCCCTCCCCATGCTCTGCCCTCTGCCCACCAGGCCGCAGGGCCAGGCAGGCCCCTCCCCAGCACCTTCCTTCCCGGGGGCCTGGCTGCCCCGGGTGCGTCTTCCCCCTTCCTCGTCCCTGCTGCCCCGCTCTGTGGGTCAGGAAGAAATCCCATCCCCCACCCCAACCGTCCCTCTCACCTGCCTGGCACCGACGTCCCGTGTACCCTGCTTGGCAGTGGCAGGAGAAATCGGAGCCCAGGTCCTCGCAGGTGCCCCCGTTCACGCACGGGCTCCGGAAGCAGGGGGAGGGGGCTGCAGGACGCAGGAGGGTCCCCTGAGGTGTCTCTGCGGAGGCCTCAGGCTGCACAGCTCGTCCCGCCTCCCGCACCCAGCTCCACTCTCCCTGCTGGGCCTGTTTTCTCACCCACAGAGACGTCCCCTCCTGCCTCACCTATCTCGCAGTGCCGTCCCGAGAAGCCCGGGGGACAGTCGCATTTGTATTTGCCGATGTAGTGGAAGCAGGTGCCACCGTTGTGACAGGGGCCGGAGGCGCAGGAGTCTGGCTTCCCTGGAAGCAGAGGGCACCCGCTGGGTCAGGTGTCGGGACTCCCTGACACCCAGACTCGGGGCACCTTCCTGAGCACGTCCCGAGCAGACCAGGGCAGCCGCGCTGGGACTCGGGGCCCCCGCTGGGCCGGCCCGTCGTCCGCCCTCCCAGCCCGGGCCGCACCGATCTCACAGTGCCTCCCGGTGAAGCGGTAGGGGCAGCTGCAGTGGTACTCGCCGGCTGCCTCCTTGCAGGTGCCCCCGTTGCGGCAGGGCCCCGAGCTGCACAGGTGTGGCCGGGCTGTCGGAAGGACAGACAGAGGCGGGTGAACAAGGGCCGCCCTGCCCTGTGGCGCCCACCTCCCTCTGCTGGGTCTTGTCAGCCCCCTGGCCCTGGGTGGGCCTGGCAGGCCGGGTGCACACGGGGTGGGGCGGGCGGGGACCCCCCACTCAGCCTCACACAGCAAAGGGCCCGCCTGTCCTCTCCTCTCTGCACGGAGAATCAAACCTGTCCGCCCTCCCACCTGGACCAGTCACACCTTCACAGGGCCAGTGAGCTCAGAGTCCCTGGACTCCTGGGCGTTCGTGGGGGAAGGTGTGCAGGAGGGGCCCGTCCCTGCCCCCGCCGCGACCCCCGTCTCTGCCCACCCTACATGCTGAGGGCCTCACAGGTGGCAGATCCCAGCTCCACTGCCCACCCTGAGAGCAGCCACCTCGAGTCCCTCCTTCGTCCCTCCTCTGCGCCCAGAGCTGTCCACACTGGTGGCTCCCCTGCTCCCATTAGCAGGAACCTGGGGGGTCTGTGTGGTTCCTGGGGTGGGCACGGAACCACCAGGGCAGGGACACTGGGTGCTGGGGCCTGGCCAGGAAGGAGGTGTGGGCTCTGGGCAGGGGCAGGATGACCCCTGGGTGCCGGGGCCTGGCCTCTGCGCCTCCCTGGGGGGCGTGCAGCTGCACGAGGGCCAGGGTGGGTTGTGGGGCCTTGGGTGGTCCTAGGGATGTGTCGTCGAGGCAAAAGACCTCGGCAGGCCTTGCAGGGAACCAGGCAGTGGGCCTTCTCTTTGGAAACCCCTCTCCTGCTGCAGGCGTGGGGGCCGTGGGGGTCCCAGGGGTCCGACGTCAGGGTCCTGTCCTCAGGGACACGGTGCAGAGCAGGAGAGGTGCCCCGGGAGGCTTCCAGGTGAGTCCACTGAGGCGCTGGCCGCACACAGGCCAGCGCTGCAGCTCCCAGGGCCCCGAGCCCCAGGAGAGCAGGCCGGGCCACGTGGGGTCGGTGGCACCCTCGGCACCAAGCGACGCCCGCCGTGCCGGGGGCACTGGTGGGCGTCCGGGGTGGGCGCTGGCCAGGACAGCTCTACACGCCGCAGCGCCCGCACCAAGAACACTGATGTTTCTTAAGTGGCTAAATGTCGACATTCTGCCCACTGAATGGGATTTAACCCAAGTCCTAATGAAACTTTAACAAAGAACAAACTTAGTGCAAAGATCCTAAACTCCGGAAAAACGCTGAGCAGGAAGTGAAGCCTGTGGTGAGGAGAGCAAGGCAAGGACCGCAGGCCACCAGCAGCGCAAGCACGCGGCGCTCGACCCCACGGAGACGGGCGCGGCACGGCAAGCCAGGCTGCAGAGGGGCGCAGGAGTAACTGAAAAAGCACCAGGGACGAGGACGGTGGACCCAGAGCCTGGCCCGCGGCCGGCGCTCTCCACGGTGCTGCCGCCGCCCTACCTTTCTCGCAGTGCCTGCCGTGGAACCCCCGCGGGCAGGCACACGTGTAGGAGTCGTCCTGGGCGTGGCACGAACCGCCATTGAAGCAGGGGTCCGAGTCGCAGGGCGACGGCAGGGCTGGGGGCAGAGAGCCATGTGGAGAGTGCGCCATGTGCCTGCAGCGCCTGCCGGTCACCCTGACACCCTGCCCGGAACCAGGCCACTTAAAACCCATCTGCGGGTGCCTCGGTTCGCACAGCGGCTCTGGAGCCCTCCAGGAGTTTCTGTTGTTCTTGGTTTTGCCAGAGCCCACCTTCCCTCTTTGGGGTAGGACTGAGCTACGACAGTGTCCTCCTGCGTCACTGCCGGCGTCACTGTCATTACCACATGTGACTGCACGTGACGTTCGGGTCCTCTACACACTAACGAGCGTGTGGCAGTGGCTGTATTTAATGACACACGCCTGATCGCTCGTGCCGGGGGCTCAGGGAAGACCCCACGTGGGGCTTGGGCACCTGCCAAAGTGCTCCTCCCTCGTGAGCTGGCCGGGGGGCAGCAGAGGGGACATCCAGCCTGCACTGCAAGTGGCTCTGGAGAGAGGTCCCCGCACGTGCAGGGTCTCGCCGAGCCAGAGGGAAGCCTGCCTCCACCTCTGCCCTCTCCTTCCAGACACCCCGTCCCTGGCCCTGGCCAGGCCCAGCCCTGCAGGCCCGTCCCGAGCCACTCACGGTGACTGGCGTTGTGGTCGGTGTGGCAGACGCAGAGGTAGCTGCCCCCGTACTCCATGCAGTAGCCCCCGTCCGGGCACTGCGTGTTCATGTTGCAGGGCATGGCCGTGACTTCTGCAGAGAAAGGAGCGTCCGTCCCGCATCCCACATGTCTTCCTGGGGACCTCATGTCTGCGACAAGCGTGGGGCTCCCCGAGGCCCAGTGACCCCAACAGGGTGACCAGCTTCAGGCACTCTTGCAGCTGGGCCCTCTTGGGGTGGGGTTGGGGGGTCCAGGGTCTGGGCCTGTAGACCCCGGCCCAGGCTGAGCCACACTCCTACCCCACTGCAGGGGTGCTCCCTGCCCCAGCCCCTGGTACCTACCAAACTCACAGAGGAGCCCGAAGAAGCCCGGGGGGCACTGGCAGAGGGTGGTGTTGGTGCCCAGGCATCGGCCTCCGTTGCGGCACTCACAGTTGTGGGGGATTCCTGGCACGGAAAGAGGGAGGCGCCTCCCATGTGGGGGTGCAGGAAGACGGGCTCCCTCCTGACCCTGCCCTGCTGCTGGCACCTCCCCATAAAGACTGCCGGTGCACACACGCACACTCGCACACACGTCCTTTCGTGGGTGTTTCCTGCACGCACAGCCATGGAAGGACCCTCCCTGGGTCTCCTGCCCCGGCCCGGCCCCGCGGCCCCGGCAGCCCAGACGCACTGTCCCTGCAGTCCAGGCCCATGAAGCCTTCGGGGCACTCGCACACGTAGCCCTGATCCGCGTCCACACAGGTGCCCCCGTTCTGGCAGGGGGCCGAGAGGCAGGCGTCAGGCACGGGCTGGCTTCCTGCAAGAAGGACAGTGGTCGCCGCGGCCACGTGGGAGCGGGGAGGAGGTGGGGGGGCTGCCCCTGCCCAGTCCCCCCATCGCCTGTTGGGTTTTAACCTCTGTTCTCAGGGCCCGGTGGGATTTAAGCCAGGAGCTCATTTTCTGGAAACCGACTTGCAGCTGCCGCCACCCCCGGCTCCGCATCTCCCAGCTCCCCCCGGACGGGAGCACACGGGAGGCCAGCGAGGGTCAGGGGCCTGCAGACGTTTCTGACCGAGCAGCCACATTAGCAAGACCCTAGGGGTTTCCAGGTGTCTCTCTGCCGCTGGCCGCTGGCTCGGTTTCGCTGCGGGAAGAAAAGGCAACCGCGCAGGCTCACTGGGCCCTAGTTCCTGGCCCTCACACGGCCTGTCGCGGTGCTGCCCCGCGAGCACCGGTGGGGGTGACAGTGCTCTCCACGCGTGCGGGATTCTGCCGCCTGGCCAAGCTCCCGTGTGCCGCGGGTGCTGGGGAGCAGTGTTGACACCCCCAGTAATGACGGCGGCCCCTCCCTGCAGTGGTCAGCGTTGCCGCTGCTGCTCCCGTCCACGCTGACAGGCGCCGGCACAGCGAGAGTCGCGTCTTCGTGACGAATTCAACCCTTTACCATCTTAGAAGCCCCCTCTTCATCCACGGTAACATCCCTTGTTCTAAAGTTTAATTTACTGGATATCAGTACAGCTACTCCATCCTTCTCTTGGTTAGTGTTTGCCAACTTCTTAATCTTTTTAATTCAGATGTTCAATTTCTTCATGTACTTTCTTTTTTTTTAAATTTTTAAAAATTTCAGCATATTGCAGGGGTACAAATGTTTAGGTTACATATATTGCCCTTGCCCCACTGAGTCAGAGCTTCAAGCGTGTCCATCCCCCAGACGGTGCACACGGCACCCACTAGGTGTGAACATACCCACCCCTCCTCCCCGCTCCCATCTGCCCGACACCCAGTGAATGTTGCTACTGTATGTGCACTTAAGTGTGGATCAGTTAAAACCAATCTGATGGGGAGTCCCTGTGGTGCTTGTGTTTCCTTTCTTGGGATACTTCACTTGGTAGAATGGGCTCCAGCTCCATCCAGGATAATACAAGAGGTGCTAGATCACCATTGTTTCTTATAGCTGAGTATCCCACTCCATGGGATACATAGACCATATTTTATTAATCCACTTATGTATTGGTGGGCACTTGGGTTGTTTCCACATCTTTGCAATTGTGAATTGTGCTGCTCTAAACATTCGAGTGCAGATGTCTTTTTTATAGAATGTCTTTTGTTCTTTTGGGTAGATGCCCAATAATGGGATTGCTGGATCGAATGGAAGGTCTACTTGTATCTGTTTAAGGTATCTCCATATTGCTTTCCACAGAGGTTGCACTAGTTTGCAGTCCCACCAGCAGTGTATGAGTGTTCCTGTCTCTCCACATCCATGCCAACATTTATTGTTATGGGACTTTTTGATAAAGGCCATTCTCACTGGAGTTAAGTGATATCTCATTGTGGTTTTGATTTACATTTCCCTGATGATTAGAAAATTTGAG
>CM052439.1:477818-552182 GCA_028533085.1 Varecia variegata
TAGTTATCAGCCCTTTATCAGATGTTTAGCATGTGAATATTTTCTCCCATTCTGTAGGTTGTCTGTTTGCTCTTGTGATAGTTTCCTTGGCTGCACAGAAACTTTTTAATTTGATCAGGTCCCATTTATTTATTTTTGTTGTTGCTGTGATTGCCTTTGGGGTCTTCATAAATTCTTTGCCTAGGCCAATGTCTGTTAGAGTTTTTCCAACATTTTCTTCTAGAGTTTTTATAGTTTCATGCCTTAGGTTTAAGTCTGTTATCCATCGTGAATTAATTTTTGTGAGAGATGAAAGGCGTGGATCCTATTTCAGTTTTCTATATGTGACTATCCAATTTTCCCAGCACTAGTTATTCAATCAGGGTTTTTTCCCCCAGTGTGTGTCTTTGTCTGCTTTTTCAAAGATCAGGGTGGTTTTATATCTGAGTTCTCTCTCAGTTCTGTTCCATTGGTCTATGTCTCTGTTCTTGTGCCAGTACCATGCTGTTTTAGTTACTATAACCTTGTAGTATAGCTCGAAGTCTGGTAAATTGATGCCTCCCAATTTGTTCTTTTTGCTTAAGATTGCTTTTGCTTTACGGGGTCTTCTCTGGTTCCACATGAAGCGTAGAATTATTTTTTCTAGATCTGTAAAAAAAGATGTTGGTTCTTCATGTACTTTCAAAATTTATCTTTGTAAATAAGCACACAGTAAAATTGACTTTTGTTCTCTGTATATTTCTGTGAATTTTAACACGTGTATAGAATTGTTTAACCCCCACCACAGTCAGGACACAGAACTCTCCGTCACCCCAACAGACTCCTGAGTTCCGTCTCTTCGGAGTCACAGAGTCCTGAGCCCTTGGTGCTACTCATCTGTTCCTCACTAGGGTTTTGTCTTGTCAAGAATGCTGTCAAGGCGGAACAATACCGTCATAATCTTTTGAGACTTTCACTCAGCCTAATGTCTCTGAGATCCATCCAAGTTGTAGGTACCTGTGATTCGTCCTTTTCATGACCGAGTAGTGGTCCATTGTACAGAGGTGCCACAGTTTGTCCATTCACCCGGTGAGGGGTTCTTGGGTTCCAGAGTTTTGGTAACTATAAATAGACATGAACAGTCGTGTATATATTTTTGTGTAAACATAAGTTTTCAATTCTTTAGAGCTAATTCCTAGGAGTGACATTGCTGGGTCATATCACAAGCTGTATGTTTAACCTGACTGAAAAACTGCCAAATGGTTTCCAGGGCGGATGAACCGTTTTGTGTTCCCATCAGACACACGCGAGGGTGCCAGCTGCTCTGCGTCCACACCACACCGGCATTTTCTATCTTAGCCCTTCTAACACTGTTGTGGTGGGATCTCGTCATGCGCTTAATTCACTAAGGGCCAACAGTGATGGCAAGAGCGTTTGGTCCTGTGCATAGTCACTTCCACATGGCCTTTGTGGCTGAGTGTCCATGCAAGTCTGTTGTCCATTTTTCAAGGGGGTTGCTTTCTCACAGGTGAGCTTTGCGAGTTCTTTGTGAGTCTAGCTGCACGTTTTTGGTCAGATACGGGTTTTGCAAACAGTTTCCCAGTTTGTGGCTTGTCTTTTCATTCTTTTAGCCATGTCTTTCACCAAGCAAAAGTTCTTAATTTTGATGAAGTCTAACTTACCTATTTTTTCTTTTATGGATCATGGTTTTGCTGTCTTATCTAAGAACACTTTGCCTGAGACCAGGTACCAAAGATATTTTTCCTATGTTTTCCTCTAAAAATGCTGTAGTTTTTACATTTTCCATTTAGGGCTATGATCCCTTTTGGGTTCATCCATGTACACGGTGTGAGGTTTAAACTGAGGTTCATATTTTGCACAAGAAAGTGTAATTGTTCCAAACCACATTTGTTGAAAAGTTACCTGTCTCACAGTGAGGTCCCTGGAAGGGCTCTGCACACAAGCAGGTGTAATTCCCCACCAGGTCAATGCAGGAGCCTCCGTTCAGGCAGGGGTCAGAGCTGCACTCGTCCACCTCTGGGGGCAGCAGGGGGGGCTTGGCTTGAGCCAGGCTGTGGCCACAGGTGGGAGCCCCTCCCTGACCCCGGGGCAAGCTACTCACCCGTCTCGCAGGCTGTCCCCGTGTACCCAGCCTGGCACACACACACCGCAGAGCCGCTCTCTGCCTGGCACTGGCCGCCATTTTGACACTCTGTGGTGTCACAAGGAGATTGGGCTACAAGGGAAGAGGTGTGGACAGATCACTGGACTCCGGGCTGTGGTTGCCTGGTGGGGCAGAAGCTCCCGTGGACACCTGCGGAGCCCCACCCCACACACTCAGCTTGCAGGGCAGGGGGCCCGGCAGGGGTCTCCGAGGGTGACAGGTGGGTGGGGCCTGGCCAGGGCTGTCCTGACCGGCCGCCCAAAGCCCCATCTGAGTTGGGTCTAATTCAGCAAACCTAGGGAGGGGACCGTGTGTGTGCGCTGGGCGGCGGGGTGGGGGGAGTGGGCATGACTCGGACCAGCTCTCGCCCTCTGGGGGCGGGCAGTTCTCCAGCCAAGCAGACGGTGACGGGAGCTGTTGCAGAGGAAGGGGTTCTGGGGCCCGGGCTGTGACCAAGCCGTGACCGTGAAGGGTGTACAGTACCCAGGGTAGAGAAGGGGCCCAGACAGGGCCAGGGTGAGGACTGAGATGGCACAGGTGGTCCCCTGTGCAGGAATGGCCACACACAGGGACTCAGGTCCCTGGTCACAGGGTGGGAGTGAGCTGGGGGTGCCCACCCTCCACTCTGCCTCCTCGACCCCTAGAGCACCTGGCCCGGGTGTCCCAGCTCCTCGCCTTTGTCCCCTGGCTGCAGAGCAGGGTGCAGGGAGGGGAGCCACGGCTCGTTCCAAAACCAACTCGATACAGAGAGCAGACAGGGCCCAGGGCATGTGGCAACCCCTGGAGTTATGCGGGGACAGTGGAACCCTGCTCCTCGGCACAGGAGGGAGACAGGAGGGCCCGACCCCCCCAGGAGGTGTAGAAGCACTTTGGTGGCTGGGGGCACATGGTGACCCCGTTTCCTTGACCCCAGCTCCACCAGAGTGATATCCTCGGCTATCGCTGGGGGCACCCCTGCTGTGGACTCAGGGGTCTGAGGTGGGCCCCCTGGTCTCAGGAGTCTCTTGGTGGGGGGGTCAGGTGGAGGCTTGTACCTGAGGGTGTTGTCACACCCACACCCAGGAAGGCCACGGCTGGGGGTCAGGGCCACACACAGCCACCGTGCTGCAGAACCAGGACTGGAGCCAGGCTCCGGTGCCAGGCCCAAGCCCTCTGAGGGCCCTCACCAGGGCTCTGGAAGCTGGGGTGCGTGGCTGCCAGCCTGCCTGACACTGTCAGGGAGCTGCCCGCTCCCCTGGGAAGCTATGCCCGACCATCCTGGGGTCACTCCTCAGGCCCTGGGTCCCCCGCAGCCGGGCTCCGGCTGCGACAGTGGACAGAGGCCTGCCAGGCTGTGTGAGCGTGCCACTGCCCCTGCCCTAGCCCGCCCGCCCGCCTCACTTAGCAACACAGGAGGGCAAAAACTCCTTTGCCTGGGGTGTGCTCTGACCCTCTGGCTGTGGCAGGGGTGTGGGAGCAGCGTGTCCCCTGGGGCCACCTGGCCTTGTCTGTGTGTGACCTTTCAGCGCAGCTGGAAATTCTGCTGTGCTCCTTCTGCACCTTGAAATCACGTTTCCCCTGCAGGATTGTATTCCCACGCGTTTGTAGGGTGAAAGTCTCATTGCCATTCAACTGTATTTCCCTCCAGTAAGAATATGTAATACCCTGGAGTCCAATACATAAAATGTCCTGTGGCCATAAGTCTCTGACACAAATTTTTTTCTAGATGGAGATAGTGATACAGTTGCTACTTGAACATATTTGATCCGAAGAGTCTGTTATGTTTTTACAAACAATTGTCACAGAGCAGTGGGTGTGCTGGGGTGTGTGTCGGCCGGGCCAGTCAGGGAGCAGGCGGGCACGGTGCTTGGATCTTAGGGAATTCTAAAGCTTCCCGCGTGGAGCCCTGTAGTGAGACTGGGGGCTGGAGTGGGGGGGTCCCCCTTTCTTCACCCGGTGCGTGAGGGGCAAGGGTGGGGCCTCAAGAGGTGTTGGTCCGAGGACAGGAAAGTGGAGGCTGAACCTGGTGGCAGCCGCTGCAGAAGAGCAGGCTCTGAGGGGGGCAAGCCCAGCCCACGCCCCCGGGGGCGGGCGAGAAACAGCCCCTGGAGCAGCGGGGCTGGGGGCGCAGGCAGGTGGAGGGGGCGGCGGGCAGTTGCGCTGCCCACCTCTGGTGCCAGCCTCCCTGCAGCACACAGACCTTGCTGGGATGGGCTGTCCCAGGCCTCACGCCTGCAGCCATCGGAGCCACTGGGGCCGGTGGCTTCCTCTTACCTGTCTCACAGGTGGGTCCCCCGAAGCCGGCCGGGCACTGGCAGCTGAAGCTGTTGACACCGTGGGTGCAGGTCCCGCCGTTCTGGCATGGCTGGGAAGCACACTCGTTCACATCTGAAACACGGGGTGGGCTGGGGCCTCAGTGGAGGGCACAGGGGCTGGGTGGGGACAGATGAGCCGGCCCTGAGCTCGGCTCAGACAGGGCAGCCAGGGCCAGCAGCACCCACCCACCGCACTCGCTGTCAGGGAGCCAAGGCATTTGGTCCCCTGCAGTCCCCTAAGCACACCACCCACACTGAGGGGACAGAGACCCTGGACCTGGTGCCCTCGGGCTCTCAGGGCCACTGGCTGTGCCTTCAGTGTGTCTCCTGAGCCCAGTGCGGCCCTGTCCTGGGCCAGCCACTCACCCAGGTGGCACCTCCGCCCTGTGAAGCCCGAAAGGCAGGAGCAGGTGTAGGAGGGGTTGCCGGTGACACAGTCGTCGATGCACTTGCCACCGTTGAGGCAGGGGCGCAGGGCCAGGCACACGGAGGCTGCGGACACAGGGAGGAGCTATAGCCTCGCCTGCCGCCTGTAGGACTCGGGCAGGAGAGCCGTGCACAGGGCCCCGTCCCCTCCCGCCCCTGACCCAAAGGATCGACCTCTGGGCAGTGGAGTGACCGCAGCACTGGTGGCAGAGCCTCCACGGTCACACTTCCCAGGTCTGCGCGGGGAGCCCAGCACCGTGGATGTGTTGTCTGCCTGGGTCTCCCGCCGGCAGAGTCCTGAGCTTTGTGGCTTCCTGTGGAGCAGACGCCCCCAGAGCCACTCTCACCCACGGCACCGTCCTGTTCCCTTAACCCTTCCCAACACTGCCACGGACAGTTCTAGAAGTTGGGCATGCTCAGCCTCCCCTCCTGGTTTCCTTGCGTGTAAATTGAGAGGCTGGCACTCAGCTTTCAGAGTCAGTGTTTCTCGAAGCCTGGCCTGCCACCCAGGGAGGGTCTCCTGGGGTCCCTGGGGTCGGGGACTGGACCCCATGCCCAGTCCCTCTAGGAAGGGGTTGGCTCATGGGGCTCCCAACCCTGGAGGAGCAAGGCCGCCGAAACGTGCCGTTAGGAGGCACAGACCCGCAGGTGACAGAAGCGTCCGCGGACTCTGCCTGTTTCCAGGGCCCCGGAGAGACTCCGGGAAGGAGCGGGCGGTCCAGCGCACCTTGAGGGCTGCGGACGCCTCTGCACTGCTCCTGCTCCTGGCTGGCACCCCCGTCCCATTAGCAGCTCAGCCCTGGTCGCGGGTCTGGCTGTCTGCAGGAGTCCCAGACGGCTGCGCGCCTCTCAGGTATGAACCAACCCACCTTCCTGAGGAAGCCCATGTTTACTTAACCCCGGAACTGGAGGCCTGGCTTGCAGTGGCTGTGTCCCGGCTGCGTCCCCGCCCCACCGGCGCTGCGCTGCTGAGGGCCACCCAGCGGTGCCTCCTCCCGCTGCTCCTCCCCAGACCTGGCCCAGGTGAAGAGCAGCTCTCCACATTGGGAGTGGGTCCCCGAAGGGCTGCTGGACCCTCTTCTGGGGGTCCCCTCCCCAGGCTCGCAGCCTGCAGCCCCTCCGGGGAGCATGGGCCCAGCCACACCTGCGTCCCCTTACTCCTCAACCACAACCCAAGCCCCTGGCCTTTGGCGGCTGACCTGACCTCACCGCCCACTGCTCCCGGAGCTGGTGACAGAGTGCTGTCCCTGCCCTCACCGCCTGCACAAGCCCGGGTGGGCGGGGCAGGCGCGGCCCGGGGGCGGGGCCTGGGGCTGCAGGTGGGCTCCGGGCTGGGGTGGCGGCCCCTTGAGCACGTCCTCTCTAAGCTCAGACTCAAGCTGGGGCTTGTTCGCTTCCCGGGTCTCTCATCGCGGGCTCATCCTCGTGTGAGTGCCCGGTGTGCACGCTCTGGCCGCGCTCCTCCGTGCTGTGCGCGCACGTCTCCGTTCCCCACGCCCCCTGGTGCGTGCGCACGTGTCCCCTACGCCCCCCCGCCGTGCTACACGCGCACGTTTCCCCACGGCCCCCGTGGTGCACGCGCGCCGGTCCTGCGCTGTGCTCGCTGCGGACTCGGGTGGGGAGAAGCCGCCGTCTCCGGCCCGGCCGCGGGTGGCAGGTGAACGGCGCCCGCCCCGCGCGTGAGCTGCGATGCGGCAGAAGGTTCCGTGACGCCCGGGGGCCGCGTGGTGCAGGGCCGGAGCTCGGATCCACGGGTCTGCGGCGGGCGAGCTCTTCTCAGGGCCACACGCGAGGCCCTGGGACCCACCCTCTGCTTGCGCGGTCTGGGCCGGAGGGACCCCTGGAACCGCCCCCTCGACGCGATGCTCGGGTTTGTCAAACACGCCAAACCCCACCAAGCAGCAAGGCCCCCGGCAGACTTGGGGCGATGAGAGAACCGGCCTCGAAGGTGCCCCTCCCCCGCCCAGCGACCCTGGCCCCTCCTCCCTCGAGGACCCAGAACCGTTGCACCCCAGCCGCCGTCTCCAGAGGATCCCCTGTCACCCCGCCCTGAGCAGAGGCACCAAGGCTTCTCCAGGTAGAAACGGAAGCTCAGGGACCAGCGGGGACTGCTCTGGTTCGCGCGCCCCTGGCCGAGGGGCCCAGCCAGGCGCCCGCAGCCCCTGCGCTCGCGGTCAGCACCCCGCCCTCCTCTCGTCCCTCGCCCCTGTTGCCGCCGACCCCTTCCTCAGCCCTCCCCGCCCTGTCCTCTTACTTGTATGGCCGCAGCCCCCCACGCGCACCTGGGCATCATCGATTCTGAACGCCCAGCGCCCGGGCACGCCCACGTTGGTGGTGGTCTCCACCTCGGCCACGTCCGCCGTGCGGGAGCCGGGGATGCTGAAGTAGCGCCGCCCGTCGCCCGCGTTGAAGCCGGCCTGGGGTGGGGGGAGGGAGGCGGGCGGTCAGCTTTGCAGATGGTGGGGCTCCCCGCCCCGCCGCGTTCCTGCCTCCTGCCGGGGTCAGCCGCCTCCCAGCCAGGTCCTGGGCCCAAGCACAGTTGCTCCCACCCCTGCCGCGCTCGTCCCCGGGGTCTCTCCCCGGCTGGGGGAAGTGGACCCCAGCAAAGGTAGGTGGCCCGGCGGTGGGTGGGGGTGCGCACGGCCCGAAGGCACTGGCCCAGCAGCCATGTCCGGTCCCGGTCCCGGTCCCACCCCCTCCACACCTGGGATTTCCTGCCAGCCACAGCCCCTCGGTCAGTGCGCACAGAACCGAGGGCATTTCTGCGGCTGTGGCAGCTGTTAAACAGGGACTGCGGGGCTAGGCCGAGTGGGTTGGGGGACAAAGGTGCCTTTGGGCCTGAGGCTTTTTGCAATTCTCGGCAGTAAGAGGCCCCAGGTGTATGTGCTCACCGTGGACACCCTACGCTGGTCTCTGAGTAGTACTGGGAGGGGGTCTGCCTACGATGACCCCCGCCTGCCTCATCAGATCGTGACAATCCTGGCAGCGGGGAGCAGGGGCCCTGAACACTGAGTGCCAGCCCTGCACCCACCCACCTGGGCTGCGATGCCCCCCAGGCCAGTGGCATTGCCCCCACTGCTGGCATGTGTGCCGGTGGTCCACGCGATGGACTCATAGTTGAAGATGGTGAAGGAGAACTTGCCATCGGTGATGAGCACAGTCTGGAATGTGTTGACCTGCCGAGGAGAGGGGGCTGAACAGGGTCCTGCCCCGTCCACCGTCCCTGCACGGTGTCATCGTCCACTAGCCCTTGACTTGCTCAGTGTCTGTTTCCCCCACTGGACAGTCAGCCAAGGCAGGACCCTGATGGCCTTGTCCTCTGTATCCCAGGCCCTCTGCCCACCCCCGGCCCACACTGGTGCCGCGCGAGTCAGTGGAGCCCAGGGAGGGGCAGACACGGGCCCTGCCCTCCAGGGCTCAAGCCTCTGGGGCACACAGGGTGAGGGCTCATTCCGCCAAATCCACAGAATGTTCTGGGTGAGATAAGCACCACTATCCGCGATCCGGGTGAAACCGGTTCCAGGTCCTGTCTGGCACTGGACTGATGTGCAGTCACTGAAAACACGGGCGACCACACGTCCCCATGCTCACTTGGAACTGCGTGCCCTGCTTGGGGACGCAACCGTAAACACTAGCACACTGAGACGGTGACGGCATGGTGGCCATGAAAGAGGGAGGTGGGAAAGTCTGGCGGGAGGACAACAGTAAGGGCCAATGGGGGGGCGCTGGGAGCTGGTGAGGTTCACATTTTGGGGGCGCAATGAGGAGATGCGTGACACTGAGCCGTCCGTCTGTTAATGAACTTGCACCTGCAGTGCCGCTGGGCTGGGCTTCAGAGCAGTGCCTGGTGCCTGGCCCCTGCGTCCCTCCCACGTGTGGGCCAGAGGTGTCCTGTCTGCCTGGTCCAGGGCCGCCTCCCAGTGCCCAGAACACGTGCCTGGACCTAGAAGGTGCCCTTAAGAATGTTTATTAAACGCAGGAACAAACAGCTCCGAAAATGGCTGATCTGCCCCATCCTCTTTTCTGGGGAGTCTCGTACAGCTGTCACCCAGAGCCCAGGGCAGGCCTGGCCTAGCAGGTGCTCAGCTAAGCATGTCGCCAGCCGAGTGGGCAGCTGCTGTCCTCATTAGGGAGTGTCAGCCCACCAAAACTTACCAAGCTGGCAAAGTGGCCGATTGCTAAGATAACGTTCGGCATTACCAGGGAATGAAGTGTAAAAGGGAGTGACGTTCCAGTTTAAGCCCCGAGTACCGGCCGTTGCGAATGCAAATCCTCCCGGCACGCGTCACTGCGTGCGTCTCCCTGACGTGGGCGCTGGGTGTTTCCAGGACAGCGGGGCGGCTGGCAGCGCCTTTCTCTTCCACGCTGGCCCTGCGATCTCAGCTGAGTGACCTCGTCCCTGAGCCCGGTTTCCCCTCTCGGGTGTGGACGGGCGATGGTGCCTGACCTGCCTCATCAAGGTGGGCCCAAACTGGATGTCCTCCCCCCCAGGACAAGCGCCTGGACTCACAGGGGAAGCAGAGCTGCCTCCAAAGAAGGTCACTCGGTACCAGGTGGCGATGAAAACCCAGGTGGCAGAGAAGCCCGGGAGCTCAGGGAAGTAGTGCCTGACGTCCTCCGTGGCCCGGCGCAGCGTGGCCAGGTCGGTGGTCTCCCGGTAGTAGACGTCGCCTGCGCGCCGGTTGTCCACATCTGCCCAGAAGGCGGCCACCACGCAGCGGTCCTTGGCGATGGGGAAGGCTGCCGGGGTGAACTGAGAGACCTCCTTCAGGAAGGAGATGACCCCGTTATTGTTCACCTGCGAGGCAGAAGCCAGAGAGGGCCTGACGGGGGTGTGGGCAGGCGGCGGGCCGCAGCCTCCCCAGCCTCCCCCACCAGGCGTCCCCTGGTCCCCGATAAGGGACCACTCGGCCCTGCTCCTCCCCCTTCCAGACGGGCATGTGCTCGGGGCACAGGCTCTGGCCTGTGTGCTGTACCCGACACCCGGGAGAGTGCCCAGCCCTGGGCAGCCGCCGTGGGGGTGGGGAGCCGCCGTGGGGGTGGGCAGCCCCGTGGGGGCCTGGCCTCAGGCGATGGGGCACTCTGGCCTGCCCCGTGGCTCCTGCTCCCAGGCCCCAGTCCAGCCTGGGGCCTCGGGAGGGTGGGGCAGAGCCCTGGATATGACACCAAAGACACAGGCAGCAAAAGAAAAACTAGACAAACTGGATTTCATGAAAATGAAAAACTTGTGTGCATCAAAAAACACTATTAACAAGTAAAACCCACAGAATGGGAGAAGATATCTGCAAATCACATATATGATACGGAATTAATACCCAAAATGTAGACAGAACTCCTAAGACTCAACAATAAAAACCTGATTTGAAAATGGGCAAAGGATGTGAGTGGGCGTTTCTGCAAAGAAGATACATAAATGGCCAATAAGCACCTGAAAAGATGCTCAACGTCACTAATCATCTGGGAGATGCAAATCAAGACCACACTGAGGTACCACCTCATATCTGTTAGGGTAGCTACCGTAAAAAAACCCAAAAAACCCAGAAAATAACAAGTGTTGGTGAGGATGCGAAGAAATTGAATACTTGTGCACTGGTGGTAGGAAGGTACAATGGTGTGGCCACTGTGAAAAACAGCATGGTGGTTTCTCAAAAAATTAAAAAAACAATTACCATATGATCCAACAATTCTACTTCTGGGTATATAACCAAAATAATTGAAAACAGGGTGTTTTTTTTCTTATGGGGTCTCACTATGTTACCTAGGCTGGTCTTGAACTCTTGGGTTCAAGCGATCTCCCAGCCTCAGCGTCCTGAGAAGTTGGCAGTGCAGGCATGTGCCGCCACGCCCAATTGAAAGCAGGTCTTTAGATTTGTATTTGTATCCTCATGTTCATGGCATCATTATTCACAATATCTAAAAATTGGAGGCAACCCAGGTGTTCATTGAGGATAAATGGGTAAACGCAATGTGGCGTATCTATGCAATGGAATAGTACTCAGCTCTACAAAGTACAGTAAGAAAACATTGACACCTGCTGCAACATGGATGGACCTTCAGACACTATGCCAAGAGTCAGTCACAGAAAGTTAAATGTTATATGATTCCGTTTACGAGGTGCCTGGTGGTCACGCTCACAGAGACAGAAAGAATGTTGGTTTCTGGGGGTTGATAGAAGGGGGTAGTGAGGAGTCGGTGTTTGATGGGTACACAATTTCAACTTTGCAAGATTCAGAGTCCTGGGAATAGACGGTGGTGATGGTTACACAACAGTGTGAATGCACTTTTATACCACTCAACTGTACACTTAAAAATTGTGAAGACAGTGAGTTTTATGTCATTAATATGTGTATTTTACCACAATTTAAAAAATTGGGGGAAAAAGGCTAGGATGAAAAAAAATAAGGAATGGAAATTATTTTTTTTAAAGATATTTTACCACTGTACCATATATACATGTAACAGAATTCAACTCATGCCCACTAAATCTATTATGATTAAAAATAAATAAGTAAAATTGAAAAGACATTTTAAAGAGCCAAATAAATGACAGAAATTAAGAACTAACTGGGTAGATTTAAGAGCAGATTTGATGCAATTAAGAAATAATTAGTGAACTGGAACTAAATGATAGGTCAGAAGAAACTATCCAGAATTTAGAACAGAGACAAAAAGATGGAGAATATAGAAGAAAAGATACAAAGGGAACTAGCAAGATGACCAAACAAATATATAATTTGGAGCACCAGAAGGAAAGGAGATACAAAGGCAGTGGCTGAGAATTTTCCAGAAGTGATAAAAGACATCAAACCATAAATTCAGTAATCCCCATGATCCACTAGCTGGAAAAATAAAGACAAATCCACATAAGACAAATGCTGGAAATGCAGAAAGTCAGTGACGAGGAGACAGTTTTAAAAAGGGCATCGCAGGTAGACTGACAGCTGCCGTCTCCGGAACAGCAATGGAAGACAGAAAACAGTGGAATTACACTTTCAATGTGCTGCAAGAGAACAACTGCCAACATGAAGTTTCTTATACCCAGATATGATATCCTTTTCTACTTGTGATATTGTGAAATGTATATTTGGTTTTCAACCCCGTTTCTTGACATACAGCTCCCAAAATCCTTAGACTCTCCAAAGTGATGTCTTTTGTGTACTGATGAGCTGACCAGTGACTGGCGGCTCCTAGGTAACTTCAGGATTGGGGCTGGTCCCAGGAAAGACCCAGGCAGGATTAGAGGGTTGGGACCTCCAGCCACACCCCTCAGCCTCCACCAAGGGGAGAGGGGCCGAAGGTTAAGTCGATTACCAATGGCCAATGATTTAATCAATTGTGCCTATGTAATGAAGAGAGATTTGGGACAGCGGAACACCTGGAGGTTCCTGGAGGGTGGTGCCACCAGGGAGGGCACAAAAGCCCCACCCCGTCCCCATACCGTCCCCTGTGCATCTCTTTGTCTGTCTCCTTCATAATGTCCTCTGTAATAAACTGGCCAATGTCAGTGGGCGTCTCCCTGCGTTCTGGGCACCACTCTAGCAAATTAATCAAACCTGAGGAGGAAGCTGTGGGAACCCCAATTTACAGCCGGTCAGTCAGAAATTCCAGAGGCTTGGACTTGCCACTGGTGTCTGAAGCGGTCTTGGGGACTGAGCCCTCAACCCATGAGACCTGACACAGTCTCAGATCGCTGGTGTTGGGACGAATCTGGGGGCACCCAGCTGGTGCCTGCTGTAGGACTGGCTGCTTGCTTGCTGGCGGGAAAACCCCAGACACTTGGTCACAGAAGTCTTCCGTGTTGACTGCTGTTGTTGAGGGAGGGACATTTAAAAAGCACTCTGAGTTTGTGTGTTTTTTCTCTTCAGACTACTGAAGGCAAAGTAAATATAATTTATACAAATAAACAACAAATCTATACTAAAAGAAATTCTAATGGATCAACTTGAAGTCCAAGGGAAATGTGAGGTCAGAGCTGCAAGAAGGAAAGAAGGGCAGATGCGTGTCGGCCGTGTACAGAAATAGTGTATACTGCTGCCTTGGAAACCGTGAGAAAATATGTAAATTAAATTCATGTGACAACAATGGCATAGGAAGCAGGAGTGGATAAGTCATGTTAAAGTGTTCCAAGGTCACTGTGTTTTCGAGGAGGAGGGTAAAGGTATAAATGAACCTATTAGCGAACGTTAATGTTAAAGGTGTACGTTGTACTGTCTGGGGTAATCGCCAAAAGAATAGAAACAGTGTACATACTCCCAGCTGACAGAGGGATAAGGTGGAATTATTAAAACACTCAGCATAAAACATGGCAAGAAAGGAGAGAAAGAAATATAAGACAGGTGGAACAAATAGCACAAAAAAGATGTAGATTGAAACACAACTACATCAGTCATACATTCAATGGAAATGAATTAAATGCTCCATTTTCAAGGTTTCCTAGCCAAATACTACCAAAGGGAAGCCGGAGTAGTTATTATCATCAGATAAAAAAGATTATAAGGCCAAAAGTTTTGTCAGAGGTAAAAGGGCCACTTCATAGTAATACAGATGCAACAGCATTTCATTTGTGTGTTCCCAACAGCAAGGCCTCGACAGATAGAAATGAAAAATTGAAAAAAGGAAATAGGTGAATTCACGCTCGTGGTGGGACATTTCAACATCCTTTCTGTAGTCAAAGACAGACAGGCAGACAATTTTTGTCTGTCAGAATATAGAAAATTTGAACAATGCAAATAATAAATAAGACCTGATAGAGATAACACAAATAGAACATTTAGGATTTTTTTAAACCACATTCTGAACCATAAAGCAAATCCCAACAAATTTCAAATGATTGTAAAAATTACAGGGTTTGTTCTTTGGTCACAGTGCAATTATACTAGAAATGTTAACCAAAAGAGTAGAAATTAAGAAATATAATTACAAATAACTCTGGAAAGAAAGATAAAAACGCTAATTAGCAGAAACTTGTGAGGTTGTGGTAAAAGCAGAACTTCAAGGGGAAATTTATAGTCTTGCACAGATGCCTTAATATGCATATTTAATACGTAAACCCAAGATTTAGTAAATAAACCCTTATATAGTAAAGAAACCCCAAAAAAAGAAGAAAAAAGTGGTAACAGAAGTTAATGAAATAGAAAACAAATACTGAGTAAAGAGAATCAACAAAGCCAAAACTTGTTTGTTTAATAAAATAGATAAACCTCCAGTGAAAGTAATCAAGAAAGAGGAGTCATAAATTACCCATATTATGACTAGAAAAGAGGATATCACTTTAGCCCCTGATGCTATCAAAGAAGGTAACCAGAAGATATTATAAACACCTTTATAATAATAAATTCAAAATTTTAGGTAAAACAGAAAATTTTCTAGAAAATTGCAACTTACCAAAACCGCTCTAATGAATAATAGAGAAAAGGATGTTAGCATGATGGAGCAATGACTTTCTGGAAGAGGAAGAACACAAGCCATCATGGCTTGGGGGCAGGAGAAGCGGGAAGATTCCCGGGATCCCAGTAGAGAATTCTCTCCACAAGCGGTAAACCCTAGGTGGCTGGGGGGTGGGGAGGGTGAGCCTCCCCATGTCCTGCTTGTTGCTGAAGCCCAGCAGTGAGAGGCAGGCTTGAAACAAGCCACCTGACTGTGCCTTGGCTGTCGTCATGACAAGGGTGCCAAGACTATTCTGTGGGGGAAAGAATAGTATCTTCAACAAGTGGTGCTAGGAAAACTGGGTATTTCTATGCAAAACAATTAAGCCAGATCCCGCCTCACACCATAGACAGCCCCAGCCAACAAATAACAGGACTGTGAATGAGTCAAGAGGTCCTCAAAACTGAAATAAATGGTGTCAGCAACGAGAATTTAGAGTTTTAGGTGGACTTGAAATATTAAAAGTCCATCTGGTTGAACTGTGTAAGTGGCTCCTGGAACCCAAAAAGCAGATACAAAGTCTTACCTCCTGCTGCGCCCTGATTCCTTCCTCCTCCTCCATCTTGACTCAGCTACTTAAAAAAAAAAGCCAAAGATGACAGGAAAGTTCAGGGAGGGGAGGGACTCGAATTTTTACAACTTTGCTGGTTATAGGCACCCAAGTTACCACCCTATGGTCCTGTGTGGGATGGGGGTGCCAGGTGCAGGGGTATCCGAAGGCTCCAAGGACCATATGGTGGAGCTACAGTGGAGTGTACGGTACAAAAAGGAAGGGGCTTGCAAGAAAATGAAATTAAAGGCAGCCGTGTTGGAAAGGAAGAAATAAAACTATCTTTATTTGCAGATGATGTAATTTTAAATTGTACAAAATCCTAAGGAATTCACTGAAAAACTATTAGAACTAATAAATGAGTTTGCAGGTAACAGGTTACAAGATCAATATACAAATATCCGTTGTATTTATATACAATGGCAATGAGTGATCCAAAAATAAAATTAAGAAAACAATTCCATTTACGATAGTATTAGAAAAAATAAAATACTTAGGAGCAAATTTAACCATTTAGTGCTAGACAAGTACACTAAAAACTATAAAACATTGCTGTAAGAAATTAAAGATCTAAATAAATGGGGAAAAATCTTGTGTTCATGGATCAGAAGACTTAATATTTTTAAGATGGCAATACTCTTCAAATTGTTCTACAGAATCAACACAAGCCCACTGGCTTCTTTGCAGAAATTGATAAGCTGATCCTAAAATTCATATGGAAACTCAAGGGACTCAGAATAGCCAACACGATCTTGAAATAGACCAAAGTTGGAGGACTCACACTTCCTGATTTCAAAACTTACTTACTACAAAGCTACAGTAATCAAAACAGTGTGGTACTGGCATAAAGATGGATGTATAGACCAATAGAATAGAATAGAGAGCCCAGAAATAAATGCTCACATTTATAGTCAGTTGATTTTTGACAAGGATGCCGAGACCATTCCATGGGGGAAAGAATAGTATCTTCAACAAATCATGCTGGTGGAACTGGATATCACTATGCAAAAGAATAAAGCTAGACCCCTACCTCACACCATATACAAAAATTAACTCAAAATAGATCAAAGACTTAAATGTAAGAGCCAAAATTATGCATAGAATTTTATGTTCTTTGAATAAAGTATAGGTGTAAATCTTTGTGACCTCAGATTCGGCAGTGGTCTCTTGACTGTGATAACAAAAGCACAGGCAACAAAAGAAAAAATAGATGGACCAGATATCACCAGAATGAACAACATTTGTGCTTCAAAGGGACGCCTTCAAGAAATAAAAAGACAACCCCCAGAATGGGAGAAAGAACTTGCAAATCACATTCTGATAAGGGACATACATCTAAGGTACTGTCACAATTCAATAACAAACAGACAAATAACCCAATAAAAATGAGCAAAGGACTTGAATAAACATTTCTCCAAAGAAGATATACAAAGAGCCAATAACACATGAAAAGATGCTCAATGTTACTATCGGGGAAAGGGAAAATCAAAAAGCGCGATGAGATACCGTGTTTCACCCGATGGGATGGGGTGGGTGAGGGGTGGCAGCCTCTGCTTGGCAGCGGGCCGCTGGGGTTGGCGTTGCGTGTGCTCGTTCCCTGCACATGTATGCTATGTGCCCTTTTCTGCATGTTAAGGGTTAGAAGTCACAGACGGAAAAGTTGCCCCTGGATGGTGGGTCAGGGTCAGGGTCTGGGGCAGAGGTCCGTGGGGCTGGGCCACCTGCCAGGTGGGGCTCCCTGCCCTGGCCCTGCCCGCACCCCTCCCGCTGCGGCTCCTGAGGACGGTCCAGTGGGTTTCCCTTCCTGCCTCTGCGGCAGGGCCCCCCCCCCCCCCGCAGGTGTGTGCGGAGGCCTGGGGCCTGCAGCTGCCTGCCCGGGCCCAGCTCCCCTGCCCAGCACAGACCGCGGCCCTCCCCGTGGAGGAGCCCAGGAAGGAGGCGGAACAAGCCGGCCCTGTTCCTCTGCCAGGACAGGGCAGCACCAGGGCGGTGGGGGCGCAGGCGGTGGGGGCGGGCCCAGGCGCTGAGCGCACAGGCTGCTGCAGGAGCCCTCACCTGGGCAGGAGCCTCCTGCACGTCCTTTCTCCCACGAGACCCTCCGGTGGGGGTGGTGGCAGGCAAGGCCCAGGCCAGAGGGCTGGGGGGCTAGGGTGGGGGTGGGGAGTGACTCAGGCAGCCCCTCTCTACCTGGCACTGGGGCCCTTCTCCTTCAGTGCTGGGAAAATGCTACTTCCCAAAAACTGGCAATTTTATATTATTCTTTTCTACTTGTAATACCTTATAAAACACGCAATACAGACATGGAAAACCAGGGGGAAGGATCAGACCGTCCCTCCTAGACGCCCCCGCTAGCAGCTGGGCGTAGGTGCCCGGCCCTCCCAGAGGAGAATGTGGGTTTGGCCCCTGGCTTCTTAGAAACCTGCCCTTGGGCCGGTGTTTGCTGGGGTCCAGGGCCGGAACCAGGGGGCCACGAGGGCCTGAGCCCAGCCGGTGGGCTGCCCAGCGCCATCAGGCACGGGCAGAAGTGCAGCAGCCGTGTGCAGGCAGACCCCAGGTGACCTGCCACCCCCAGGCGGGAGGGAGCACGGCAGGCCTGTCAGGGACCTGCAGGGTGGAGACGCTGCCGGCAGTGCCCTGGCCGCCCCCCAGCCCGCCCCTGTGGTCCTCCTTCCGTGCACTCTGCCCGCAGCCCAGGCCTTCCGGCCAGCTCCGGCAACGCCCTCCTCCCGGGCAAGCACCTGCTGCTATGAAACACAAGGCTGCTGCCTGGACGTGACAGTCCCAGTGGGTGGTACAAGCCTCAGGAGGGACTCGCACTCAGGCAGTCTGCGCAGTGGATGGGGCAAGCGTGGCGGGCGTGTGCCCAGGGGTGCCCCCACCCCCGCCCCACCTCCTGTCCCGGCTGGGTGCTCCCGCCCCTCTGAGCAGACCCATTCCTGGTGGGGGGGGTGCTGGGCAGCTGCCGGGCTGCTCCCCCCGGGAAGGAGCGGCAATGACTCCGTGAGCCCCGAGGCTGCCGGCCCTGGACGGGTGCAGGGCTGGCCGAGGCGCACCCGGCTCTCCCGCCAGCGGCACCCAGGCCTTTCCTTCAGGGCAGGGCTGGCCCTGGCTGGCGGGGAGGAAGCACAGAGGCCGCTCTGGTGGCATTTCCGACTTGGATGGAACCAGGAAAGAGCGGATATGTCCTGAGGAGCCTCTCAGGGAGGCGACTTCCAGCTGAAAGTGTGACGGCATCTGCCTGGTCCCCAGCTCGGCAGCCTGGAGTGGGGGGCTGCTCTGAGCAGGGCAGGGTGGGCCTGGGGGGAGCCAGGGCCCCTCCAGCCTCCAAGGACCCAAGGAGCCCGACAGCACCGGCGGCTCCACAAACATCAGTCGCAAAGGGCGGAGCCGGCTCCCTGCTCTGACTTCTCTGCCAAAAACACAATCAGCCCCTGAGGCATTTCATGCTTGTTTTGAAAAATGTAGGCATGACTTTTAATTCCTCGCAGCCTTCTGGGTAATCAGGTTCCTGCCACAGGCACAGCCGGGCTGGCGTCCTGGGCAGCGGTGGGCAGGGCCTCGGGGCTGCAGGGGAAGGTCCCCAGCGGAGCCTCTGGGTGCCCAGCCCGGAGCGGAGCGGGGTGGCTGCCCCAGGCCGAGCACCCTGTGCAGCGCTGGGCTGGGCCTCACGGCACGGCACACGTGGCTGCAGGAGGGAGGCGCAGTCGCTGCATCCCTGGGAGAGTTCCTGCCCCTGTGAGGGCTGAGGTGCTGCTCTGACTGGGAGACAGCTAAGGTGACTCCCTGGAGGAGGGGGCATCTGAGCTGCATCCAGCTCCCAGTTCAGGGGGAGGGTGGAGGAGGGGACTCCCTGGAGGGCAGGGAGCAAGAGCGTGGTGGGCGGCCTGTGTCTGGAGGGCTCTCTGGCTGGTGAGGTCCAGGGCTTCCTTGTGGCACCCCCTCTGCCACAGTGGCCACCTCTGGGGTGTCCAAGCACCTGCTGTGCCCCCTCCCTTGCTCCCTCCTGCCACTTCCACGTGTAGACAGCAGCTCCTGCCACCCCTCCTGGCAGAACCACTTCTCTGCCCACCCTCGACATGCCGTCCTGTGGGCAGTGGGTGTCCACACTCCCTGCACGGCCATCGCCAGCCTGGGCGCTGCGTCCTGGCCTCTCGTGAGACCCTGCTGCCCTCAGCCTGTCCACGTGTCCACACCTCAGATTCAGGGGCCTCCTCCCAGCCTCCCTGCGTGTCTGCAGCCACCACAGTCAGAGCTGTCATCTCTAGACGCAAGCCCAGTATGTTCCTGCTCCCCACACCTGAGACCCTCATCCCGCCAAACCTGCTCACAGGGACAGTGGTCACTCCTCCAGGACTCCAGCCCCGTCCCCACGCCTAGCTCCCACCGGCCTCCAAGACCACCCCCATCCAGAGCAGACGGCAGGAAATGTCTGCTGAAGGATGGGTTCAAGTGCCTGAGAGGCTGAAGCTGACCCTCAACACGGCCCTGGACAAGCTCCAAGGACAGTGTGGTCCTGGACTGCCCCACTGCGTGGCGGGTTTGAGTCAGAGGCCTGGACGTGGTCCCATTGTCACTCCCTGGACCCTGGACTAGCCTGCAGAGCCCAGAGGCCACTTCTGCGTGGGCCGCGTCCATGGTGCCAGGGAGCAGGGCAGTGGCTGCACACAGCAGGTGTTTAATAATGAAGACCTGGTTGGCTGGATGAATGGCTTGCCTTGCTCTGTAAAGAACCAGCTTACGGATGTTGAAGCTTCAAGGCTGGGCCCCCGTAGGGCAGGAAGGACCGAGGCGGGGTGGGGGCGTCCAGCTGCCTGGGTGCAGACGTGCAGCCGTGTGTACCGGGCCGGCTCCTCCAGCCACTGTGTCCCAGATCTGCCCAGTGCCCCACCCCCACCCCCAGTCACACCACAGTCACACCACGCCTGCCTGGCGGGGAAGCCCCTGGGGCAGGAGGAGCACTTGTGGCCCCGGCCTTGTGAGAGCAGCTTGTCCTGGCCACCCCTTTACTACAAATGGGGCAGAAGGAGACGGGAGACTGCAGCGCAGGTGTGGAGTGCCACGGTCACCCTCAGCAGGAGGGCAGGCAAGTGCACGCCTCGGGAGGGGCCGTGCTTCCCAGGTGCCCCCCTGAACAGGCGCCAGGACGCGCCCCCTGCGTGGGCCACGCTGGGAGTGCACACGGCCCTGGAAGCTGTCAGGCCTGGGGTGCCACATCCAGGCTGTGCTCAGGCCAGGTTGGGGGTGCTTCACCCAGGAGAGGGGTGGGTGCAGCGGGGGATGGCACCCTGGACAGCTCGCTGCCATGGACACAGCGAGCCCCGTGGAGGAAGGGATCGCACAGGAAGGAGGGTGGGTGCGGGGCAGACGCGCATCATGGATTCGGGGAGACCTGAAACCACCCCCCGCCAGCAACCAGCGACTGGTCAGAACAAGTACAGTGCAGCCACGGGATGGAATAGTACATTGTCGTTAAAAAGCATGTTTTCCCAGCAACTTTAAGGCACAGGAAAATGCTTGTGGTGTAACACTGAAAGAAATATGCAAAAGGAAAACCTGTGTGAGGTGGAGCCCAAGTTTGTTCCATAAAACTCAAAATACGCTTGAAAACAGATAAGGAAGAAATTCACCAAAATGTGAAAAGTACTTATTTTTGGATGATGGCATTATGGATTTATCATCCCAATGATCAGAAGATGAACAATAAACATTTACTGAGCAGCTCCTAGGAGCAGGCACTTTTCTGGAAGCTTGGACAGCACAGTGAACAAAATAGGCAAAAGTGAGTTTAATCCTAAAAATAAAAGGCACTGCTGCTATTGTGTCTCTGCTCCATGACTCAGAGAAAGGGCTCAGGCCGGTCTGGGAGTGAAGCCTTGAATGGAGGCTCCCAGTCTCCACGTGAGTTGTCTGGGAAGGCAGCATGTGGCAAGGGGGCACTTCTGGGCCGGGAAGTTCTACTTCACACTGTCACCTGCAGGTGGACAGGGGGACCCGCATATATCCCGTGGGCCGGGCCAGAATCCGGAATGCTCTGGGGCAGCACAGACAGAAGGGTGTTCCCATCAGAAGGCATTCGCCAGGACCTGTCATTGTGGTGACCTTCTGTTTTGGTTTAATGTCAAACTTACAGAAAAACTGCAAGAAGCTCCCCTCACTCTTCACCTGCATTTGCCAATTGTTGGCGTTTTCACCCCACTTGCTTTGTCACTCTCTCCTGCCACCAATTTCTCCTGAACCACCTGAGAATAAGCTGCAGACGTGGTGACCTTTTGCCCCTTAGCGTGTATTTCCCACAAACACGGATGTTCTCTCATGCAAGCACATACAACCACCGTGTCAGGACATTCTGCACTGGAGCCAGGCTACCAGTGCTGGTTTCTCCCCCATTCATACGTGTACTCACTCATTCACTCAGGTCAGAGAGAACCCATGGACTCCTCCTTTATTTAATGGACTAAAATCTGTCATGATCACTATTTATTTTAATGTTCCAGTTGTCCCAGACATGGCAGGTGGGAGCCCCTTCCAGATGGCCCCTGTGTCCTCCTGACACTTCTCCCTCCTTCTTTGAGCTGCTATGTTATGGCGCAAGATGTTCCAGGCTGTCCGTGTACTTTTTCTGCCACAACCCAGAATCTGCAAAGAGCCCTGGCTCTATTTAGTGGAGACTGTGTTTAGCAACCAAGATCTGAGCACTAGAGGAGCTCTTTGCTATTGGGCTACTACCGCTTCCATTGCTGTCAGCGGACGGAGCTAGGAAATATGTGTGTGAATACACACACACTCACACACATGTCTATATCCACCTATCATAACACACCCATGTCTATATCCACCTACCATAACATACACATACACCCATGTCTACATCCACCTATCAATACACACACACACACACACAAATAGGTACTGTGAGTTTATACTGACATGTGCAATTCCAATCCAACGTAAAACCACAGGTTTCCTTTTGTGCTTTCTCCTGTCCATACCTGCAACTTCTCAATATATTTACTCATTTGCTCAATAGTTTTAAAATTGTTAACCTATACTCCTGTGAAAAACAAAGCTACACTTGGAATTTAATATTTGTTTACTATTCTTTTTAATACAGTTTTCTGGTATAAAGTATGTTAAAATTATATGCTAAAATTAGTAGATAATCTTAAAGCAAATATTAAGCTTATGCTCAGGATATAAAAGAAAATATCTACAGAATGAGGAAAGAAATGAATGATGCAGAAAAGACCCAAATAGAACTTAGGTAAGTAAAAAATAAAATAGCTGAAATGAAAAAACACTGAATGGGATTAATAGGTTGGACACAACAGTAAAAAAAAATCAGTTAATTTGAGGACATGACAATAGAGATATCCAAAATGAAGGAAAGAGAGAAAAAAGACTTAAAAAATGACAAAGCCTCAGTGAGCTCTGGGACAGTAGCAAGCAGTTTAGTGTGTGTATAATCTGAGTCTTCAAATGACAGGGGAGAAAGAACAGGAGAAAAACATTTGAAGATGGCTGAGATTTTTTTCAAATTTCATGAAAACTATACACCCACAAATCATAAGTCTTAAGAAGCTCAAGCAGAAGAAATATTTTAAAAGCCCACAATACACCTAATAATCAAATTTCTGCAAAGCAGTCATAAAAAGAAAGTCTCAAAAGCAACCAGAGAAAGGTGACACACACACAGAGGGGCAAAGATGGGAATGACAGCAGATGGCTCACTGGGAACTATGCCCGTCAGAAGACAATGGAGGAGCCTCTTCAAAAACCTGCGGGGACTGGGTTGCAAACAACAGACAGACAAAGATGCCAAGTCAGCCTAGAATTCTACTCCACCCAGAAGAAATATTTTTCGAAAATGAAGGTAAATTTAAGAATTTTCAGATTAAAAACAACTGACACCGTTCATGCCCAGGTCTGTACTACAGAAGATGTCACAGGAAGTTGGTCCGGCAGAAGGAAAGTGACATGGAAATCTGGACCTACACAGAGGAACGAAGACTGGAAATGGTAAGTATGTGGGTAAATATATAAGACTTTCCAATTTTTAATCTCTTTAAAGGATAATTAACTGTTTAAAGCAAAAATATTAACAATGTATTATTGGGTTTATAACATATGTAAAGTAACACGTATGACAACAGCAGCATGAAGACCAGAGGGGGAAAGCAAGATATGGTCGGAAGTTATTACACTGTACCTGAAAGAGCATATTATTTGAAGGCAGACGAGTTACTTGAAAATGTATTTTAAACCTGGAATAATCACTAAAAATAAATAAAGAGGTATCGCTTATGAATGAGCCAATGTGGAGATAATATGAAATCATTAAGAAAATCCAAAAGAAGGAAATAGAACAGATGTAACAAATAGGAACCACACTGATATTCACACTAAATGTAAATGGTCTAACACTCCAGTTAAAAAGAGGAGATTTGTCAGACTGGATGAAAAACAAGATCAATGATACATTTTTTTTTGCATTTATCAGAAAGAGAATCAAGGCCAGTCACCAAGACTCAGGGAGAGCTTTGCAGAAGATCTCACACGGGCCCCAACAAGAAGCCAGAACCACTGCCGGGTTTCATCCGTGCTGCGCCCACTCCCTGCAACATCACCTTCCTCCTGGGCCTCCCTGGGGGAGGCCGCGAGGGACGGTTTAGCTTGTGCCATTCTCATCCCCAGCCCACCTCACTCCAGGATCTCGCCTTCCACACACACCTCAGCCTTTCCCTTCCTCATGCAGCAGGGCTGGCCCTGTCCCGCCCGGGGGCTCCCACCCCTGCCACATGACTGCAGTCCGGCACTACCATGTCAGTGCCGCGTGGCTCAGGCCATGCCTGGGAGGGAGCTGGCCACGGGTCGAGTGGGAGCCTGCAGGCCCTGTGACCTGTGTGGAAGAGCTGACCTCAGCCCACAACTCACCCTGTTGGGGGAGATGGGACCCCTTCTGGCTTGGGACACACAGGGTGCAGTGTGCTGGCGGCCACCAATGTGAGCCCACCGCATGCATGTGGAGCAGGGGACACACTGCCTGTGGCTCACGCGCTTTGCCGCGTGCATCCTCTGGCCTCAGCAGGGGGACAGAGGGTCTTGCACCGGGTACCCCTGCGGGCCAGGCAGGCTGTCATCCCGCTGGGGCGCACTAGGGCTATTCTGAGACCACCCCTAGCATGGTGGCATGAGGACAGACATGGTCCCCACCCTCACGCAGCACAGCGCAAACTAGAAAACAAATGAGCTACTGCGGTGAGGTCAGAGCTGACAGGACACACCGCGGCAGGTGCAGAAGGCAGGGCTGGGGGTGTCTCAGAGTACAGGGAGGGTCTGCAGGTGTCCAGGCGGGCGGGGGGAGGACGGGGCCTTCGCCAGGGAGGTGGCTGATGGGAAAGGCAGAGCTGCCAATGAGTGGAGTACAAGGGTGCGGGAGGAGGCTCTCGGGGGACATTCACAGAGACGGGCCAGGGAGGAAGCAGGACTTCTGTGTGAGTCCCGGCAGGTTTGGAGTGGCACGGCAAGGGGGCAGCTGGACACAGGCATCTGAAGGTCCCTGAATCTGCATTCTGAGCCTCGGTTTCCTGATCTGCACAGGGGATGACTACCCGGAGGTCCAGGCAGGTCCTGGCTGGAGTTGCCAGGCTCCCTCACTCCAGCCTAAGGCCACTTCCTGGGGAGCCCTTCTTCTGCTGCCCTCCCCCAGGCACCCGCAGGGGCTGGCCCACCTTGGCCAAGTCCACAGTGGGGGCCTTGGTGGACAGGCCCAGAGGAGCAGCCGGGGCCCTGCTCCCAGCCCTGGGGCCCTGCATTCGCTGGGATGCATCACGAGGTCAGAGAACAGTGGGCGGTGATTTCTCCCCACGTGTCTGCTGCCAGATCGAGCTCTGGGCAGGCCTTGGTCACACTGGGGTTGTCCTTTGGGCCAGGCAGATTTCCCAGATGACTTGGAGCCAGTGGTCAGACAACCATGACAGTGATGGTGAGATGCATGTCACAGGCGTAACTGGATGGGGGGCTCCATCCCAGAGATGGGGAAACTGAGGAAAGGACCAGGCAAAGGTCACGGGCTGCCTGAGGAGCTGGGTGGGCAGGGCAGCTGCCCTGGGCTGTGTCCTGGGCTGGGCAGGACTGGGCCTGGGCCCTGGCCTGGGATGCAGCTCGGGGCAGCGGACCTCGCGCTGGGCAGAGGCGGGCGCTGGCCAGCCGGAGTCCAGGGCAGCTTGACTGTCGACACTCCCCCTCCTCGCCTGGGGCCCTGCCAGGCGCTGCCCCCAACCCTTCCTGTCTCCCACTCAGGGCTCTACGTTTCTCGGACTGGCCCCCAGAGTTTTCCAAAAGACAAGGAGGGTAAAGAGATTCTAAGACCTGGAGGTCAGGGAATGTCACAGCACTGAGGGGCCAGCAGTGGGGGCCGGAGGAGGGGGGACAAGACCCTCGAGGGGCCACCCTGCCCCCAGCTCAGACTTGGAGACACAGCTGGTGGACCCACGCCCAGTCCGTCCCCCGCAGCTCCTGAACAGACGCCCGGCCCCTCGCAGGAGCCCAGCACACCACGGGCACCGCCCACCCCATCTCTCCTGTCCCCAGTGACAAAGGAATGGAGGTTGGAGACGTTGTGCTGCCCACGGCCACACCAGGTTTCTGATGCCAAATTAACCAAGATCTTCCTGAGCGTCCTCAAGACCACACCCTGGGCGGGCTGCACCTGGGGACAGCGGCTTTGGCTTCTGGGGGGAGCAGGGACTCACTCTCGCTTCCTGGGCCTGCCCAGGCCACTCGCCGCCACAGTCCCGCGGCCTTTCCTGGAAGTGGCAGTAAAATGTCCAGGTGGCGGGAGGCTGCAGCACTCCGCCCCGTGGGCAGCAGTATCTTAGTTTGTGTTCAGAACCTCAGCAATGAAGCGTGACCTCAACGCTTCTCAGAGCCTCGCAACTTCCCACGTACAGCGACCACCACACGAGAAAGAAGCAAGATGGCGGGTCCCTCTGCCCCATGCCGTCTCGCCAGGGCTGTAACCTGTGCGCCGTCTCTGACGAACACGGCAGAATCGCCAGTCTCGTGCAGGGCACTCCTAACTCCCACCTGTGCCCGTGGGCAGTGCCACGCTGCGTTCGGCCACGCAGCAGGCCCACTCCTGGCCACGCCGTGGAGCCCCAGCAGGGAGGTCCCTGGGCTCAGCGCTGGGCGCCAGGCCCCTGCGGACTACGTGGGGCTGGAGGAGGCCAGAGCTGGTGTCAGGAGCAGTGTCCTCGTCCTGGGGGGACTCGCTCACCCTTCTTTCCATTTGGCTTTGATTCTAACCACCCCCTTTTTCCCTCCCCAGCCACGGAGCCCTGAGTTATTCCAGGCAAGGTGTCCTGGGCTTGGCTCCCTCAAGAATCCCATTTGCTTTTCTACTGAGCAAGCCCTGCACTCGCTACGTCCACATCAGCAAGTGCTGTTCAAATAATAGCTTTGTTTCAGGAAAAAGCTCTTATGGAGACGTATGTTTTGTTAGCAGCCAGAAGTTTCATTTCTGATAAAACCACTTGTTTTCCTAGCGGGTCTTGGCACTGGAGAGCTGTTTCTCCCGGTTGTTTTGGCAAGGGCGGGTGTTTTCGGTGAGGCTGTTAAAGGGTCAGCTGTTGCAATAATATTTTCACCTGTGACTCAGGGTGGGAACATCGAGCCCGGCCCAGATGCTCAGGCAACGTCCTGACAGCTCTGCTAGGCGGTGCCGGCAGGAGTCTTCCCACAGGCAGACTGGAGCGCGCTGCCCTACCCGCTTTGCACTTCCGGAAGCCAGTGCTGCCCCCTGTCCAAGTCCTGGCCCAGAGGGACTTGCAGCAGTGGCGTGGGCATGCCCTGCCCACCTGTCACACCACCCCGTGCTGCTGCCAGGTGGGGAGGCTTCCTGAAGGCCTGGGGAAAGGCAGCCACCAGGCTGTGGCGTGGGGACTGCGACCCACAGTGCAAATGACGCTGGCTGTGGTGGGGGTGGGGGGTCCTGAAGGTCATGGTGGTGGAGGTCACGTGCACAGTGGTGGGTAGGGGTGGTGACAACCGTGCAAGTGTGGATGGTGACGACGGGGATGGTGGTGGCGGGGGCTGGAGGAAGAGGTGCTGATGTGGGCAGGGCAGGTGGTGCTGATGGTGGAGGTGACTTGTGACGGGGGGCTGATGGCAGGGGGAGCTATGATGAGGCTGTGACCGAGCTGAAGATAAAGGTGCTGGTGGTGGCACGAGAGGTACCTGCACACCAGGCCGGCCCAGCAGTTTCCCAGGCACGGCTCGGGGGGATGCAGGGAACCCGGGACCAGTGCCGTGCACAGCCGCCCACTCACAGTGGATGCTCCACGAAGTTACGAGGTGCGATGTTTCATTCCCTGGGCGGGGAGCCCACCAGCGACTGGCCCAGAGGCACACCCGAGAGCCGTGGAGACGGAACTGGCACTCAGGTCATGTCATGTCATGTCATTCAGCCCAAGCTGTTCCTGTAGTCCCGAGTTCCGGGCCTCAGAAGCTCCCCCTGGGAGTGGTTTGGGGGGTCTGAGCCTGAGTGGCCAGCCCCAGGCCCAGGTGGGGGAGGGAGAGAAAGGCGCAGGGGAGGACAGGTCTGTTGGGCCGTCTGCGCTTCTCCCAGCTGCCAGCCCTGCCCGGCGGGGGTCTGCCACGGAACAGGTCCTGAGTGCCTGGGCAGGGTTCACAGCCTCTTGGCACTGGGCCTCGCTGCTGTCAGCGGGGGCAGCGCTAGGAAGGGCTGCGACCTCACGGGCCAGGCACCCTACTCGGAAGCACGTGCGCGCTGCCGTCTGTGCACTGACCAGGCAGCGCCCCGCTCTGCGCCCGCCCGGCGGGTCGGCAAGGCCGGGGCCGCGCTCCCTTCGCCGCCGCCCAGGTGCCGGCTGCGCGCCCCGCCCCGCCCCGCCGCGCCTCTCCGCGCCGTTGTCCGGCTGCCGCCGCCGGGAGGAAGCGCTGTCCTCACTCCACCCCGGGCCGCCTCAGTGCCAAGCTGCCGGCCGCAGCGCCGCGGGCGCCCGCGCGGGCGCGGTACTCACGTAGAGCGCGGAGTGCTGGGCGCCGAAGAACGGGAAGGGCACGGAGAGCGGCCGCAGCCCCGAGCCGCCGTCGTCCTGCTTGGGGGTGGCGGCGTCGCCGCGCTCCGGGCCGAACGGGTAGAAGTCGGCGAGGGCCACCGCGCCGCGCGCCCCGCGCGCCCCCAGCCCCAGGGCCGCGGCCACCAGCAGCGCCCAGGCTGCGCCGCGCGGCATCGCGGGGTCGGGTCGCTGCGGGACGGAAGGACCCGCAGGCCAGGCACAGTGCGCCAGCCGCACCCCCGTCCGGGCCGCGCCGCGCTGTCCGGAGTCCGGGTCCGCGCTCGGCCGAGGAAGGCGCCGGGCGGGACCGCGTTCGGGGCCGACCCCGCCCCCTCGGGCCACGGTTTAAATAGCCCCTCGGCAGGGGCGGGGCAGGGGCGCGGCCATGCAAATCAGAGGCCCTTAAAGCGCCAGGCCCCGCGGGAGGCCCGGCCGCGTGCCCGGCGCCCTGGAGCTGCCCGGCCCGGCGCTGGCCCGGGGAACGCTTCGCGGGTGCGCGCCCTGGGGCGGGGCCGTCCTCGCCTCTGCGGGTCCCGCTGCCAACCTGGGCCGGCCCGGGAGGCGCCACCGGGGCGCGCAGGGCGGTTCTGGTACGGACCTGCTTCCCTAAGGCCTGCGGGAGACGCTGGGCCAAGCGCGGGCGAGGAACAGGTCACGGCACTGACAGTCGTCCGTCGGGGCCAGCCTGGCCGAGCTGCGCCCGGACGAGCCTTTCTGCAACTGCCGGCGGCCAGTCCCGGGAGTTTATGTGACTCAAGGCATTAAACGAAGTGTTTCCACCCCGCACGGTCACATCGGGACATTCCTGGGGCGTTCAGGGACCCCAGGGAGCGTCACACCAAGAAAATTCCTGGGAAAAGCGCCTCCCCACCCCCGCCCCGAAGCGAACAGATGACCCTGGGCCTGGCGGGAGTGCCCAGGACCCCGAGTTCGGCCTGCGTAGCCCACAGCTTGGACTCAGTGTCCCGGTCCTGTGGTCTCCCAGCCCTTCTCCAGCCTCTTGGGCTGCTCGCGCAGCGTTGCTAAGTGTCTGCCTGGCCTCAGGCGGTTGCGTGTAGTCCACCTCTTGTCCCCAGGCCCAGTGCAGGGCCGACTCCTGGGGCTGTCATCCCGCCTGCGCTCAGCAGCCATGTGACCGCAAGCCTGGCCTGGGCCCCAAAGGCAAGACAAGCGGAAAAGGCCGGGACAGGACAGCAGCTACACTGAGGTTCGGGTGCTTTCGTGTTTGGCTTTGTGTGTTTCTGTATTTTCTAAAACGTCTCCAGTGACCTTGTGTAGTCACAGTGAGAGCAAGGAACATTGTATTATTTTTAAGCAGCAGCGGAGGGGTTCTCTGCGCAAGTGTGACTGCCGGGTTCCCGCTTTACACACGTCCTGTGCTTGGCATTTGTGCTCTGACGGTCACAGCCTTTTGCACTCTGTGCCAGGGCCAGGCCCAGAATTTAAGGAGGTGCCCACCGACGGGGTGTTGCTGTCCTGGCGCGACCCTGAGAGCGAGCTCCCCTTACGTTCGTGCCAGGTGTCCCTCGTGCCTGGGAGGCACAGCCTGCTTGGTGACCCTGCTTTGCAGAGGCCCCAGGACAGCAGCACCGCCGAGAAATGAAGGCTCAGAGGGCCAAGGCCGCCTGTTTTTGGAGGGAAAAGTCGAGATGCTGTCATCGTACGATCCCAACAGCAAGGACCTTGGGGGGTGTCCACGCATGCTCACACACACACCACATGCACTGTCATCCATCCACACACACACTCGCTCACACGCCCACTCATGCATTTACTCACACCCACAGATACACGCACATTCACACACTCACACTTGCACACGCTCACCCACACATTCACTCACAGACTCACACACACGCTCACACACACACTCGAATGTGCTCACACCCCTTCCGCACGCACGGCTGGGCCTCCCCTCCCCGGGCAGGAGGCTGCTCCCTGCCTCGCTGGCAAAGGCTGGGGGGTGTCAGGGCCAGCCCCTCTGGAAGCCCCAGGGCAGCCGCCAGCGCAGAGCTGCAGGAGGCTTGGGCACCGTGCTGGGGACCCAGGAGGACACTTTCCAGTTTGTCTTTTTCCTGTGAAAACCTGCCAGCCATCTGCCCTCTGCCCGAGAGTTTCCTCGGGTGGAAGGGCAGGTGGCAGCGCCAGCCCCTGGAGTGGGACTTTCCTGCTACAGAGGTGTTGTCTTTGGGGCAAGAGTTGCTTGTCTTCCTGCCATGGGGCACCAAGGGGGTCAGGGCCCGGCCCTCTGACCCCTCCTAGGGCCGGCCCACCTCCTGCCCCCCCCCCACAACCCCTGCTTGGCCCTCAGAGCCTAGCTCAGGGAGTCACCTCCAAGCGGGCCTTGGAGCAGCTGCCCAGGCCACAGGTGCTGTCCCCAGTGCTGCTAACCTTCTAAGCATGTGCCACGGGGACCCTAGCCAAGGCCCGTTTCTGGCTGGGTTTAGGTCTCCCTGGGGACCTGTGGGGGCAGGGCTGCCCCAGGCCCCTGCGTACCTGCGGGCACAGTGGTGCTCCACAGATGCAGGGGTGGAGGACGTTTCTGCAGGCCTAGTGGGGGCAGCCGAGCCGGGGTCCCGACTGGCCGCATTTTGCAAGGCCCTGGCTGCAGCGGGGGGCCGTGCTTCCCCGAGCCTGCTGACCTGCCATGGCCCGCGCTCCACCGGGCCTGGGAATCCGGGGGTTAACAAGGCCCCACTGCTGCTGGGCATTACATTTCATTAAAAAAAAAAAAAAACCCTACACAAGTCCACAGGCAAAAAAGGGGGAAAAAAGTTCTTTTCAGGTGCTAAAAATATTATCAGGAAATACTTTTCAGCAGTGTGCTGTTTTAGGTTCCCCTCTGGACTCAAGGGCGCCTCTGTCTCTGCCACAGAAAATCCACATTTATCAAAACCAAAACTGTGTTATCAAGCAGGCTCATGTTCTGTGGCCAGGAAACCCGAGCCTCCCCAGCAGGCTGTGACATTTTAATTTAGGGCCTGAGTGTGTGTGCAATTTAGACGGGGAGCCCCGGGAGCTGCCCTCAGGATGCCCCGGGACGTGGGGCTCCGTGTGGGCAGAGGTGGGGACAGCCTCCCCCACCTGCACCTGGCTGGGTGGGGCCTGGTCGGTGGGTCCACGCAGGGCGGGGGTGGGGGCTCCAGGGCCGGCTGCTAGTGGGAGGGGCTGGCTGGCTGCACCCCACTCCGTGGCTTTCTCTTTCCCTCCCAGGAGTGGCTGGCAGAGCATGGGTCCCCTATAGCAGCTGGTCCTTCCAGGTGGTGCAGCCCCAGGTAAACCAGCACCAGCTCTAGGATGAGGCTGGGGAGGTCACTGGACCCGAGAGGCAAGTAAGGTCCGGCTCCTGGGCAGGCAGCCCCAGCCCACCCCATCTGTCACCGCCCTGTAGGGCTGGCCACCGAGGCAGGTGAGGGCTGTGCAGCCCATACTGCACACTGCTCCTCCCTCCTGCACATGGAGCCCCCGCACGCTGGGGCGCCCATGACAGCACCTCTGCCATCGATCTTAGGGGGGTGATCGGAGTGGGCTCCACGTTTCTTTCTTGGGTGCTCACTGCCACTTCATGTGGGCAAATGGGGAGGAACCAGAAACGCCACTGCATGTGGCTCAGGGGCCACCAGAGACCCCACCTCCCGCAGGCAGCCGTGTCCCTCTCCCCGGGTGCCCAGGACACGGCCCCACGCTGTGTCCCCATGGCGGCCGGACACGGCCAGCAGGGTGCATGTTCCGGACACCCGGGTCCTCTAGAGCTTCTGAGGCGGTTTCAATGACACAGGAAGACCTCCCAGCATTGTGTCAAGTAAAAGTTTTAAAAAAGAGGGTTCCCATAGCCCATGTGCCGTGACTTCACCATCCTGGGCCCAGGGTGCTGGAAATGCTGGATTTCACCCCAGGGGCTCTGCAGGTCGTGGATTGTGGGTGGTGATTACATTCTTTTTGTTTCTCTGCTAAATAATTTTTTTTTGCAATTATTTGAAAAATATTAATGTTTTGGAAGCCCACAGAAGCAGTGCGCCTGGTTCTAGCTGGCTCCCTGCCCCAGTGACGGCCAACACGGGGCCTGCGCCTGCCGCCCAGCCCGGGGTGTGCAGCGTGTCCTCGGACGCCCGGGAAGGTTGGCGCCGCCAGACCCGAGCACCCGAGGGGGCCGGGTGGGACCCTCCAACACCCCCAGCATGTCCCAAATTCCTGGGCTCCAGTCTCAAAGGTGCAGGGACATGAAGGGATTTGGTGCCCGTCTCAGATGGAGGCTGGGCCCCGCCTCCTCCTGGCCCCGCCGCCTCCTGGCCCCGCCTGTGTGGGTGTGGGGTCACCGGTCCTGGGTGGGTTCGACCCTCTGCCCACTGGGGGGTGGGGAGAGGCAGGGCTCAGTCTGGGGAGGCCTCCGAGGCCACCCGAGGAGCCACGCGGGGGCTCAGGGTCTCCTGACACGGGTGCACCTGTGACCCCAGGCTCCATGGGGTGCCCCAGGTGTCCGTCCCCGGCAGGGACCAGGCCTCAGGGCCACCTCTGAGTTCTCACTGACGTCCAGATTCCCTGTGGGGTCTAGAGAGAGACCCTGAGACTCACCCTCCCCTTGGAAGCGCCACGGATCAGTGCTGCCTCCACCAGGCTGGCCTCAGGGGCTGCTCCCACCGAGTGCCCTGGCCCCGCTGGGCTGTGGCCGAGGCTGCTCTACAGGCTGGAGGTGGCAGTACGGAGACAAATGCAGTGTCCCAAAGCCGCGGTGGCTACAGGGTGACAGGGCTGCCTGTTTGCTGAGTGCTTCTGGCCTCTGGGGCTGGGGTGACCCCACTCTACAGGTGAGGAAACTGAGGCCCAGAGAGCCTGTCCAGGATGGCAGGGCTGGTGCAGGGCAGAGCTGGGGCCCACGTCCAAGGCCGGCGTCTCTCAGACTGACGCCGGGACCCTCGGGGCCTCTCGTGGGGGAGGGTGGGGAAGCGGCTGTGCCCTCCTCTGGGCTCAGGCGCAGGGCTGGCAGGAAGGAGGTCCCGGTGGGGCATGCGTGGTCCTTCCCCTTCCGACTCTGGGGAGGGCCGCAGGCAGGAGTCAGCCCCCGGGCTCCCCGCATGCCCCGGACCCCCCCAGCTCTCTCCTCGGCCTCACCTGCACAGCAGGACGGGCTCAGCACCCCTACCCCATCCGCGAACTAGCAGGACCCTGTGCCGCCACCTCCCTGGGCAGACAGGGTGGGGCGAGCCACGGCCTGGGCTGGGGGTCCCCGCAAGGGCTCCCCTCACCTGCAGACCAGGTGCCCAGAGGGCTGCTGTGAGGACAGAGGGAGGGTCTTCCATGCCCCGGCCACGGTTCTCAGTAATCGTCAGATTCTAAGGCACGGAGGCCCACACACTGCTGGAAATGTTCAAGAAAATGCCAATTTATTTCCATTAGAAAACGCCTCTTTTCCTAAGTATATGCCTTTTTGTCGAATGAGTAAAAACACTATCTCCTATGCTGATTTAACTGTTTGTGAAAATAGAAGAAGCTTAAGAGAGCCCACGGCTTGGCGTGAGCCACCAGGGTAAGGAGGCTGCGGGTTGCCCGTGAGCAAGGTGGCCGTGCGACGTGAGGCCCTGGGGCAGCGTCTGGACCCCGCTGTCCAGCAGTGGGGTGGGCCTGCCTGCTGTCCTCCGCAGGGGTTGCTGTTGGCCTTTAACTGCTGCTGCAGGGGTGCTGCTGGGGCACCGCTGCCAGCACTAGCTCCTCCTTTGTGCTAGGTCACCGAGCTCTTCCCTCGGAGCTTGCGCTGAACTTCAGAATCCTTCTCAACACAGCTTCCAACAGAGTTCAGAGTGAAGCCTATTTCCCAGCTCTTTCTAGCCGCTGGTTTTGCACAATCTAGGACGTATGGCAACTCCCTTACTAATTTAACCAGAAAACAAGGTCTCACGGGACAGTGTATCCCAAGTCCTGGAGTGATCTGAAATAGGCGGCTGTCACACGGCTTACAGTGACTGGACGGGGTGGGCTCCCCGAGCTGGTGGCCCTTCCCGCTGGGCCAGAGTCCTGGAGGCTGGGCAGGGGCCCGGCGACAGCGGCACCGCGGTGCGCGCGGGAACTGAGAACTGACGGGGCCGCGGATGCCCCGCGGATGTTGCCAGCGCGCCGCTCACCAAACGCAAGAGGCGTCTGCGGAGGAAAGCAGATCGCTCTGACCCGCGCGGACGGGCGCGGGGTAAACACGCAGCGGTGCGCCTGCGCAGGCCCACGATGGCCGCCCGGTCTCCGTGGCAACCAGAGCCGGTTCCCGCCGGACTCTGCCAGCGCTCACAGGCTGGAGAGTGGGGGCTCCGTGATGACTCTACATTTCACCCCCCACGGCCTCTGGTGGCCCGTGAGTCACGGGGACTTGAATCTGAGTCATTTCCAGCCACCTGCCACCGTGACGGTTCCTGGACACGGAGGCTCCGCAGCCCCTGGGCCTGGGGCGGAGGTGGCCGCACAGGACACAGTTTTTGGCTCCAGCCGGTGGAAATGTTTTCCACGTGTCTTCCCATGTTTACAGAGCCGAGGGCACGCATGCAGCCGGCGCGGGAGGCTGGCCAGGTCAGCACGTCCGAAGCGGAAGCGAGCGCGCGGCCAGGGCAGGGCTGCGGGGAGGCGCCGAAGGCCCCGCTCTCGGCAGCGGGGACGGCGGTCGCAGATGAGTGACCGCAGCAAGGTCCGGCGCCAGCTGCAGGCGGAGTCCCCGGGGGGCGGGAGGAGCTCTGCCGTCCGGGGGCTCAGAGTGTGCCGCTGCCCTGGGGAGCGGGTGGGCTCCAGGGTGAGGGGACGCGCCCTGCGCCCTGTGCCAGCATCACGCCCACCCCACTGGACCCCGTTTGGCGCCTTCGTGCAGAGCACAGGGCTGCTGCTCCCAGCAGTGGCCCTCGCAGCCTGGGCAGGGCTCACTGCCTGGCCTGGCCGAGCTGGGCCTGTCGCCGGTGCCGCACTTCCTGGTCCAGCTGCTCCTTCAGGCCCGACATCTGGGGACAGGGCAGGGGCTCGGGTGGGGTGGGCAGGCCTCGCGCCTGGGCCCCCAAGGCACAGGGTTGTGGAGAGCTCTGTGGGGGAAGGGCTGGGAGGCCACAGTCCACGGCGCCTAAGAAGAGGTGACATTTGTGGGAATCACCAGGCAGAGGGACAGACCGACCAGCAGACAGGGCGCAGCCCCAGATCTTCCCGAGAACACCCTTCCCGGGGGCCCTGGGGCCCAAGGCGACCGCACCCCCACTGTAGGCCGACCCCCTTCCATTCAGGCCACGAAAGTGCTCAGGATGCTGAGGAAATAAATGTTCCTCTGCTTTTAAGTTTAGCAAGCGTGGTTTGATGGGTCAAGGACACTAGTTTGAGAGTGACACTGGGCAGTGACGTCACCTCTCTGGGCCTGGGTTTCCTCATCTGCAAATGAGGGTTTTCCCGGAGAGCGCCAGGCTCAGCGGTCGGCCCCGGCAGGTGTGTTGTTCCTGCACACGCCCATGCGGATGTGCGGGCCACGCACACGCCCCAGGCTTGCCATGCTTCCTTGCCCACTTAACTGTGCCCACGTGTCCCCACGGGTGCCGCTGCTCACCCCTATAAGGACTCTGAGGGGCAAGTGCTGCAGCTGTGCCAGGCGCTGTCTCAGCGCCCCGCACACAGCGACCCTGACGGGGACTGTCCTCACCACCCCACTTTGCAGACGGACACAGAGAGGGTGTGACATGCCCCAGAATGCACACTCCACCTCTGAGTGAGTGTGACGTGGACCACGGCCCTGTGCCCTTGAGGGGCGGAACTGCAAGGAGAGCCGGAGCTACCTGGGGCCCCCGGCTGGCAGCAGAGAGCGCCTCCTTCCGGAGGGTTCCAGCAGAGGCCAGGCCGTCACCCCATAGGGTGCTGCGTGGTGCGAGTCCTCCCTCCCCTCCCTGTGCCCCCCGGGGGGTTGGGGGCCTGGCCCTACCTGCTCCTCCAGCACCTTTATTTGTTGCTGGTGGGCCTGCTCTCGGGACTCCAGGGCCCGCGTGGTCAGCAGCTGAGCCCCCCGCAGACGCTCTGCCTCTGCTGCCGGGTCCCGCCGGTGCCGGGCGGTCAGCCCCCAGAGCCCCTGGGTGTGCGCCTGCTCCAGCTCCGCTGTCTGGGCCTGGGCGAGGACATTCTGCTGTCTGCTCCCCCGAGGGCACACAGAGCCCTGGGGTGGGAGTGCTGTGGGACGCCCCACCCCACCCTTGGGGCCGCTGCCCACTGCTGGGTGCTGGCGCCGGCCCAGGACTGGTCAGCAGACCTGGCCTTTAGTGCACAGTCAGCCCACAGGTCTTGGGTTCGAGCCACCTGCTCAGGGCTTTGGCCCAGCTAGACCCAAGCCACAGCCTCCAGGGCCGGCCCAAAACCTGTTCTAACAGCATCCTGGCTTCCTTGTGGCCAAGCTGGGGTCTGATTCCTGCCCCTCATCCCCCTTGCTGTTTCCTTGTCTGGGGACAGGTGTGCCCAGCAGTGCCGGCACCAAACCCTCTGAGGCCCTTTCTGTGGGTGTCAGGCCCTGGGCTTCCGGTGAGCCCCTCATAAGGGCCCTCAACATCCCACCACTCCCATGGGGACGTCAATGTCTCAGGAAAGGCAGGGGCCCTGGAGAGAAACTAAGTGGGGCCCAAGGAGCCCTGCATCTGGGTTCCAGCTCTGTGTGGGTCCTCACTGTGACCTGGGTAGACCTCACTGCTGTCTGGGCTCTGTCTGTCCAGCTGCCATTCCCGTGTGTGCAAGCACATGCACGAGACAGGGGCACACTGCCCACCCTGTGGGACCCACACCACCCCACGTCCACCCCAAGGCTGGGTACACAGAGCTCCACCGGCCCAGCTGAACTGCAGCTGCTGGCTCTGCCCCAGGGCTCTGGCCACTCCTGGTGCAGGATGTGCAGGGACTGGTCCAGCTGCTCCTTCTCAGCCCCCATCCTCGCCATGTCCCCTCCCTCCTCAGTGTCTCCTGCTCTGTCTGCAGACAGCCTCGGGGGGCAGCACGCGTGTACTCCTGGCGGGGGTGTGAGGCAAGGCCAGCCTTCCCCCGAGGGAGCATGAGGGTGCCTCTGGGCAAGGCTCTGACCTCCTTGAGAGCTGAGGGGGTCGGGAAGGGCATTGCCCTGGGCCATCTGGTACCTGCAGCCAGAGTGGGGAGGACGAGTGTGGGGCCAAATCCTCATCCTGCTACAGGCCAGCAGAGGTCCCCACCGACAGTCTCGGCGGGAAATTGTATGTCCTGGTGGGGTCTCAGGGCCAGCCCCAGCCCTCAGGGCTCTTCCAGGCTGCATGAGCCCGATCCCCTGCACCCCCTGGTGCCTTCCCTCTGCAGCTGGCACTCAGAATCTGCTGAGCTCGTACAGGCACCAGCCCTCTGAGCGGGACACTCTCACCGACTCAGCCCCAAAGCCCATGGCATTGCCATCGTTGTCCCCACTCTGTGTCCTCCTCATAGGCTGCAAGCGGCCCCAGTGGAGCCCCCTTCTTGGTCACCCACCCCCCACCCTGATGGGCACAGGGGAGGAGCAGTGAGCTGCAGGTCAAATGTCAGAGAAGGTTACCCAGGAAACCAACATTTTCTATGAGACGGTCGGCGGGGCTCCTGTTCCCTTGTGGATGGTCCCTCTGGAGGAAGTAATTGAATCTAAGAATTTCCCCCCAGAGAGCAGCATTAGAGGAGGAACAGCGCCCGACCACCCAGAAAGCCTGCTTCTGCTTCTGACGACCCCAGGTCCCCCGGGGCATGTCTCATGGGTCTGATCCCATGACCCCCAGGCTTGCTGGGGCTTGGGAAAGCGCTGGGGCAGGACTGGAGCCCAGGCCCTGCTCTGCACACCAGGCTGCCTGCGCTACCCCTGCTGTGCCTGGCCCTGCGGGTCCTGTCTGCTGGGGCCCTGTCCATGGGGGCAGTGGCCTTGGGCTGGAGTCCCGGGTCAGTCCTCGCTTTAGTGCCAGGCAAATCTGCCTCCTGGCCTCGGGGCTGGAGCTGGTCTGGTCGCTCAGGGGCCCTGAGATAGGGCGAGGCATTTGCATGGGTAAAGTCATGGGGTTAGTGGTCAGAGCTTCACAAAAATAAGGATTTCTTTCTTCTTCAGGACTGAGAAAAACAAAGACTCCCCTTCCACTGGAAAAGGAAGTCCTGTTTCTTTAAAAAATCCAGTTACACTCCTGGAAGTGCACATTATAAAGAGAAGCGAAAAGTGAAATCCAAAATAAATAAACGGCCACATCCGGGTTCCCCTCCCGAGACACCAATAAAGGGTTTACGGGCTTGTGGGCCCCTCACAGCTGACCTCCTGGAACTCATTAGCTGTTCCTTCCCTCCTGCTCCCAGCCTCCAGGGACCCGCAGTGGGCGCCGTGCCCACACCGGCCCCGCTGCCCCCGGCAGTGCCATCGTGGTCACGGCCGTCACACCCACCCCTGCCCCCAGCACCCCAGCAGCGTCCACGGGAGGCTGGAATCCCCCAGCTCCATAGCTCTGGCCAGACCCCACTGCAGGTCCCGCTGCCCCCTCCTTTGTGAGGGCAGGTGGCCCTCTGTGGACAAGCTGGCCGGAAGCTCTCGTGCCTGTCCTGGCCTGCTGGCCTCTGTCCCCCAGAGGGCTGGCTGCGGAGCCTTGCGCAGGCAGCAGGGCCTCAGGAAGGGCTGCCCTGCTCTGGGATCCGGGCCCAAGGATGTGGGCCCTTCCCGTCCCTCCCCGCCCCATTGGCTTCCGGAACAAACTTCCCAAACAGAACAAGCTCCAGGACCCCCGGTGCTGGCGGGAGTGGGAGGCCTGTGCATGAGGTGTCCACTGCTGTGTGGCGCCGGCTGGACACCTGGCTTGGTTTCCCGGACCAACCCCTCCAGCTGGGTGACCCAAACACTCTCCCGTGGCCTCTCCTGACCTCTGCAGCCTCTGCATGGCAAGGTGGTAGCTGGGAGGGGGTGGGCTTGGGGCTCCTGGGCCACGGGGGCCATGAGGAGCCTGGACAGCGGGCAGCAGGGCCCAGGGATGCAGAGCTGGGGGAGTCTGGTCCAGAGGGGATCCTGGCTGGGGCCCCCACCTTGCACCACGCACCCCCAGTGTGGGGCCTGGCCCCTGGGAGACACCAGCCTCTCCCGCCCATACCAGTCTGCGGGCCACACACTGTCACCTCTCGGGACCCATGCTCTAGAAAGACCAGTGCCCAGCCCTGCACGGCCCTCATTTCCCTGCCTGTCACGGGCGGGCACCACTGCGCAGATGGCGGGGAGGATGCACGGAGAGCGGGACGGGTGCAGGACCACCTGGGGCTGGGACCCTCGCCGGGCTCCCAGCATTTCCCGCATTGCCACTTCCTCCAAGGAGGAAATGCCCAGGCTTCGGTTTCCCCACCAGTGAACCTGGCGACCCCGCTCCTGACTCCAGCCCAAATGGCTCTGCTCCGACTGGTTTCATGTGTGGGGACCGGGACGCCCCACGCCTGGGGGCAGAGTTCAGCCGCCAGAATCATGGCCAGGAGGACCTGGGACCGGCCGCCCCTGCTCTCTGCACCCCCTGGGTGTGCCCGCTGTCCCGCCCGCCCCAGACGTGGTGGACTGTGTCCGACCTCCAGGCTGGGGATGCTCTCTTGCACCCCACCTGTGTCGGGAGGTCAGTGGGGATGGCAGGATGGGTGACCACTGTCACTTGGACTCCACCCCTCGACCACACGAGCTGCTCCTGGTCTCTCGCGGGGGCCAACCTGGTCCGCCCGGACCCTGCCAGTCCCCTCGGAGGTTTGGGGGGGAGGGGCCGTGGTGCCAGGTGTGCTAGCCCCGCCCGCTCTGCCTGCTGCCTGTGCACACGGCGGTCTCTGCAGCAGGAGCCGCTGCCACCACGAACAGAGAGTCGCGTGGTGCGTGGTCCCCAGGCCACAGCCTCAGTCAGACGGGGACTCGGACACCGGTGACAAAGCGGGGATTTGCCCCGACCTGTGGTGCCTCCCAGACAGCCACGCAGGCGCAGGGTGCCACCCCCAGGGCTGTGGCCATCCACAGGAATCCCCCCGCTGTGGGCTGAGCCTGCGCCGGACCCATCCCCACTGCGGGGTGCCGACACAGAAGCCCACCGGGGCCAGGCCAGCAGCGCCTGTCTGGCCTGGGCAGGAGCTCCCCGTCCTCGCGGCCCCATCGCCCCTCCCGCCGCCCGCGCCGCCCTACCTGTGCCCGCCCTACCTGTGCCGGCTGAGTGCGCAGAGCCGTGAGCTCCCCCTGCAGCCGGGCCCGCTCGGCGCGCAGAGCTACCGTCTGTTCCCGCAGGGCGCTCTCCGCCTCCTGCTCACGGTGCCCCCGGAGCACCTGCCCAGAGACGTGCTGTGGGCCCGGGGTTGGGGGGCCCGGCTTATTCTCCCCCCTAAACCATGGGTCCACCGCAGACGCCTCTGTTGCAGGGGTGCACGCTGTGGGGTGGGACACCCAGCCCTCTGGCTCCCGTGGGCCCTCCAGCCTCCGTTTTCTCGCCTGCCGGCTGGGGACTGGGTGGCATCTGGGCCTCCGCAGGTCTGACACCTGCCTGCAGCACCTGCCTGCACCTCCCTTCACGCCCGGGGCTGACTAGGCACAGGAACGCAGGGCCTCTGCCTGGGAAGCTGTTCACCGCCTCCTGGGGACAGCGTACCCTGCCCTCCCGGCCACCCCTCACCTGTTGCAGGGGCTCCAGCGACCCCGCAGCCTCCTGGCACCTGCGCGCTTCCAGCAGCCTCGCCTTTCTGGCCAGGCCCTGGCTGTGCCTCCTGCTCTCGTCGAGGGCCTGGTGCAGGGCGTCCAGCTGCTCCTGGGGGGACAGACACAGGCCCACCTGGAAACCCTGGGGACCCCAGGGGACGGAGGCCCAGGGCGGCTGCCCGGCTGTCCTGCAGGTCTGTGTCGCTGGGATGTAAACAGGCAAGAACACGGCCTGGCTCCAAGCGATGTGCGTGGATTCGGTGGTTTGTGTTTCTGATGTGACTACGGGGGGTGTGGACCCCCCAGGAACCCCGAGACGGAAGTCAGGAGGGCTCGGCAAGCAGGCCTGTCGGCCTGGCGTGGTGCAGGCTGGGGCTTGGCAGCGTCTCTGCCACAGCCAGAGTGGTCTTGGAGGACGTGTCCGCGGCGTCCCCGCCCTGCCCTCCGTGGCGCCACTGCCCTGGGATGAGGCCACACAGTCCTCCCCGGGTGCTCGGAGCCCGTCTGGCTCACACCTGCTGCCCCTGCTCGCGGTGGCACCTGGGGACCCCCAGGCACAGCTGGCCCCAGACTGAGCTGGGAGCCCTGGGGCCCAGGAGGCGGGAATGGCCCTGGGCCTCCCCCACTGCCCCGTGCCCTCGGCTGGGCCCTCGATGTCCTCGCTGCCCAGGCACGGCCCAGACGGTGGCCTGAGTGCACGTGCCACCCCGCAGTCCCGGCCCCCTCCCTGCCCTCAGGAACTCGCCACCTTGCCAACCGGCGCCCGCTGTGCCCCGCTCCCCCGCCAGGCTGCGCGCAGCACCGACCGCCGCCTCCCGCCCGCCGTGCCAGCCGCCCAGCTGGCACGCTGTGCCCGGCCCCTCCCCTGCTTGCCGCAGTCCTGCCCCATCACCCAACGGCCCGGAGCCCCCCGGAGGGAGGACGGTGCCTGCCGCGTCTGCTGAGCCCTGGAGCCAGCATGCTGTTGGGCCTGGAGAAGTTTCCAGAAGGCACGAAGGAGTCCATCCCTAGGAACTTGCCGCCCTGCCCTTGTGGTGACGCTGCGTTTACGGAACTCACACTCGCCGTGACAGCAGGGGGTCGGCCCTTGTCAACACCCCTCGCCCCACGGAGTTACTCCTGCCTCGGGGTCCCTGTGGCTGTCACCCCGACACTGCAAAGCCGTCAACCCCGGCCCTCTCACCAGAGCTGGGCGCCAGGGCTGGGCAGGCTCTGGTGGCCCCCACCCCGGGAGCCCGAGCAGGGCAGAGCCTGGGCGGGCGGCAGATGTCGGGCTCCCGCCTCAGTTTCCCCATCTGTGGCATGAATGTGATGTGCTCTCACGGTGCCTCATCAGGACCAGGGGAAGGACAGGACGGTGGCTGTGGTGGGTGTGGCCTCCACAATGTCCCCCTCGCGGGGGTTTTGTAAGAGAGGGTCTTGCATGGAAATATCCGAGCGCCAGCAGAGGGCTGAGGTCCCCTTAAACACCGTGCCCTGCGGCAGGAAGTACGGAGCAGGCTGCGACACCCCCAAACCCTCCTTCTGGCCCCTGGAGTTGAGGTCCTCAGCCTGATACCTTTTTCTGCACTGGGTGACAAGGGGCACATTCAAACGTCCACTCTAAGGACCTGGGCTCCCAGCCCGGGGGGCCGCCTGGTCCTGGGACAGAACCGGCTCCGGAGGGTCTCGCGGAGGGCTGACGCCCTTCGCCCCACCCCGCATGCTGTGTGGCCCAGACGGGAGTCGGGGTCTGTGCCAGCTCGTGCCAGCGGGACCACCCCGCACCCACCCCTCCTGCCTTGGCCACACCGGCTCTCGGCCCGTCTTACGATTCGCTTCCACAATTTTCCTGGAAAATCTCAAACACTATTCTTCCTTGTAAACTTTGCAATTAGCTTGTCCAGTTTCCCTCTGAACACACCACAAACAAATAGACAAAACCAAACCAGAAGAAGCAAACCACCAACAACAGCTGACGAACCAGGAGCACAAACATCACAAGGAAGCGCCGTCCGTCAACGCCCACAGCCGCAGCCTCTCCCGGAGACCCGGCACAGGCGGCGGGAACAGGCACAACGCGCGGTCACGCCTCTAAGTAGCCCTTGAGTTAAAGAGGAAATAAAAATGGCAATGCCTAAAAAATTTGGTTAAAAGGAAAAAAATTCATATCAAAAACTGGTGGGACACAATCAGGGCAAAATTGGTGACACTGAATGCTTTTAATATTGAGAGAGAAACCCAGGTATGACCATGCCACAACTCCGTGTAAGAAATCAGGAACGTTACAACAGGAAAGACAACAAAAAGAGGATGTTAATATAAACGGAAATCAACAAACTAGACAGACAGGAGGGGACGGACACAAGTTGATGCTTTGAGAAGACCAAGCACCGGCCGTCCACGGGCCCAGACGCCGCACTGAGGACAGGGACAGACAGGACGTCCACGGGCCCAGACGCCACACCGAGGACAGGGGTGGACAGGACGTCCACGGGCCGAGACGCCGCACCGAGGACAGGGACGGACAGGACGTCCACGGGCCCAGACGCCGCACCGAGGACAGGGGCGGACAGGACGTCCACGGGCCGAGACGCCGCACTGAGGACAGGGGCGGACAGGACGTCCACGGGCCGAGACGCCGCACTGAGGACAGGGGCGGACAGGACATCCACGGGCCGAGATACCACACTGACGACAGGGGTGGACAGGACGGCGCAGAGGGACGCGTCCCCAGAGCTCTGTCCCTGCGAGGGAGGTGGACGCCTCGCCCCAGGTGCCAAAACCTGACCCAGAGGAGACGGAAACCGAGATGGCAGCTGCACAGAAAGGGATCAGAGAGGGCTCGGCTATTCCCGACACCAGGGCTGCGGAGCGTGTGCAGGGAGGTTCGTTAACCTCGTAAGAAAACGTAATTCCTGTGCGAGCCTGACTGTCCCAGGTAGCAGGAAAAGACAGAAAGCCACCAACTCATTCATAAAATAAAACAATCTGAACACGAAGACGTCTGAAAACTACGGCACACAAAGGAATCACGACGCAAACGCTTCTGGCAGAGCGTGAGCGATCAACTCCAGCTGAGGTTCCGCTCCACGCTGTGGGCCCCGCGACCCTGGGCAGCCCCGCCAGCCCCGCGGACGCCCGGACTTTGCTCCTAGAGCCTAGCCCTGGGGGGAGGGCGGGCCGCAGGGTGACACCCGAGGTGTGATGGCCGGTGGCTGGCCGTGGCCGCTGGGTGCAGGGGGGCGGCCTGGGCGAGAGTCTCTCTGAGCCTGGGCCGGGCCCGTCCCAGGATAACCTCGGCGGCCTCTCCACGAGGGCGCGAGGAGGGCGCCAGGCCTCCCGCCTGCGGGCCCCCTGCGGCGGCGTTCCCGTCCTGGCGCTGGGCTCAGGTCCGCCTGTTGTTCTGCTGGAGTCCCAGGGTAGCCCTGGCAACGGGAAGGGATTTGCTCTCAAACAAGAATCTCACTGTTTGCAAAGCACAGCCTACCATTTAATTAGAAAAATATGTTTTTAATTAACTTTCTCTTAACAACCACATTGGCTTATGTGAAATGGGAAAAAAACATCCCCGAAAGTGCAAGCAGTCGTGTCGCATGCGGAGCTCGTGCCGGAACAGGCCGGCGGTTTGGCAGAGCCGGGACGGGCGCCAGGCCTGCCTCTGGGTCCCTGCGACCCGGCCTGGCGCGGGAGGGGTGGCCACGTGCGGCCCCGTGCGGCCCCCTTGCTGGCCCCACGCGCGGTGGCCCCGAGCTCCCTGCCGGGTTCGCTGTCTGTCACAAGTGGGGGCCTCAGCCAGCTGGCGACTCAGGTGTGCCTGGTTCCTCCCCAGACACCGACAATGACTGACCAGTTACAAAAATTAGGAAAAACTTTCGAAGCTGGACACTAGAGACCATGAGGGTCCTGAGGGCAGATGGAGCCAACTTGGCCTAAAAACAGGAGAAATGATCGTGGCCAGAATCACGATAAAAAATTGACACAATAGCGATAGGTTTTAGTGGACTTCACCGAGTGGGTTCTAGATCAAGGGAAGGATTAATACGGCTGGAGCAGATCTGAGCAGCAACAGGGGCCCCTCAGCACGTGTGTGGAGACCCCAAGTGGAACCCAGCACCCCGACACGTGGCGCAGAGGGCGGGGTGCAGGGTGTGGGGGCCGCCGGCTCCCTCCCACCAGGCCGGGGGGATGCGGGTCACAGCGGCGGGTGGCCCGGCAGGTGCGTGGCCGGGAGGCGCAGGGCACCACCAGGACGGTGCCGCTGGAGCGTGGGACCTGCCTTCCCTGCCTGTGGCACAGAAAAGCTCCGGGGGGGACAGTCTGGCCTGCGATGCCGGCTCCCCCGGGGACACCGAGCTGCAGGGTCTCCGAGCCTTTGTCTCCGCCTTTCCCTGGGGCCTGGAGCGCTGGACGGGGGCGCACGAGGGCCCGGGGCCTCCTCCCACCCCCGACTTTCGACTCGACCAGAACTTTCTTTAGAGACGCGAGGGGACAATCACAACGAAGCAGCAATCCGGTGCGGTTCAAGAGAGCAAAGTCAGTCCCAGTAATCAGAGCTGAGGGTCTCTCGTTAACAAGAGAAGCAAGCGAGTTACTGCAAGAAACGGTAACACGTGTCGGAAAGCGGCAACTGCCGTTCTCAGTGAGGCCGGAGAGCGACGGCCCTGGAGAGGCAGGCGCCGCCCGGGCGCCGCGGACGCGGGAGAGGCAGGCCGCACGTGGCGGGCAATGGCGTTAGCCAGGGGGGATGAGGCCGAGATTCTGACGGGACTCGGGACCACCCGTCCACAAGGCGTGGAGTGTGGCGGGAACAGGGACCCCTGGGGTGACAGGAGGTGTTGACAGAAGGGGCTGCAGTGGGGACAGCAATGTGTCACGCTCAGCAGTGACAGTCCAGGAGCTCGGTCACATGTGGGCTATTTGCTTTTTTTTTTTTTCCTGCGAAAAAGTTACTTATCGGCTGAAAATGTGGACTATTTGAATAATTTGTAAAGGTTAATTTAAAAGGTCTATTTCAAAATGCGTGACCTGCACACAGAAAATGCTATATTCAGATGCGCATGGAACGCACCCGAGGAACACGCGTGAGAGGGCACCGGCCCCGCCAGCCAGCGGCAGCCCCTGGCGCTCGGCCCACGTCCCCCAGCGGCTCACAGCTCCAGCCACCTGCACCCTTGGGCCCCTCCAGGCTGTCGTGCCAGCAGCCGTGGCCGAGGGTCTTCCTGAAACAGAAATCCGGTTCCCCGCTCAGCCTCCTTGCCAGCTGCTCCCAGTGAGGAGGACGAGGCCGTCGCCTGCTGGGCAGCCCGGCCTCTGTCTCTGCCGCTGCCCTCTGCCCTGCCCCTGCGGGAGCCCCCTCCTCTGGGGCTCACGGCCCTGCCTGCCTGGCCTGAGTGCTGACAGCCCTTTGGTGGCCTCTGCGGCCACCAGGCTCCCAGGCCGAGTGGAGCCAGCAGGGCCGGTGTGGCCAGGCCTGGCCTCTGCGTGTGCTCTGAGCCGAGGCCCGGCCAGCTCCCTCCTTGGAGCGGGGAGACCACAGTCGTGTTGCCTCCGTGCCCCGTCTTCCAGCACGGGCTCCGGGAGCCCTGGGTCCCTGCCGTGGCCACCCAGAGCCCTCCGCCAGGCGCCCCGTCCTCTAGGCTTCTGGGGTCTGCAAGGGAGCACTCTGGAGTGACCCGGCTGGCCCCGCCTGGGGTGGGCATAGGGCTCCCCGCCAGCCCCCGTCCTCCCAGGCCTGGCTGCCCCTTCTCACCTTCCCCCCCACAAAGCCCGGCACGAGGCGCGTTTACCCGAGCGTGTCCTGCACAACCGCCCCCTGTGCCCGAGAGCCGTGGACTGGAAATCGGTCCCAGAGCAGCAGGATGTGACCCCACGAAGACCCCCAAGCCAGGCCAGTGCCACCTCTGGGCCTGCCCCTGTGACCTCTGAAAGCAGGAAGGGCCTGGGGGCCGTGGCTCTGCCCTCTCTGGCTGTGCCACCAGGGCCCAGTCCTCAGTTTCCCCAATCTGTAAAGTAAGGGCTAGGACCACCGTAAAGACAGCTGTGCCAGGGTGGCCCCAGGGCCCTGTACCACACTCTGATGACCTTTGAGGCTGCCAGCTGCCGCCCGGCTGTGCCTCTGTCCCCAGGGACCTGCCCGGCTGTGCCTCTGTCCCCAGGGACCCGCCCGGCTGTGCCTCTGTCCCCAGGGACCCGCCCGGCTCCCCCTGGCCCTAGAAGCCCTCAGAGCACCCTCCCCCCACCTCCCGCTCTGTGGCCTCCTCCCAGGCTGTGAGGGTGACCCAAGGCCCTGTCCCCAGGTCCCCGTCGCTGCATGCCCCACCTGCAGCCGCCGCCTCTCCTGGCCGGCTGCCCGCAGGCTCGCCAGGTGCTCAGTCTGCAGCCTGCCGAGGGTCTCCTTCTGCAGGGCCCACGATCTCCGGGCGCTGCTTAGCGCACTCTCTGCCCGGCGCCGGCCTGTAGGGCAAGCAGCGTGGCTCAGGGGTCCCCACAGCCCCTCGAGGTCCACAGGCTGCCAGTGCGAGGCTGGTGGGCTCGAGCGCCTGGCACCGGGGTGGTGGGAGGAGAGAGGCTCCTCTGTCCTCACAGCTCAAGGGCCCTGGGGGCCGGCCTGGGGTCGCCACTCCCCGACTGGACTCCAGGTCCGCCCCGGCCCGGCCTGCTGCCCCAGCTCTTCCCTTCCTTCACCTCCACGTCCCTGCTGGGCACCCTCCTGGCGGACCCTGAGATAGGCTGGGGCAGCAGGCCGGGGCCTCCCTGAGGGGGACTAGGGGCGCCCTGGGTGGGAAGTGGGTGCCAGGCAGGGGCACAGACAGTGCAAAGGCCCTGTGGCAGGAGGGGCCACAGAGGGCGGCGGGAAGGGCCTCGTGTGGTCTTTGGACTTTGTTCCCCTGTGATGGGGGCGTCGCTGCCGAGGAAGCTCCCACCCATGCCGAGCGCTGGGGCAGCCTCAGAGGCACACGGGTTTGGGTGTCGCGGGTTTGGGTGTTGCCCCAGGGCCATCCCTGAGCGGTTGATGGCCACACGCTCGTGGCGGTCAGTATGGGGACCATGGGGCTCCCTGCAGACGCTCCTGGGGGTGGAGAGTGGTGGGGGAGGGAGGTCACCTTCCTCTGCCTGGGCCAGGGCCATCTGCAGCTGCCCTGCGCGGCTCTGGGCTCGGGCGTGCTGGCTCTCCGCCTCGCTCAGCCGGCTGCTCAGGCTGGCCACCTGGACGCGGTAGTCATCCTGGGCAGGAGGGCGGAGGTCAGCGGGGCAGCTGGGAGGGCATACAGAGGGCCGGGGTCCTATAGGGGGTGGGGTGCCGGGGGCAGCTCACAGTCTAGCTTGGGGACACAGGGGCAGGGTGGGGGTTGGCTGTGGGCTGCGGGGGGCTGAGCTGACCCACAGGCCTGGGGGTGCATGGGGCTGAGTGGGGCTGGGCCCGAAGGGTCCAGGTTTCCGGTACAGACGCAGTGTGGGGAGCTGGCAGTGTGGCCCATAGCCTGGGGGGCGGGGAGCCCTGCAGGGGCTGTTCCTGGCCAGGACCAGGGCCTGCGTGGGGCCTGAAGGCAACAGGTGTCCACAGAGGACCCATGGCCAGGGCTCGGTGGCCGTTTGTCTTTTGCACAGCCCCACCCACTTGAGTCCCGTGCCCACCCTGTCACCTGGAGAGTGGGGGGGGGACGCACAGGTAGCTCTGGGGGAGCCCTGGGCCCAGGAGCACAAATGGCCACAGGGAGCCTGGCCCCCATGTGAGGGGTCACTGGGCACATGCTGAGGGTGGCCTGGCGAGTCCGTCCTGCAGTGTCCTGGCCCCTGGGGACAGTTCTTCAGGGGATGGCATGGGATGGACAATGCCCTGTCCTCGACCAAGTGGGTGTCACCGCAGGGCCTGGCTCCAGGGGCTTTGCAGCCAGCCTGACGGAGGGGTGGTGCCCAGCCACTGGCGGCGGCCGGGTTTCGAGGGACGGGGTATTACTGGAATTCATGGCGACACACCAGGACTGTCTGGACACTGACCACAGGGCCCCACCAGGGTCTCTGCAGACCCGGGGACAGAGGGACAGGCACAGTCTGGGGGAGGGGATGCCTTTGTCCCCATCTCCCGGAGCCCCCAGGGCACGTGCTGGGTAGGTGGGAGGACCCAGGCCCCCTTACCCGGCCCCGCTGGGCATCCCAAAGCTTCTGCACAAGGTCCCCCAGGGCATCACGCACAGAGGCCACATCCACGACCTCTGGTCCGTGGTCTCTGGGTGTGGGTGAGCGGGGGCTGACGGAGCCTGCAGGACGGGTTTTGGGGGGAATCAGGGGGCCGTGAGCGCCCCTCCCCTTCTCTCTGCTGCCCCAGCCCACGGAGCTTGGGGGCGAGGCACAGGCTCCTAAAGTTGCTGGACCAGCCCAGCCCCCGACTGTGTGGGATGTGAGGCCCCAGAGGGCTTGGGGTGCCCCAGGCTGGGGACAGAGTTGGGACAGGAGCCCGCCTGCCCCCACTGAGGATGCTGACCGTTGGCAGGGGAGCCCGGCCGGGCAGGGGAGGCCGAGGGGCTCTGTGTCGGGAGCCCCAGGCCGCGGCGCAGCGTGGAGCACAGCCGGGCCAGCTGGGCCTCCGTGTCCCGCCGGGTGCCCTGGGCCTGGGCCAGCTCCTGCTCCAGGCTGTGGATGCGGCGACAGGCCTCGTCCAGGCCAGCCTGGAGGCCGTCGGCCACGCCGCTGGCCTGCTGCAGCTGCCCGGTGACGCCGTGCAGCTCGGCCCGGAGGGTCTGCTCGGCCTCCCGGCTCTCGCGGAGGTGCTCCTGGAGCTGCCGTCCCCGGGCCTCCGCCGCCGCCAACTTCTGCTGCAGCCCCAGGACCTGTGGGAGGGACGTGGGGGCTGCCACCACCTGGGCCTGGAGGACCAGGCGCGGCCAGGCTGCGAGGGTGGCCCTGATCACTGCCCGACCCACCCGCCCTCCCAAGACTCGCCCCGGGTCTCTGGGCCTCGAGCCCTGGGCAGGTCACGGCTGGACGGACCCGGCTCTGCCTCCCTGCTGGCCCCAGAGTGCAGGGCCACGTCTCAGCTCCCTCCCCGGGTGGCCGCTGCCTAAGGACCCCTTCCACGACAGGTGTGGGGCTGCAAGGTCACGTGGGGTCCCACGGCTGAGCCCCACGTTCCCTGGTGTGGTGGCTGCCACACGTGTGGCTTTGGGTCTGAACCAAGCCTTGGCCCCTTCAGGCTGTGGGGTCCACAGCCCCTGGCCACGTGCAGCCCAGCCCTTGAGCACACAGAACGGAGGGGCTGCGCTGGGCTGAGCAGAGGGGTGCGTGTCGCGTGCAGGGTGCGTGTCGTGTGCAGGGTGCGTGTCGCGTGCAGGGTGCGTGTTGCGTGCAGGGTGCGTGTTGCGTGCAGCTGTGGGCGGAGCATGAGCTCCACATCCCGGGGCTCTCTGGGAACCGACCACTCGGGGCCTCCCTGCCTCTCCCCAGGCTCAGAACTCTGCCGCTTTCTAACACTCAGAAGCCCGGGGTCGGGGGTCGCGGTTTCGGCTGGATCTGGTCACTCCGAGTCCCTTCCCTGGCACCGGCGGCACCCAGGACGGCAGGAGATGGGAAGGGGACAGACCCAGGGGGGCCACGAGGAGACGGGGTGCGCCTGGACCTGCCGTGCTGCCCCCCAGCCCGTCTGCTGCCCCCAGGCCCCTCCCCAGGCCCTGCCGGTGGGCAGGCAGCCCCCACCTCCGTGCGGGGCCCCCCCAGGGCAGCCTCCACCGCGGCCGCCTTCCTCTGCAGAGCCAGCGCCTCCCGCGCACAGTGGGCCTGCAGCCCGCTCTGCTCGCGCCTCTTCCTCTGGTTCTCCGCCTGCAGGTCCCCACCTGGGGGCATGTGGGTGGCACCGCCGTGGTCACCGGCTTCCACGCTGGACCCGGCCAGCCCGGTCCTGCGCTCACACGCCCTCCCTCTCGGCCCACACGCAGGAGGCCCAGGCTGAGCCCACCTCTGGGCCCGGGCCGTCGGCACCCGCACCTGTTCCCGTCCCGGAACTGTCCCCCCAGCCTGGCGCCTCCTCTCTGGGGCTGGGACACTGGGGGCACCTGGGGCAAGGAGGCGGCTCGGTGGGTGCAGGTGCGCACGGATGAGGGCACCAGCTGCCCCGAGGTCACCGCACAGCCAGGAAGCCAGGCCCCGGGGGAGACCTGGGGTGTCACCCACAGCCGCCTACAGGTGATACCAGCCCCATCACTGGCCCGGGCCGTCCCCTGGGTGCCTGGCGGATTCCTGACCCACGGAGATTGTGAGCACGGAGACGTTTTTGAGCCACTGAGTGGGGAGCTTCGGTGAGCAGTCGCACGCCATGCTGCTGCCCCCCTCCCCCGGGACGCCCGTGCTTTTGCCCTCCCTGGCCTGTCACCTGGGCCCGGAGTCTGGGCCCAGAGTGCTCTGACGGCAGAGGTGGCAAGGCCGGGTCCAGGGCTCTCGCACTGCAGCCCTGCGGTGCCCGGGGGCCTGGTGGGGCTGGGCCCCAAGGGGGAGGCATCTGCAGCGGGCGGGGTGTCAGAGCCCCCCGCCGCCCTACCTGTCTGCGGCGCTGCCGGAGCTCCCGGCGGGTGTCCGCCTGCACGCGCCCCAGCCCTCGCAGGCTGGCCCGCAGCTCCCCGGCCTCCCGCTGCGCCGCTGCTCCGGCCTCCTCCAGGACAAGCAGCCTCTGCGCCTTCTCCTCCACTGACCGCTTAACACTGAGGAGGTGTCCTGAGCTGGGGCCAGGGACACCAGCCGGGGGCCCAGCCCCTCCCTAAAGGGTTGGCCGTCCCAGCTGCCTGGCAGGTCTCGGCCCACCTAGTGAGACGCTGCCCCATCTTGAGGCTCCAGTGTCCCCAAGCCCAGCCTCTGCAGGGCCCTGTCACCTTTGGCACACGTCCGCCCAGGTCTGAGCCCCGAGTGGCCCCTGTCTTGTCACCCCCTTGCTCCCTGACCACACTCCCAGACCCCCAACACCCAGCCCAGCCTGGCAGCTCTGCCGCCCCCGTCAAGCCGCAGCCCAGCCTGGCTGCCCCCCACAGGGACCTGCCCTCCCCCACGCCCTGGAGGTGGCCCGCCTGGCCTGGGGAACGGGAGCTCCCTGCAGGCAGGGACAGGTCTGCCCGTGTCCGGCCTCCCCCTGTGCGGGCCAGCACTGCCAGGCCTTGGCTGGGCAGCAAGAGGCCTGCTTGGTGTGTCTGCGCCCGTCCGCCTGGCCTGGCTCCACCGTGGGACGCCCCACCGGCCCTCAGCGTGTCCCCCCCAAGGCCCAGCCGGGCTGAGCCGCCCCTGGGCGCTGCCCCACCTGGCCTTCTCCTGCTCGGCCCTGCGGAGCGCAGCCCGCAGCTCGCCGTTGGAGCACCGCAGTGCGTCCAGCTCGTGGGCCTCCCTGCGCAGCCCCTCGCGGCTCTCCTCCGCGCCCCGCAGCTCCTGGTGCAGCACGGCCAGCTCCTCCCGGGCCACGTCCAGCCGGGACCGCAGCCGCTCGGCCTGGGGAGGACCGCGCAGCTCTAGGGCCCACTGGGGGCCGGGGGCACAGAGGCTCCTGCTCCCGGGACAGCCACCGGGCACCAGGCCTCTGACTCTGGTCTGGTGGGCACCGGCGTCCCGGCCAGCCCTGGGCCTCCACGGGCTCCCCCCGTCCCCGTCCCCCGCACCACCTCTCCCTACCGGTGTTGGGGCCGCAGAGGGCCAGGCAGACCCCCCACCCCTCCTGGGCCTGGCCCTGCTGCACCCCTCCCCCAGACCCCGGGACGCGAGCGCTGGTCGGTGGGGCCTGCCTGGGACGTGGCTCTGCCCGCAGGTGGGCACTGTCCCCCCACGCGCTGCTCCCACAGCGGCCTGGCGCTGACCCCGCACAGCCGTGGACTGGCCCGTTGGCGTGAGAGGCAGTGGGGGGAGGGCATCGGGGTGCCTGTGCCCTCGGAGTCCCCTGCAGCCCTAGGGACACTCAGGCCGGGCCATCCCGCTGCTGGGCGGGAGGTGGCTGCTGTCACGGGAGCCATCCTCGAGGCTCGATCCGCAGGAGCTCGGGACTCGGTCCCAGGGGGGCAACGGAGGTGAGGGGCCCTGGCAGGGGGGCTCTGGAGCCACCGGCGGCCCTGTGCCCCTTGACCCTGGCCTTGGCAGCCCGGCAGCCCAGCCGCTGTCCTCAGGCCGCTCTGCACCTCCGTGATGGGCCACAGGACAGGTGTGAGTCCTCGTCCTGCCAGACTGTGACCCCCACTGGGCACCCTCCCCCACCACCCAGGGCTTCCAGGCAGGGCCTGCTAACCCTGCAGTTATGTAAAGCCTGGGGGGGGGGGTCAGGGTCCTCCTCTCAGCTCCCTGCCCTGGGACCCCCGGCCTCGCAAGGTGCCCAGGACGGCTCTCGGTGGGGTGGGCTGGAGGCCTCAGACCTGGGGCTGGGGCCGCCCAGCCCTCAGCATCGGCTGTGGGGACTTGCCGGGGTTCGGCCCTGGCCCTGGTCCCCTGCCTCCCAGCCCGAGCTCTGGCCCCGACCAGAAACCGTGGAGAAGGCTCCGCTCTGGCTCCGGCATGTCCCCGGGGAGGAGGGCGGGAAGCCAGCAGGGGCACGCTGACAGAGGAGGCCGCAGAACTCAGCGACGTCAGGTCACCGCCTTGCCAAAAGCAAACCCCTCTGCCGGCTGTCTCCACGGGACGCTGTCCAGGCCCCGGCTGGCCGCTGTTGTTGTTGTTCTGTTTTGGGGAAGGGCCTGAGCCTCCTACCCACCCCCCCGCCCCTGCATGTGGGAGCCACAACCGTGGAGCATTTTCCGCGAGCTCAGCAGAAATCCGCCAGGAGGTCAAGGACCGCGGAGGGCCCATCCGTCATGACGGACGGACGTGGCTTTCACTCCCAGGCAGGGGATGAAAACAGGCAAAGCAGACGGGCCCCACCCGCCCCTCCGCCTCGTGAGAACAACCCTGCCTTTTACAGGAACTTAACAGCCAAATCGCTTAATGTGATTATAATAATTATTTCTTTACTAGAAATTGTATAAACAGCCTCTTTTGAAATCTCTGCGGGGAGCAGCTCCGGAACTCTGCAGGGAGGAGGGCGGCAGAGGGGAGGCGAGGGGGCTGCATGGGGACTGGCCCATGTGTGCACATGTGTGCGTGTGTGTCTGTTCACATGCATGCGAGATGTATGTGCGTGTGAGCGTGTGCACGTGTGTGTTTGGTGCACATTCTTGTGCATACACATGTGCACTGTGTGGCACCCATGCGTGTTTACGTGCCTGCGTGTATGCGTGTGAGTGCACGGGGTGTACATGCGTGTGCGCTCACCGTGCACTGCACTCATCACTCTGGGTGTGCACGGACACACAGGTGCATGTGATCTCACCATGTGCCTGGCGTGTCCACACACGGCTTATGTATGTGTGTGCATGCACACGTGTGTGGACCTCAGGCAGGGCTGCAAGAGCCATTTAAGGGCTGTGAAAATGCACGGTTTCCATGGTGACCCTGGGCCAGCCTGGCGCCGGGGAGGGCTCTGCCGCTGCCCTGCCCTGCTCCTCGTGACCCCACCACCGGGTGCTCAGCCTCCCCCTGCCTCCCTCCCTTTCAGGGTGCTGCTCTCCCTTCTGGGGACCCCACTCCCTTCTTGGGGCCGCCTGGCAGAGAACCTGAGCTTCCCACGAGGCCTGAGCTGCTCCCTCATCCCACAGAACGACGCCCAGCCCCGCCCCGCTGCCCCGGTGTGGGAACCTCGTTCTGGTCCCCATGTGGTTGCTGACCGGCCTGACTTTGAAATCTGCTGAAAGGGACCTTTCTCTCCGGGGCCAACGTAAACAGCCCGTCATGTTAAATCATGTTCTCCTCCTCTCCCTCGCTCGGCCGGCCCCTGGGGGGCCTGGGGAGGGTCCGGCCCCCTCCTCGCTCTGCCGTCCGGCCCGGCTCCCTCTCGGGCGCAGCTGCCGCACCAGGGCCGGGTCAGCCCCGCCCAGCTCCGTGCACAGCCGGGGGGCGCGAGGCCTCCTCGCCCCTGAGGGCCCCACGGGGCTCCGCTGACCCTCCCCCCCAGCCTGGCCTCCTGCCACAGGCGTCCCCACGTCCTGTGGCCCCTGGGCCTCGTGTCAGCCTCTTTCAGGGCACCCCTGAAAACCCACCCAAACCCCCACTTCTCCTGACCCTGCCCCAGGCACCCACACTCTCCTCGCCCTCCTGCCCCGCACCTCCCCGTGGGCCCAGGCCCGGCCAGCCTCCCCTCCCTAACCCTCACCTCTCTCTCCGCTGCGCTTCTCCCGGCTGCCATGTCCCGCAGACGCTGGCTCAGAGCCGCGGCCTCCCTCTGGTGGGTGGCGATGGCTCCCTCAAACTGGGCCTGGAGAGCCTTCAGCTCCTGCGCAGTGGTGTGGATGGTGGCCTGGGGGAGGCAGAGAGCCCGCGGTGGCACCCAGGGGCCGGCCTGGGGCACAGGCAGCTGGCAGTCTGCTGTCCTGGGACCAGGCGGCAGCAGGTGGGGCCGGGGTGCTTATTCCGGGGCCGTTGTGGGGCGGAGGCCTCAGGGGCACCCCTGGGAAGGCCCCTGTGCCCCCCACCCTGTGCCTTTCCTCCGGGGTCCCCAGGCTGCCAGGCAGGGCAGGGTGGGCAGCAGGGGCCCAGCTGGGGTCTCAGGCACCAACCCCTTTCTGTTGTGTCTGCTGGGTGCTGAGGGGACAGGAATGGCCACTTGGCCAACAAGAAGAGGCCCCGCCCTCAAGTGACACTGGCACTCGGGACCCAGCAGTGGAGCTCTGCCCTCGCCGGGCTCACTGGCCACACAGGCCTTGCTGGCAGAGGGGAGCACCCCACGTGCTGTGGCCCCGTGGCCTGGAGCACCCACTGAGTCAGCACGGGTGGGGGTGGCATTGTCCTTTCCCGGCGCCCCTGCCTCCCGCGCCCCTCCCTGTGGCCCGGGCCCAAGCCTTGCAGGGCGAAGAGGGCACGACCTCAGGGCCAGAGGTGGCCGTGACTGGGATAGGGGGGCTGGGCCCTGCCCCTGTCAACTGGCCCTCGGTTTCCTGAGCTGTCAAACAGGCAGGTAGGGTTAGGGGACGTCCACCGTCCCCACCAGCTCTAAATGTGTGTGTGTCCCAGACGTGCCTGGGGGTGGCCGCTCCCTCGGCCCGCACACTGCCACACCCGCCACCGGCCGGCGGCTCTGACGCCCACGGGGGCCTCAGCTCAGCCCAGATCTGCCCCCCGTCAGCCGCAGCACCCACGACGCCCTCCTCCCAGACACCTGCAGGAGGCAGGTCCTGCCGGCCCACGGCTCTGGGCTCGGCCCACGGCAGTGCTCTCCGGGCCCCCTTGTCCACGGAAAGACGCCGCTCTGCTTGTGGGGGCCCAGCCCGCTGCCCTCCAGGACCCTCCCCTGCACCCCCTGGTCCCAGGCCGGGGCAGAGGGGCTGGCCAGGCCCAGGGTGGTCTCGGCTCCCTGGGCCTCAGCGTCCTCGGCAGGGGGGGTTCAGAGCCCTCCCTCCAGGGCACCGTGCCGTGGGCTTGGGGGTTGTGCCAGGCCGCTGCGCAGGGCAGGCGAGTGGCTGGCGGGGTTTGGTGCTCCAGGGGGGACAGGTGCCCACCCCCACCCCCACCCCCGTGCGGATCTCCGGGAGGCCCCGCGAGATGCTGCAGGCAGCCTGCACTGGGCGGGGCCCCCATCAGGCTCCGCCTCCTGCTCCTGGCAGAGGAGCCACCGCCACCGTCCCCTCTGCACTGGCAAGTGTCACCTCAGGCTCCCGGCACTGCGGTGAGGGTGCTCCGTGAGGCCCGGCCGCAGGGTGCCCTGTGTGGACCTCGGGGACGGGCGCTGGCAGGGAGCAGTGACTCAGCTGGAGGACCCTCCACCCGGCCCGGGTGGCCCGTTTTCCTGTCATCCCACGACGGCATGTCTCTCCTCCCGCTCCTCTCATGGGTTTTAATTTCCATTTCTGAGCTGAGGTGGCAAAAGAACCCTTAACGAGCTCCCGACGGAGCCCAGCTGGCTGGCAGGCCTGGTCCCACGTCCAGGGGCAGACTCGGGGCCAGCACAAAGGAAGGCTCCGGAAGCCAGCACTGGCTCCAAGGAGACCCTCTTCGAGCTGGAGGCGTCAGCTCCCAGGGTCTCCGGGGGGCTTTCCTGGTTCTCCGCCCACAGGGTGGAGCTGGGCCAGGTCGGGGGGAGGAGGGGCACAGTCGTAATCCCGGCTCCAAGCTCCGTCCCCGGGGCCCCCCAGGCCCCCCAGGCCTGTGCCCAGGGAAGGGCCATCCGGGCCTTGGGCAGGACGAGCAGGGCTGGGGCTCCAGCGAGGGAACAGGACGCTCCTGGCGAGGCTCCCTGGGCACCAGCAGCACCCTGGGCTGCCCTGCTCCACGGGACCGAGGGTCCGGCCTGGAGTCAGGCAAGAGGGGCTGACGAAGCACCCTGGCAGCCGGCTCCTAATTGCAAGACCCCTTCCAGCTGCACAAGACCCGGGGCCTGGCCACGAGCCCCCGCCCGGCTGTCAGTGAGGCCCCCGGGGGCTGCGCTCCCCCCTTGGCCGTCTGGCTCTGCTGCGCCGCGGCTGTTCCCTGACCAACTGCGTCACCCGTTCCACCCCAGTGGAGCATCTGACCTGTTCCTTGGGGCTGGGACACGCCAGAGGCCCAGGGCAGAAAAGGACCTTCAGGGTTAAAATGAGTGGGTACGGCCACAGGTGAGCCGGAAGGACAAGGGCGGGAGGCGGGGTGGGCCCAGCTGGCGCTGTGTGCGGCCGGACAACGGGGCGCAGGCCAGAGCCTGGGGTCCCCACAGGAGGGGACGCGTCCCTGGCACCTCGAGGCTGTCCCTCCCTGCCCGGGGCACACGGCCACTGTGTCCGGGCAGGCCCAGACCCCCGCCAGCCGCCCAGGACAGCAGTCCCGACTCCGGCTGCAAACAGCCGCCTCGGACCCCCTGGGCCGCAGCAGCCCCTCCTGGGCTCTCGGACTCTCGACTCCCACCGTGCTCTGGCCGCCTCCTCCCCGCGACAGGCCCTTGTCTCTGCATCGCCCACCTGGGACCTGGCGCCACTTCACACGTGGGCGGGGCCTTTGTGCCCTGGAGGTCAGAGGCCACTCTGCCAGTGACGCAGCGGGCGCCCAGCCCTGCCTGTGGGGTGAGACGCAGGGCGCCCGGGGCCCCCTCCCAGACCCTCTGTGCTGCTGCCTGCCCAGCTCCCAGACAAGGCTCCAGACAAGGAGTCAGAGGTCCTGGGGACCCCAGCTGGCTGAGGGCCTCCGATCCCCGGCTGTGGGGCGGCTGCTTCCTGGGGGCTGTCCTGGGCCCTCGGCGATGCCTGTCCCCTGGCCCTGCTCAGGGTGCACGTGGGCGTCCTTTCCGGCCCAGGGTTTCCTGGGGTGCAGTGCCAGCCCCTCGGGTTCAGTTTCTCTTCGGGAAGGGGTCTCCCCAGGGGGTTAGTCCCAGGGGCCTGAGCTCACGTTTCCCGGCTGTGGTTTTCTACGAGCAGCTCAAGCGCACAGACGGCAAGGCTGGGGCTGGTGTGGCCGGGAGGGGACACAGGCCTGGGTTCCACTCCTACCCTGTGGGCTGCCACTAGCGCAGCCCCCCGGCCAGGCCAGGCCCTCCCCTCGCTGGCATCTGCCAACCCTGGGGCTGAGGGAAAACGGGGCCACGTGGAGTCCTGGTGCCCACGGCCACGGGCAGGGACCGGACAGAGCTTTGGCTGGTGCCACGCTTTCCTGCCCATGGAGACAGTGTCCTGTCTCAGCAGGAGACCTGGAGACTCCGGGGAAACCGAGGTTCCAGCGGGCGGGGGAGGGAGGGAGACGTGGTGAGGGTCCGTGGTCTGCCAGCGCCTGCCGGGCCGTGCCCACGCCGGCTGTGCGTCCCCTGGCTGGGCGCGGGGCTCACCTCGGCTTGCTCCTGCCGGCGCCGGGCCTCCTGCTGCGCCTGCTCCAGCTCGCGGGTGGCCCTGGAGAGCTCCTGGCCCAGCAGGCCGAGCTGCTCTTCTTTCAGGGACAGGACCTGGACAGACGGGTGCGTGAGGCAGGGCTGGGGCTGGGGGAGGCGGCCGCGGCAGAACGCGGGCGCCAAAGCCCCCCGCGGACACAGCAGCTCCCGTCTCCACACCCTGCCGCGGGGAGGGGAGGCGGCGCCCACAGAGGCCGCCCTGAGTCCTGGGTCCTTCCCCCGAGGGCCCCACCCTGTCCGACGGTGCCCCCCTCACGAGGCGCCCTCCCCTTCCCGCACCTGTGCGAAGCCGCTGTTGCCAGCGCAGGCCGGGGCCTCACGGACCACAGCCCCTCCCTGCAGGCCACGCTCCACACGTGCGCGGAGCAGGAGCCGCACACGGCCCCTAAACACCCCAAGTGCCCGGCTCACTAATGGCGGGACGGACGCCGAGGGCGAGAGGGTGGAGCACTGCTCCGCGGGCAGGGACCCGGCAGCGCCAATCACAGTCACAGACGCGTGTCCTCCCCACGCCCAGGCTCCTTTGCGTGAGGGCAGCCTGGAGACACGCGTGTACCCTTGCAGGATGACTTACGCTGAGCGTTACCCACCTTTTTTTTTCTAGTTAGAGACAAGGTCTCACTTTGTCACCCAGGCTGGGGTACAGTGGTGCAATCACAGCTCACTGCAGCCTGACACTCAAGTGATCGTCCCACCTCAGCCTCCCAGGTGGCACGTGCCTGGGACTACAGTCCTGCGCCACTGCGCCCGACTAACTTTTTTTCTATATTTTGGAGGAGATGGGGTCTCACTATGTTGCCCAGGCTGGTCTCGAACTCCTGGGTTCAAGCGATCCTCCCACCTCAGCCTCCCAGGGTGCTGGGAGTACAGGCGTGAGCCACCGGCCAGGCCCAGCAATTCTTGTTCATAACAGCAACAAAACTGGGCACAACCCCCCGTGGGAGACCAGCGCAACAAGGAGATCCGCGCACCCTGCAGGACCCCCGCAGGTGTGACAGCAACAGAGCCCAGGACACACAGGTGCAGACGCCAGGATATGCAGGTACCAAAGAAAGAAAGGCCCAGAGGACAGCAGGGAGTGTCCACACCATTTGTGTTAAAAGGGGTGGGTGGGGGGTCACACAATGTATTTCTACCTGTAGGAAATAAATCTCTGGGAGGTTTGTCTGGTCCCTGGAGGGAGCTTCCCAAGTGAGGACTGTCTGTGCTATTCACGGCGGGCCCTAGGGCCACCCCCGACCTGGGGTGCACTCCCACTGTTGTGCGGGGGACACCACTGACGGGGGGCTGGGGCTTGGAGCCGCGGGACATCGGCCCGGCCCCCCGGCCTCCAGGGAGCAGGGCTGGACTCACTTTGACTGAATGGCCAACCCAGCTTTCTCTGCTCCGTGTCCAGGACGACGGACAGATGCCACGGGCCAGTGGCCTCTCTGGACCCACGGCGTGACCATGGTACATCTCACCCAGGCCGACCGCCACAGCCAGCCACGCAGGGAAATCCCAGGAAAAACTCCGGACGCCAAAGCTCAGCGGAGCTTCCTGGTTGGCGGACACTGACGTGCTGGGAGGGTGACGTGCCGACCCCACGGGGAGGGGACAGAGTTCTGTGTCTGGGACTTGCCCAGACCCCAGCCTGTGTGTTCACTTGGCTGGTCCCGATTTACGTCTGTCACAGGGAAACCGTAACAGTGAGCACGGGGCCTTCCAAGTCCCCGAGTCGTTCTGGCGAATTGTTGAACGGGGGTCATGGAAGAGCCCTGACCTGTGAAGTGAGGGTGGCCTTGCTGGGGACGTGCCCCGGGGTCTGCGCTGACTCCAGGTGACGAGTGTCAGCGTCGCACTGCGGGGGAGGAGGAACGACAGCGGCTCCCGGGGCGCAGCGTGGGGGGGCAGGAGGGGACTCTCTCTAGAGGGTTTTCTGTGCTTTAAACCAGCTTTGAAATCGAGGCTCCCCTCATCCTGTCCCTCCCTGGAGCCCACGCTGGGTCCCCCGAGACACGCAGCTCTGAGTGAGTCTGCCCCGCACGCGACTGCACGGCCCGGGGCGGGGCCCTCACTGGGAGGGACAGGGGGGAGCCTTTGCTCACGTTCTCGGCAAAACCTCAGCAAAGACAGAGGTTCGGCAGTTGCCGGGGTGAGGGCTTCACTTTGCAAGCAGAAGAGAGCAAGTCACACTCGTGCTCAGCGGGCAAAGAACCGAGCATCAGAGCAGAGACGCTGCTCCCCGGCCAGCTGCTCTATGTCTTTGACTCTCGCTCCACATAGAATTCCTTGTCTTTGCCGTGGAAGTAAGATCTTCTGAGGACGGTCCTGTGACTGAAGCCGTCACAGTTTCCCGGGAGGCTGCGGGATTTGCCCACCAGGCCGTCGGCTCCCCCAGCCCCATCTCTGCTCTGTAGCTCTAAGGGGCCTCCTGACAGGAAGGGCAGTTGTCCGGGGGTCCAGGGAAAGGGCAGCAATGGCCCCCAGCCTGGCCTCTGTGCCGGGACTTGCCGTGGTCATGCAGCCTGTGGCATCTTCCTAGCTGGTCTCCTTTTGACTGAGCCCCTCTCCCTGCGCTGTGAGTGACATTGGGAAGCTGCAACTGTGGTCACATGAGAACAGGCAGTGTGGCCCAGCGGTTGGTCTTGGATGGCAGTGAGGGTCTGCCTGGGTCCTTGAATGACCACCCTGTCCCCAGGCGTGTTGCTCCCCCGAGCCTCTTTTCTCCTCTATCCAGTGAGGATGATTCGTTCATGGCCCAGGGTCTTTGGACCCACCCCGCACCGCCTTTGCCTGGCTCTGCTCAGCCTCAGCCTTTCCCCATCCCCCCTAGCCGCAGCCTCTCTCCTGCCCAACCCCCATCATACCACCCCCTGCTCAGGAACATCCAGTGGCTCCCTATCACCTGGACCTGGCATTCAAGGCACACTGGAAAAGTCTGGACTCTGAGGGTAGCTATTACAGGGCCAGTGTCTGGGTCTCAACAGCTGGTGGGATGGAAGGATGGTTAGGTAGGTGGTTGGTAGTTGTGTGCTTGGACTGGTGGTCAGGTGAGTTGGACACATTGGATGTGGGGTGATTGGGTGACTGGCTGGATGATCACATGGATGGATGGATAGTTAGACACATGGGTGGATGGCTCCATATGCGATGGACAGGTGAGTGTGTGGACAGACGGAAGGAAGCGAATGGATGGATGGATGGTCAGGTGAGTAAGTGGCTGGCTGGGTGAGTGTGGGATGGTCAGGTGAGTGAGGAACAGTCATGTGGCTGGCTGGCTGGATGCATGGATAGCAGGACAGATGTTCAAGTGAACTGGTGGATGGACAGACTGATGGTCAACTGTGTGGATGGACAATTGTGTGTGTGCATGGATAGACACGTATGTGGGTAGAAAGTGGATGTGTGGAAAGCAGGATGGCTATGCCAGTGAGTGGATGGATGACAGACAAGTGAATGGAAGGACAGTGAAATGCACAGATGGATGGGTGGACAGAGATGTGGGTGGATGATTGGATGGATGGATGGATGGATGGATAGATGGATGGGTTGATGCATGGATGGATGGGTGGGTGGGTGGGTGGATGGATGGATGGATGGGTGGGGAGGTTGGTGGGTGGCTGGCTGGCTGGCTGGATGGGTGGGTGGATGGATGGATGGGTGACTGCATGGATGGGTGGGTGGGTGGATGGATGGATGGATGGGGAGGTGGGTGGGTGGGTGGCTGGATGGATGGATAGATGGGGAGGTGGGTGGGTGGGTGGATGGATGGATGGATGGGTGGGTGGGTGGATGGATGGGTGACTGCATGGATGGGTGGATGGATGAATGGGTGGATGGATGAATGGGTGGATGGATAGGTGGGTGGGTGGATGGGTAGATGGATAGATGGATGGGTTGATGCAGGGATGGGTGGGTGGGTGGATGGATGGATGGATGGATGGATAGGTAGGTGGGTGAATGGATGAATGGGTGGGTGGCTGGATGGGCAGGTGGGTGGACAGATGGATGGATGGATGGATGGATGGATGGGTGGGTGGATGGATGGATGGGTGACTGCATGGATGGGTGGGTGGGTGGATGGATGGATGGATGGATGGGGAGGTGGGTGGGTGGGTGGCTGGATGGATGGATGCATGGGGAGGTGGGTGGGTGAGTGGGTGGATGGATGGATGGATGGGGAGGTGGGTGGGTGGGTGGATGGATGGATGGTTGGGTGTATGGGTAGGTGGGTGGGTGTCTCCACCAGGGCTGCTGTGGAAGACCAGCACTGCAGTAGCAGTGATCTGCAAAGGCTGCATCTGCCTGGCCAGCGGCCCCAGCCTGCCCTGTGTGGGCCAGAGGGGACAGGTGCGGTGGGTGAGAGCATCCTCACTGCCCCCCAGCTCCGCCATCACCTGCTGCATCTCGTGCTCCAGCTGGAGGAGGCTCTCATCCCGCTCCTGCTTCAGGCTCTGAACTTCCTCTTTCAGAGCCTCCCTCTCGGATGCGCTTCTTGCCGCCAGCTCCTTCTCCTGCTGCAGCCGGCACGCAGCCGCCTGCTTCTCCTCTGCCAGGGCCAGGCTCAGGGTTTCCTGGGCCAAGGAGAAGGGGCGGGCTTGGGGTCAGGGCACGTGAGACTGCTGGTGCCTGTGGCCCTGAGGCAGACCTGGCCCTGGGTCCTGGGGGTTGTCCAGTCCAGCCGCACCTCTTTGCCTTCCCCATGGGGACACAGGAGCAAGGAGGGACTCCTGGGTCCCAGCATCCACCATCCCACATTTATCTGTCTGTGACCTGTTCCCGTCTCCACAGCGTGCCACTGATACGCAGGGTGTGGCGACACATCAGACCAGGCCTCCGGAGGGGACCGGTGGGAGGGCTCTGACGGTGCCAGGCCCCGTCCAGCCCCAGCTCTCAGGCTGCAGCCAGGTCGTCCGACGCCCGCTTTGGCCTCTCCTGGGAGGGAAGGGCCGGCCCCGAATGCAAGCGCCAGGGGAGCCTGGACACCCACTTGAACCGTGAGGGGCGCGGGTCCGCGTCCTTCCCCGGCCCAGGCACCTCCGCCGCTGAGCTCGGCCTCCCAGGGCCCCTCCCACCAGGGGTCTGCCCTTCTGGGGATGTGGTAGACCCCTGGCGAGCGGCCAGGTGGGCCGCTGGGAAGCAGACCTTCTCCCCCTGGAGCCGTGCGAGGTCCTCCCGGTGGGCCAGCGCCCGGCTGTCCAGGGCCGTCTGCGCGTCCCGCTCCTGCTGTGCCACCTGCCGTAGGAGCCGCCCCACGTCCCTCCGCAGCTGCGCCTCCTGGACCTCCCAGGTGCTTCTCAGCTGCTCCGTTTCCACTGTGGACGACAGGTGTGTCGGGGCGTGGCCCCTGCACGTGGACCCCTGTGCCCTTTGGAGCTCCCCATGGAGTGACCGTGGCCAGGCCCAGGGACCGGTGTCCAGCACTGCCGGGTGGGTTTCAGGGACTGGGTGGCTGGCACTGCAGGGTGGGGGCACTGTGGGGTGGGGCCCAGGGACCGGGTGTCCAGCACTGCGGGGTGGGGGCACTGGGGGGTGGGTTTCAGGGACTGGGTGGCTGGGGGCACTACAGGCTGGGGCCCAGGAACCGGGTGGCCGGCACTGTGGGGTGGGTTTCAGGGACTGGGTGGCTGGCACTGCAGGGTGGGGCTCAGGGACCGGGTGGCCGGCACTGCAGGGTGGGGCTCAGGGACCGGGTGGCCGGCACTGCGGGGTGGGGGCACTGGGGGGTGGGTTTCAGGGACTGGGTGGCTGGGGGCACTGCAGGGTGGGGCCCAGGAACCGGGTGGGCCGGCACTGCGGGGTGGGTTTCAGGGACCGGGTGGCCGGCACTGCGGGGTGGGTTTCAGGGACCCGGTGGCTGGCACTGCGGGGTGGGGCCCAGGGACCGGGTGGCTGGCACTGCGGGGTGGGTTTCAGGGACCGTGGACGGCACTGTGGGGTGGGGCCCAGGGACCGGGTGGCTGGCACTGTGGAGTGGGGCTCAGGAACCGGGTGGCTGGCACTGCGGGGTAGGGCACTGTGGGGTGGGGCCCAGGGAAAGGGCAGGAGCCACACACTGGCCCTGTGGCTGCAGCCCAGCTCTGAGCCTCGGGCCAGAAACAGCCTGGTCAGGGCGCCTGCCTGCCCCTCACAGGCAAGGGGTGGCCGACTGGTCCAGCCACGGGAGCTCCAGGCCACGCTGTGCCCCGCAGGGTGTGGGGCTGGGAGCAGCACCCGCGGGACTGAGCTGCATTCCAGTGGCCGCTGTGCGGCTGACTGCGGGGGCGGGGACAGAGTGGAGCACCTTGCAAGGCCTGCTGAGCCCGCCGGGCACTCTGGGCCTCTCGCGCCAGCTGCTCCTGCTGAAGCTGTAGCTGCGTCACCAGCTGCTGGGCCTCAAAGAGGCTGCTCTCCAGGGAGTCCCTCTCGGCCCTGCACAGAGCACCAAACAGCGGGCGCGTCGCCCACGAGGTCCTGCCGCGGATTTCAGCGCAGAGCCCAGGCCGGGCTATTGAATCAGAAACCGACAGGCTGTCTCGTTCATTTTGAATCTCTGACAATCAGTTAAATCCTACATAAACATATGCTTCAGATGGAACAAAAGAGTGAATGAAAAAACAAGAACAAAACAACTCAGAACTATAAAAACAGTAGAAAAAATATAAAAGAGTATTTTATAATCTTCTTAAGCAAGACACAAAAGCCAGAAAACAAAAATAAAGAGGCCAACAGGTCTGAATACACATAAAGAGAGAAAGGGGTGGTGTTTCTGCAGAAAAGATTCCATAAACCAACTTAAAAGATGAGGGACAGAGTTGGAGAAAAATCTACACTAAATATACAAAAGGTTAACAGCCATCACATACAAAGAGCTCCCACAAATAAATGACAGAAAGTCAGCTATCCTACAGAAAGATAGGAAAAATGACTGTTATTCACAAAGAAAATGCAAATGGCTGAAATAACACATGAAACTTGCTTGATGTCACTAGTCTTCAGGGAGATTTTAATCACAGTCATGCATCAGATTAGCAAAAGCTTGAAATAGTGACAACATCCAGTGTTGGCAGGGGTGTGAGGACCATTTTGGGGTGGGGAGGAATCTCAAAACTTAAAGTGTGCATATCCTTGACCGAGAAATTCTGCTTCTAGGTGTCAGTTTTACAGACAAGCTCGTGTGCTGGCCGCATCCTCACACACACGATGCTCCCCCTGGTTTTCCACGGGGCCGTGCGTGCACTCCGTGCGTGCACTCCGTGCGTGCACTCAGCTGAAACGCCAGCACATGGAGGAGTGTTTTTAGGAATTATGGCTCATCCTGTCTCTGGAGCACATGCAGTTTTCAACAAGGACAAGGAGACTCCACTCCCTATCCTCTTGCCATGGAAGGAGCCACCCCAGAGGCGACCTTCCCAATTAGAACTTCACGCCATTGTGATGCCATCATGTAGAAAAGCCTCAGGTGTGTTCGCACAGCCCAAACGCCTAACAACCGACTTGTCAGCCGTGAACCCGCCAGGCCCCACCGGCAGGTTTCATCATTGCCATGCTCTGCCCTGTGCCCTGTGCTGGGTGCACGCCGTGAAAAACAGCTACTCAAACGCCACACCACAAAGACCCAGACCCAGACACCCGCAGGAACTCCCAACCGGCAAGCGCCGGATCCGGAACAGACCGGGTCAGGGCGGGCCGTGGGCCGCGGGGGGCTTGGAGCCCCTGGCTGGATCCCGCCTCAGTCTCTCCTCCAGCCCTGCCCCGTCCAGGGCACAGCGCATCAAAACCTTCCAGGGCCCCGATGTTTGCAGAGAGAGGTCCCCTGAGACCAGGGTGGAACCCCCAGAAACCTCCCTCTCTGCCACGCCACGCCCTGCCCCCATGCCAGCCTCTCCCCTCATGAACTCCGCTCCCCCCATGCCCCACCCCGTGCTGGCCCCCGCCTGCGTCTGAGCATCCCCTGCCTGGCGCCCTTCCCCCCTCTGCACGTGGAAAATTCTCCCCTTGCGTCCACTCAAACCCTCCTCCTCCTGGGTGCCCGCCTGGTCTGCTCTAGGGCTGTGGCCTCTGGGCTCTGACGTCGGACGTCTTTGCCTGGAGCCTGGACCCCGAGTGCGTGTCCAGCCTCTTTCCACGGGAGCCCAGGGCGACTCAGCCACGGTGGGCTTGGGCGGAGGCCTGGCAGCCCGGGGGGTGCTCTGAGCAAGGGCGAGGCCACGTGGGGCGGGGCCAGCAGGGACCCCCACCCGTGTCGCTGGCTGATGAGTAGGCCACACTCCACGCCCTGAGAGCAGGTCCCCCGGGTGGCAGCCTTGCCGGGGCCCGGCAGTGGGGGCCTCTTGGGCCTCAAGAGCTGGGTCCCCCTTCGTATAGCAGACCTGTGGGAGGTCCCCTCAGAAGCCACTGCAGCAGGACTTCATGCACACGATCGTCATCAGTGTTACCCGAGAGCTCATCACACCTGTGGCGTCCACACGCTCTGGCCCCATGAAGCCAGCCAGTAGACACACAGAGTGCCAGGCAGGTGTGGCTCAGGACAAGTCCTGTTGCCAGAAGCTGGGCTGGCTGTCTTGACGTGCTGGTCAGCGGGCTGTGACTCTGGGGACTGCAGGGCTCAGTGGGCAGGGTCGAGTCCAGGGAGCTGCAGGGACAGGATCCAGGCTGCTGAGGGCTCCTACCAGGCTGTGTTCTGGACGGCAGACGCTGCAGGGAGGAAGGTCCTCCACCCCCTGGTCCTCTGAGCGCCTGGGACCCAGGAGGGCGCATGGGCAGGGGTCCGACCCGGAGCAGCCTCCTTCAGGTTTCCGTCCCACTGTTGCACGGCGTGCGTTTGGAGGAGAGCTGTGTCCATGAGGACATTCAAGCATCTGGGACGCTGAGGTTTCTCATGCCCCAGATTCTGGAATTCCAGGAGGAAATCTTTTCTGCAAAAAATACTTTGATGTTTCTGAGAAGGGCCGCTGAGGTGCAGAAAGCCACCAACTTTTGGATTTCCACAGAAGCCACAGGACCAGTTCAGCTCACCAGGCAACAGCCCATGGGCACCCACTGTTCCTGTCTGTGAGCACCATTCCAGCCTCCAGAAGTTGCCCGTTACGGTCCTGGGATCACTCTGTCCCTACTCTTGGCCTCAGACCCTGCCCTGGCTCCAGGGATGGACATGCAACCCAAGCCCGGCGACTCCTGGCTCCCAGGGTTAGTACAGGGATGTCAAACGGCTCAGGATGGCTGAGGGCAGCAGCTCCCGGGCCTTGTGGGGAGAAGGAGGCACTGTGTCTGCTGGAGGAGGCAGCCTGAGTGGCCACTGGCCATATGACCACCTCTCAGGACAAGCTGGCCTGGGAATGAAGTCTCCCCAGAGTCAAGCAGCAGAGGGAGGGAGAGGCAGGATCCTGAGGGCACTGTGGGAGTGCCTGGATCCAGCCTTGCCTGAAGCTGGTTCACCTTGAACTCCTCAGATCCACAAGCAAGACCTTCCACATCTGCCTCCCACTGGCTACTCGCCACCACCTCTGTGGCCCCAGGGCTCTTACTGGATTAGCCTCTTCTAGATGCTGCCCCCACCCCAAATGCACCATCTGTCCCTCACTCACAGCCCGTCTCACATGCAGTGACACAAGTGCCCTGCCCCACATCACTGTATGAGTACCACCCCGTCGTGGGCTCTCCAGGGGTGAGGCCACAGGGGACACACCCTAACTGGCAAGCCTTCGGGTACCTGAGGTCAGCTGCCTCCTGGGCTGCGAGCTGGGCCTGCCTGTCCACGGCCCCCTGCGTGGCCAGCAGCTGGGCCCGCTCCGCAGACAGAGCATCCTTCTCCTGCAGGGCGCGCTGCAGAGCAGCCAGCTGGGTCTCCCGGTCCCGCAGGCTCTGTGCCAGCTGCTCCTCCAGGGCCCGTTTCTCGCACGTGAGCTGAGGGAGAAAGGAAGGGAAAGTTCCGCAGAGGAAGAGTGAGCAGGAGGGTGAGCGGGGGCCTCCCGAAGGAAAGGAAGGACCTCGGCAGAAGACGCTTCGTGCAGAGTGGCACTGGGTGGACACAAGGAGTACTGGACCTCGGAAGTGCGTGTGTGTCTTCACAAAAGAGGGGACGTCCACTCCGGTACCCATGAAGGAGATGGTATTGAACTGGGCACTCCCAGAGAGGAGCCAACTGCCCATGTAAATGGCAACACTTGTTGGCCCACAGTGTCCAGGGGGCAGGAAACATTACATGGAAACGGCAAGAGAAGGTAACAGGTGACCACGTCATTGCAGGCCGACACTTCCGTCAAGAACATTGAAAATCTAGACAAATATGTCACAGGAGTAGGAGGCATCAGAGAGCTGCAAAGGCAGCTGGGACTGAAGGAGCCAAGACCTTGGAGAGGAGGTGACGCGGGGGCTGGAGCCCACCACTGTGTCTCTCCTCTCCTCAAAGCGTGCGCGGCTCTCGGAGTCTGGGCGGAGAAACCGAGTCGCCAAGGAGAGCTTCTGGCAGTTCCACGGCCCTTAGGAGCACACACACTGGAGTCCAGAGCCACCAAAGCAGAGCGGCTCTGATAAACACCCCAAGTTTCGAGTTTTATTCAGAGAAGGGCGTGGCCCTAGCAGTAGTGATCAATCAGAAATAGAAAACCCCTCGTAAACACTGAAGCTCGGGTGCGAACCGTCCCAGTCACTGACTGGGTTACAGGGACGGCCCGACCTTCACTGCTGCCCAGAAGCAAAAGTAAATCCTCTCTGGAAGAAGTTCAGCATCACAAAGATCCTCAGATTATTTCAATAATTTTTGTATATGATACTTGGCATTTAAACAACACGACCAGGCCTATCCAGGGGTGAAACCGCACGACGAGAAAAGCACGTGTGGAGAATAGATGCAGAGCCCCCACCCCGCCATGCAGAGCGCGGAGCTACCAGACACAGACGGCAACAGCCGAGCAGCACGTTCAGGAAGAGGGACGGCAAGAGCTGGATACTAGATATAAATAACATAATTTAAAAATACAATAACCAAAAGTAATCAATTACTGGATGGGATCAATGGCAGAGTAGACAGAGGACTGCTGACCTGGAAGACGACGGAAAGGCCGTGTTCACACTGAATCATGAAGGATGTCGCAGACACCTCGGCAAGGTAAGAGGCCCATCGTGTGTGTAGCAGGGTCTCAGAAGGAGAGCAGGGAGCATATTTGAACAGATCATGCCAAGAATTTCCCAAACCTAATAAAATACCTAAAGCTATAGATTTAACATGAACCGTAATGCCCCAGGAGAATAGATAAAAAAGAAAATGTCAATTAGATACAGTAGTTTCTGGATACCAAAGCTGGAGAAACGTATCTTTAAAACTCAGAGGAAAAAGGCATATTACCTCTAAATGAGCAGCAGTAAGACTGACGTTTGACTTGGGAACAGCAACAATGAAAGCCAGAAGGTAATGGACTGACTTTATCAAATTGCTGCCAGAAAGTAATTGCTATCCTAGTATTCTACACCCCGTGAAAATATTCTTTGAAAGTAAAGACCAGGACTTTCGGCTTCTGATAATGGTGAAGTCGACTGTTGAAGTCCAACCCTCCTACCCAGAGCAACTAGGAAAGCTGTGCAACATACTGCCCAATACTCTGCTTGAAGGCATTAGAGACACCAAGGCAGTCAGGTCCCAGGGGCTGGATTACGGAGAGGAATGTATTAAAGCGAGCCTGAAATTCTACAGCAGATTTCCCCCTTAAAGTATTTGCCAGGTCCTAAGTGGCACAGGGCCTAGATCCCAGGAACCAAGGATAAAGCTTCAGCTAAAAGGCTGGGCACCTGGCCTAAGGCTTCAGCAGGATTATGAGACTGACGAGACACAACTTGGAGTCCAGAGCTGTCAAAACAGCCAGGGCATGCGAGGCGAAGCTATTAGAGAGGCAGGAAACGCCCTGAGGTGAGCCCGAGATTCTATCTTGGGCTTTTTAATGGTGCTTTTTTACGTATATTCTTATAATTCATGAGCAGTATAGGGTCAAGGGACTAAGAATCTGAACGCAAATTGGCAGCTAAGAGTCTGAGATATCGGGTAGAATTTCTGGCAGTCTTAAAGAATTGAGAAAAAAAAACCTGGAGTTTAGGGCTAACCGAAGAGTAGGGGCCCTGGCACACAGCCGAGACTTCCTGTTAGAAACACGGGAGAATTGTATTATACCCAGGGGTAAATCAGAAATAGACTACTCTGCACAAAAGACTGAAACGCAGTTATAAACTGGCCAAATTCAGACTGGATAACGTGATCTGTTCCTACTCTGATTTCCCAAAGTCAAAAACAAATTCCCTCTGAAAGACATTTATATCATTCAAAATCTCAAATTATCTGTATAAATTATATTTACAAAAACACAAAGTCTGTCATTCAATCAAAAATTATTAAGCACTCCAGGAGACAAGACCAAATGACTGAAAACAGAGATCAAAGACAATATAAATAGACACATTAGGGGATCCAGATGTTGAATTATCAGACAATTGCAATGAAAAATATTGCAATAAATGTGTTCAGGAACATACCCACGGTGGGGAATTTCACCAGATAACTGAAATGTGTGTGTGTGTCAGAGAGAGAGAGAGAGAGAGAGAGAGAGAGAGGGAGGGAGAGGTTAAAATGACCACTCATAAACCAGAGATACTAGTAACATATTGTAGGGTTTGTAACAACATATGTAGAAATAAAATATTAATATGTAGTAAGAAGAGCAAAAAGGATGGGAGGGATGTCTTAGTCCATTTGTGCTGCTACAACAAAATGCCTGAGACTGTGTAATTTATAAAGAACAGAAATTTATTTTCTCATGGTTCGAGAGGCTGGGAAGTCTAAGATCAGGCACTAGCAAGTTTGGTTGCCTGGTGAGGTGCTGCTCTCTGCTTCCAAGAAGGCACCTTGATGCTGCACCTTCCGGAGGGGAGGAAGGCCGTGTGCCCACGTGGGAGAAGGTAGGAGGGCAAGTGAGAGGAAAACGCTGCATGAAGCCTCCTCCATAAAGGCCTCAGCCCCGGTCGCGAGGGAGAGGAGTCCTCACGGCCTGATCATCTCCTGAAGGCCCCACTTCTTAACACCATCACAATTGGCCACTGAGTTTCAACACCCATATTTTGGAGAGGATTCATTCAAGCCACAGCAAGGGATAAATGGAATATATTGTTGTAAGAGTCTTACATTGTTTGTGAAGTAATATATTGTTTGGACATAGACTGTGCATATCATAAGTTTAGGGTAATCATTAAAAAGTAACAAAAAGAAGTATAGCTAAAAAAATCAATAGAGAACATAAAATGGAATACTAAATAAATATGCAATTCAACCAAAAGAAGGCCAAAAAGGAAGAATGTAAAAATTTTAGAGAAAGATGAGACAAATAGAAAATAGACACCAACATGGTAGACTTAAATGTATCAGCAGTTACATTAAATGCAAATGGTCTAAACACTGTAATTAAAACGTAGAAGTTGTCAAAGTAAATACAAAAGCAAGACCCAACAATACAGCTTTTTTTTTTTTTTTTACAAGAAACACACTTTAAGTAAACAGATACAGAAAAGTTGAAAATAAATGTATGGAAATGATATACCATAGAAACACTAAGCATAAGAAAGTTGGTGTAGGCTGGGCGCTGTGGCTCACGCCTGTAATCCTAGCACTCTGGGAGGCCAAGGCGGGCGGATTGTTTGAGCTCAGGAGTTCGAGACCAGCCTGAGCAAGAGCGAGACCCCGCCTCTACTAAAAATACAAAGAAATTATATGGACAGCTAAAAATAACATATATAGAAAAAAGCCGGGCATGGTGGCGCATGCCTGTAGTCCCAGCTACTCGGGAGGCTGAGGCAGTAGGATTGCTTGAGCCCAGGAGTTTGAGGTTGCTGTGAGCTAGGCTGACGCCACGGCACTCACTCTAGCCCGGGCAACAGAGTGAGACTCTGTCTCAAAAAAAAAAAAAATAAAAAAAGAAAGAAAGAAAGTTGGTGTAGAATGTCAAAAAGTAGATATCAAAAAAAAAAAAAGAGTACTACTAGAAAAAAGAGGGGTATAAGAGGGGACATTTTGTAATGATAACAAGTCACTCCGTCATGAAGACATAAAATACTAAATGTGTCTGTGACTTAACAGAAATTTAAAATACATGAAGCAAAAGCTGGTAGAACAATTCCACAATCAGAGAGATTTTAATGCCTGTCTCTCAGCAATTGATATAACAAGTAGACAAAAGCCACTAACCAAACAAACAAGTAAGCAAAAACCAGTAAGGACATAGAAGATTTAAACACTATCAAGCAACTGGAGTTAATCAATATTTCCAGAACACGACACCCAACAATAGCACAATGCACATTCTCTTCACATGAACAGGGACGTTCGACGAGGCAGACAACAGGCTGGGCCATAAAACTTGCCTGGACAGAGTTAAACCCATTCGGATAATACGGAGTGTGCTCTCTGACCATAAGGGGAATCATATCATCAACTGGTAACAATCGGAGGTTTAGGAAATCCCCGTCCTTGGAAGTCAGGCAATATATGTCTCCATAGTCCACAAGCAAAGGAGAAACCACATGGAAAATGAGAAAATAGTTTGAATTGAGTTATAATAAAAACACAACATGCAAAATTCTTAGGGTGCAGAGGAAGCAGACACAGGCACAAATAGGAAATCTGAACAGATTAAATATTTGTTAAATAAATTGAATTCATGATCAGACCCTTTCCCACCAAATGACCACTTACAAAGAAAAAATATCAATAACATATCATAGGGTTTATAAAACATGTGCAGAAATAAAATAGCAACAAGAGAAGAAAGGAGAAGAGGGGTGTCTTGGTCCATTTGTGCTGCTAAAACAAAATACCTGACACTAGACAACTTGTGAAGAACAGAAATTTATTTTCTCACAGCTCTCCAGATTCAAATGATTTCATTAGTGAATTCCACCAAACATTTAAGGGAAAAATAACACTGATTTTACACAAACACTTTAGAGAAATAGAAGAAAAGGGAACACTTCCCACCTCAATTTATAAGGCCAGTACATTCTGATTCCAAATCTGACAAAGACGTTAAGAGAAAAGAAAATTATAGACCAATATTCCTCATAAATACAGATCTAAAACTTCCTAGCAAAATATCGTAAATTGAATCTAAAAGTATGTAACTTAGGGCTAAGTAGGGTTATCTCAGGTATCCCAAGGTGGGATTAACAGCCAAAAAATTAACCAGTATAATTTGCCACTTTAACAAAAAAGGAGAACAATAATATGATCATCCTAAAAGACCCAGACGTGGGATTCAACAGCCATACGCGATTTTAAAATCTCAGACAGCAGGAACGAAAGGGCACTTCCTCGAGCTGACAGAGCATCTGTGAAAGGCTACAGAGACATCGCATTTCCTGGCGAAAGACTGACTCCTTCCCCTCGGTAGGGGCTGGTGGGAGGACAGCCACCCTCACCACCAAGTTCTGTTCAACTTTGGTCTCAGGTCTCTGTCCAGTAAGAGAAGAAAAAGGAGAAATAAAAAGGTATGGAAATAAGGCAGCAAAACTGCTGTTACTCGTAGATGACATAATTATACACATGCAAAACCCTGGAACTTATAAGGAAATTTGTCAAGGTCACGTGATTCAAAGTCAATATAGGAAACTGTATTTCTGTGTACTAGTAATGAACAAGGGGGAAATAAAACTGAGACAGCAGTATAATTTACAACATCAAAGCTAGGAATTTACCTAATCAAAGTTGTTCAAGATCTCTACACTGAAAACCACAAGACATGGCTGTGAGGAATTACACACAGACATGAAAATACACACCACACACACAGACGGGAGACTCAGTACAGTTAAGACGCTCAGTCTCCTCAGACTCACCTACAAACGCAACACAATCCTATTCAAGGTCCTGGCAGGCTTTTTTTGGAGGGAGGGGGGAGAAATTGTTGAGCTGCAATTCTACAATGTATATGGGTGTAAAAAGGACTCAGAACAGCCAAAA
>CM052439.1:552682-578851 GCA_028533085.1 Varecia variegata
GCTCTGCGACCCCCTAGCCCACCAGGGACGCGTCCTGAGCCCAGGTGCTGGCGTCTGCAGGCTGGTCGCTCCCCCCACCCCGACGCTCTGCGACCCCCGGCCCACCCCACCAGGGACGTGTCCTGAGCCCAGGGCAGGCACCTCTTCCCAGACTGGCGCCCCTAGCTCCGTGCTCAGCCCACGGCATCGACACGGGCCAGAGCCTGTGCTATGTGGACGGCGCCTTCTCTGCTCAGGCCCACAGCGCAGGCCCCGGGGTGCTGACGCCGCGTGCCCAGAGCCACAGGGGCTGACCAGGCGCCCTGCAGGGAACAGGCCTTGCCCCCAGTGCCCACTGTCCCCCAGCCACCGCCGTACCTGACCGCAGGATGCTGGGCTCCGTGACCTTCTTGCCGTTGACGTAGGTATCTGCTCCCTCACAAGGCTCCAAGGTCACCACGGCTGCAGGACAGGTGGGGCAGAGAGGGGGATGGTGAGGGGCTGTCACCTGCACAGGCCCATCCCCCATGGCCCTGGTGTGGCCCACTCACGCCCCTCTCCTGCTGGCCACAGAGCCTGAGTGCTGGTGACACCTCATTTTGGCCTCAAAGGAGCTCGGGCCGGTGGGGGGTCCTCCCCCACTTAAAGGAGGAGAAGAGTGACCCCCAGGAGGAAGAGCCCTGTGCCCAAGTCAGAGCCAGGAGGCCGCACTGAGCCTGGCAGCCCAGGGCCCCACCAGGTCTCCATGGGGACAAAGATGAGAAACATGTCCTGGGGGGTCCCTGAGCTCTCTGGGCTTTGGGCCCCCCCACATGGGAGAGGGCAGGCAGGGGCTTTGCGGACAGAGAATTCTGGAAGAGCCAACCATCCCCAGCACTGCTTAGGGCCACCGTCCGGAGGTGGCCCAGTTGGACAGCAGGCATGGGTCATGGGTCATGGCTGGACATTCCCTGGGAGGTGCCCTGGGCCGGGGGCCAGGGCACTGAGACAGCACATGGACCCAGCCGGCCCGGCACCCCAATGGGCGGTGCCAGGCCACGGGCATGGCCCCACGTCACCTTCAGAAGGGAGGCTGGTGGGCAGCGGAGTGGACAGGTGGCCGCCCCCAGCTGGCAGGGAAGTGTGGTCGGAAAAGAGTTTCCACCCTGGCCCTGGGCTCAGCCGTCCGCCCGTGGACCTCCGCCCCCACCCTGCCCCGCGTTCCCGGCCAGCAGCCGGGCACTCGGACCCCCGCCGTGTCCCCGGCACTCGGACCCCGCCGTGTCCCCGGCACTCGGACCCTGCCGTGTCCCCGGCACTCAGACTAAGCCGTGTCCCCGGCACTCGGACCCCCGCCGTGTCCCCGGCACTCGGACCCCTGCCGTGTCCCCACCGGCGCAGCCTTCAGAGAGCTCGGCTCCCTGAAGCAGCCCCGCCCGGCCGTGGGTGGCACCAGGAGCTTCCCAAGCACATTTCTAACGGGCTGTCGCCAAGGCTGACCCAAACGTCACACGCGTGTGCACACGCACGTGCTGCCCGGAAGTGTAACCCCCATGTAGAGCTGGGGAGCCGCGGGGGGCCGCAGGGAGGTGATACCTTCGCTGCCGCCCCGGGAGTCGCTCCGGAAGACGCAGTGCTCCTCCTTGATGAAGTGCCCGCTCAGAACGATGTCCTGCCGCCTCTCCCCGTCCTCCCTGCCCACTCTGTGGGGCGGGGGCGGCGTCAGCAGGGCAGCCGAGACCCAGCACAGCCCTGACGCCACCGCGAGCCGCCCAGGGATGCCCGCCAGGACCTTCTGGGAGCCCCCAGGAGCGCATCGCCCAGGATGCGGGGTGGGGGAGGGGCCGCCATCCCAGCAGGTGCCCACACCCGGCGGCCCTGGGGGGACAGGGAGCCCACCCCCACCTGGTGACCCCGTCCTTGATGTAGTACAGGAGGCACTCGGACATCAGCGGGTCCTCATTCAGGTTGACGAGATGCGGCGTCTGGCAGGAGACAGGGGCGTCAGCTCTCTGGGGGAGCAGAAGCTGGGGACTGGTCCCCACCTGACCTCTGCCAGGCACCAGGCCACCACCAGTCCTAGGCCTGGCATTTTGGGGGGACATGGTGTCCCCCCAGCCTGGCAGAGAGTGCAGGAGGCAGGGAGGGAAGGCTCCCTGAGGCCCCCAGGACCCAGCTGAGCTGGCCTCTCGCTGCCAGGAAAACAAGGCCTCAGCCAGGGCCCCGCCCACCTGACACCCAGGGCTCCTGCACACACCTGGGCCTTGTACACACCCCCAGGCCTCCTGCACACACCTGGGCCTCGTACACACACCTGGGCCTTGTACACACACTGGGCCTCCTGCACACACCTGGGCCTCGTACACACCCCCAGGCCTCCTGCACACACCTGGGCCTCGTACACACACCTGGGCCTTGTACACACACTGGGCCTCCTGCACACACCCGGGCCTCGTACACACACCCGGGCCTCGTACACACACCCGGGCCTCCTGCACACACCCGGGCCTCCTGCACACACCCGGGCCTCGTACACACACCCGGGCCTCCTGCACACACCTGGGCCTCCTGCACACACCCGGGCCTCCTGCATACACCCGGGCCTCGTACAACACCCGGGCCTCGTACACACACCCGGGCCTCCTGCACACACCCGGGCCTTGTACACACGCCCAGGGCTTCTGCACACCCAGTGCCTACCCTCACCCCAATGCAGGGATGTGGAGACCTGGTCATCAGACACAGGGGACAGACCCTCTGAAACTGTTCCCTCCTCCAGGTGGGGAGGGTGTCTAGCCAAGAAGGGCTGTGCTCCCACTGCAGGGCTGAGGGGGACGCAGCCTCGGGGTCCAGCTGGACTGTGCACTTCTCTTAAGTCCCAAAACACGGAGCCTCTCAGGAAGGGGGTCCCTGGTGGTCCCACTCCTGGGCAGCGCCCAGACCCAGGGCCACCAGCGAAGCCAATAGACTCCAGGGTGCCTGGTCTCTCGGGGGTGCCCCCCACACCCCAGGGGTACACCCCACCCCTGCAGGAAGCGGCCAGGGTCTGGAACAGCTCGGGGAACAGTTCATCCCAGACCAAAGCAAAGGCCGGGAAGGTGCGTGGAGTAGAGCCACGCTGGGACACGGCCCGCTCCTGCCCTGCCCAGGCAGCAGAACCTGCCCCAGGTTCTCTCAGGCCCTTCCTGCCTCTGGGCCGTAGCAGGTGCTGGTCCCCTGGCCTGGACCACAGCCCTGCCCAGCCCCTCCCAAGCTCTGGTCACACAGATGATTGTTCACGAGTCCGAGCCCCTGGCCGTGACCACCCCAGGACCAGGTGTGTGCCGGCACGGAGAGCCTCGGTGGGCAGAGGTGTGGGGTGGGCAGGGATGTGTGCAGGGCCATAGTCCCAGTGCTGTGCTGCCCGTCACCTCTGGGAAAGCTCAAGCAACCCCCTCCATGCAAGTTTGCCACAAGCCGGCCCGTGGCAGCTTGGGAGGCTGGGCCAGGGCCCAGGAGGATGCCCTGCACCTGGGCCCCTTCCAAGGCCACCCCCCACGCTCCCCTGCACTTCTCTCCGATGAGCAACGTCCCCAGGGCACACTCAGGTGGGCTGCCTGGCCAGCGTCCAGCTCCTCAGGGGCTGGGCGGTTCTAGTCATCCTTGGGGTGGGTCTGTCCCCTGGGCAGACGTCCCCAGATGCCTGTGCTGGGCCCACCTGGGCTGCTGAATGGCATGCGGGGGAAACACTTTGAAGAAGCCGCCCACCCATTGGAGGGTCCCAGCTGGAAGACCCCGGAGGCCCAGCCCACGGCCGGGGCCAGTGAGGCAGCTGGGCCTCGTGGGGGAAGAGGGCTCCCCGCTGGAACCAGCCGGACCTGATGCCGGCTGGGCTCCCAGAAGGCAGCTGGCTCCCAGCTCCGTGTCCCCTGCCTGGCGCGGCACAGGCTCCAGGGCGGGGCCAGGCCCCTGCATCTGTCTCCAGCTGGGGCGCAGCTTCCCAGGCTCACCCCGATCTTGGGCCCAGCCCACAGCGCAGACAGTGAAGAAACCCATCGGAGTCCCAGTGAGACCCCCACAAGGGAAGGTCTGGCTGCAGGAGAGCGTGGCCGCCCCAGTGTCTGAGCCAGACCCTGCCGCGCTCCACTCCTCCCAGGAGCCACTCTGGACTCACCACAGACAGCACATCACCTGGCCCCGTCCCAGAACCGGGTCCAGAACTGGGACCAGCTCCTACCTTTTTGGGAGAGAACACACCCAAGGTGCCACCGTCCTCCCTCATGGCCACGCCCATCTCGGCCAGCAGGGCTTCCCTGGGGGGACAGAGCTGGGGTCAGCAAAGGCTCCACGAGGCTTCCAAGGCAGGTCCCACCCCTGACCGGCGGGGAGCCCTCAGGCCCTGGCCCCTGTGGCCCTGGGGGTGCCCATGCAGCGGCCCATCTGGTCCTGGCTGGCAGGCTGGGGCAGCCACTGACGGGGCAGCCACTGATGGCACCAGCCCTTCTGCACCAGGGTCAGGGACCGAGTCTATCAGGCCTGGGGGGCCGGTGGCCATGAGTTGGGGTCACTGGGGGAGAGGGGACAGGTTTGCCCTGCGTCTGGGACGCGGCCACCCAGGGTGCAGAAGCCCAGGGCTGGAGCCGGGGCTCGGTGCTTGTCCCGCCTGGGCCGTGGGCCCACTGGCTGTGCCCTCCCCCGGGCCTCAGTTTCCCCTGCTCACCTCTCCATCCGGATGGCTTCCGTGCGCCGCAGCTTCTCCTCCCAGGTCTCGTTGAGCTCGGCTATGATCTTCTCTGTTTCCTGCGGGCGGACGGAGGGGCCTGAGCCTCCAGGGCGGGGCCGCAGGGCCGCAGGGCACAGGGGCACCGGGACAGGGAAGGGGGCCGAGCACGGAGCCCACATTCCTGGGTCCCCCAGGCAGACGACATGTCTGGAAGCCCAGGGGGAATTTGGAGACGGCGCGTCTTTCCCGGAGACGCGAGAGGAACAGGGAAAGGCAGAAGGAGTCTGGAGGGAACTCGGAACACAAGCTCCGGAGACGCTGGGCCTCGGCTCCTGCTGTGGCTGGAGAGCCGCGTCCCGTCCCCTCAGGACACGGAGACTCTTCCCGGCACCAGCGCCGGCTCTCCGTGTCTGCCCCCACCCTAGTGGGCCCCCACCCCGGGTGGACTCTGACCTCAGGGTCGCAGCCCCACCCCCATCCTCACATTTGCCGGGGGTCGGCCTCTGTGCCTTGGGCCCCTCACCCCACTGTCTCCAGGGTCCGGGGCTCACACCCTGCACCCCTGCGCAGCCCTTTGCTGGAGGGATGTGTGAATGGAAAACCTAAACCAAGTCAAGCCCATTGCCGGAACCAGGGAGCCCCGCGGGGTATGGGGGTGACCATCCGTGTGCAGGTGTGAACACGGACACCTGCCCGGCCTTCTCAGGGGCTGTAGGCTCTGCAGGACGCCGGGCAGAGAGCTGCCGCGACCTAGTAGTGATGCCAGAGAAGGGGTGCGGGGGGCCGGGAGGAATGAGACTGACTCCTCTCCACCCGGGGACACCCCAGGGCCCACTGCCCCTTGACCCAGCACCAGCCCATGCGAGGAGTCTCGGTCCCGGGCACCCAGCACTTAGCGCTTCCCCCTCCAGGCTTGGCATGAGGCGCGGGGGCCACAGGCCGTCCAGACACTGAGCGGTCCCGTGGGGGCCCTTTCTGCCCAGCAGACCAATCTCCGGCAGCCCACGGCCTGGGGCCCCCAGATGAACGCACTGGGCTGCCTTGGGCGCTGCGGGTGGGCTGGGGACAGGCCACAGTGCACCTGTGTGGCCTCATGCCCGAGGCGCCCGCCGCTGTCTCAGCCTGGCCCAGGAGGCCGGGCTGTTCCGCTCGCATTCCTCCAGCCGCTCGAGGGCCCGGTGCTCCAAGCCCCCGCGGTGGCCCAGCCGCCCCGGCCCTCACCTTCAGCCTCTCGATGGCCTCCTCACTGCCCGGGGCGAACAGGATGCGCTCGTGGAGGCTGGACACGGAGGCCGCGCGGCTGGACAGGGCTGAGAGCGAGGACGAGGGGCTCATGCCCACCAGGGCGTTGGTCACTGTGGAGAGATTGTCAGGGGCTTGACTCAGCGCCCCGCCGCGGTTGCGGTTATTGTTCTCAAGGTCGGACACGTCTACGGGGAGGACGGAAGGACCAGACGGGAGGAGAGAGAGAGAAGAAAGACACAGTTGGGAAAAGGCAAGTACGGAGCGGAGAGAGGGGAGAAGCGGCAGCCCCCGCCCGCGGCCCCGCCAAGCGCATGCAAGGCCGTCCCGCCCCACCGATGCGGACACGCCAGGCCAGCAGCCGCCCCCGCCCGCCTGGCCCCCAGGCCGCCCTCCCCGCAGCAGCTGGCACGGCCAAGCCCCCCCACCGCGCTGGGCCTTCTGCTGCCCTCACCTGCCTCCCAGGCCCCTGCCAGGCGCCAGCTCACGCGTGCCCACCCAGCGCCTGCCCCTGCCTTTTCCTGCCTGCCCACTGCCTGGCCTGGCACCGAGACCCCCAGGCTCATCCTCATCCTCCCTGGGGGGCCGCCAGCCCCTCACACCTGCCATCGGCCAGGGCCACCATGTGCCCCCTAAGCTGCAGGGGCTGAACTGCACTGACCACTCAGCCGCTAACGTGGACACTGGCCAGAGACCCCCCTGCAGAGGGGAGTGCGGGGGGGGGGCCCCCTGGAGTTGTGGCGGGCGCATCCCCAGTCCAGGGCTCGCTCGCCCCTGAGGCCCGAGGGCCGGGGCTGGACACCCCTGGAGTGGGGGGGCGGGGCCCCTCCTAGCAGAAGCAGACACACAACCAGGCAGCAGCAGGCGGGGACCACATGGGCTCTGGGAACCAGGGAGCCCTGCGCCCCAGGGCCAGGGAGGCACCGAACCCCACGGAGCCAGGCCCGTGGCAGAGGAGACACGAGGCTGGCGGGACTCGGCAGCCTCTGCTGCGAGAGCTCAGACTCACGGCACTGCCAGGGAGAAGGCCCCGGGTGTGCGGTCGGCTGGAGAACCAGCCGGCAGGTGAGGCCTGGGCAGGGGGCACGGGGAAGCCCTCTAGCCCTCCTGGCGCCTTGGCGCTGACATTCTGAGCTGCCCAGGCCTCCGGGTGCACAGTAGGGTCAGAGGGCCCCACCTCAGCCATGCTCAGCCTGAGAAGGCCTGAGCTGCGTGCACCCTGACCTCCCTGCTGCCTCAGTTTCCCATACAGACCATAGAGATGGGGGTGAGCTGGGCGCGTGGGCTCACAGCCAGACCCAATCCCACATCTACCCGGAGGGCCCTGGGACTCGGCCCTCCCCGCCCGTGCTGCCCAAGGCCCCGCGACGCCAGCTGGAAGCAGGGGTGCGGCGGCAGGAGGGGGATACACACATTTGGGTCCTCCGGGCACAGTGCTGGCTACGGGGGAGGGGAGGCATGGCGAGGAGAGACAGAGAAACAGAAGAACAGGTTTGTCTCCAGAGGGTCGAGGCTGGGCAGCCAGGAGCAGGCGGGTGGCCACAGGCGGGCGGGGGGTCTTCGGCGGGGGGATCCAGGGGCCTCTGCAGCCCAGCACCCGTGGCCTGCCCGTGGGCTTCCGGGGGAGCCGTCTGTGGCCCACTTGGGCCAGCACCAGACCCCAACCATGCAGTTCCATCCAGGCCTCGTCCAGGGCCCTGCCCGGCCTCCCACCCAGAGGCAGTTCTGCCCAGGAGCACGGAGCAGGGACAGGGATCCAGGCCGGGGGGCTGTGGGGAGAGCTTGGAGCTGCCCAGCCCAGGCTGCAGCCATCGATCGGGACGGCGGTCCCAGGAGAAAGGGTGTGATGGCCCTGTGGCCCTGTGGTCCTGCGGGGACAGGCCAGCGCAGACACTCACTGTCGGTGATGTCGCCGAGACCCTGCGCGTACAGCAGGTCCCGCAGCCGGGTCACCTCGTCCTTCAGCTCACGGATCAGCTTGTTGTTGGGGTCCTCGTTAATGACGGCATTACAGCGGATCTGCTTGGCCCGGTCAGCATACCTGGGCGGCAGAGCGAGCTATGGTAGCACCTGGGGCAGGTCCGTGCCCAGGTCCGCGCCACAGCCCTGCCCGGGACCCTGCCCGGGCCACGGGGTGGACCTGGGCAGCACAGCCTGGCGCAGAGTGAGGCATTGCCCACTGCGAGTCACTGGGGACGGTCTGGGGCCACTGGGCTGAGGACATCTGCAGGTGGGGCCACCCAGCCCCAGCTCACCCACTTGGGAAAACTGAGGCCGGGCAGAAGGGACAGGGCAGAGAGTCCAGGAGACGTGTCCCAGGACACAGCAGAGCCCCCCACTCTATGTGTGTCTATGTTGGGACACACGCCTTTTTCTTCTTCCTACAGCTGATGCGAGGTCAAAAGAGGCAGGAGACCCTGACCCAAATAACTGTGCAGCCCCCTGCAGGGCTGGGGGCCCAGGCTCCCCACCCCACACCCAGAAAGATCTTTTAAGACACACCTGTGCCCCTCTTGCTAATTAAAAACCCCCAGTGCCCCCCCCAGTCTGCAGGTCACTGTGACATTCACCCACGTGAGCACAGTGCGCCTAGGCTGGTGTCACAGGGCCCTGGGCCGCCTGCAGCCCCAAAGTGCACCCCAAAAGCTGGTGGGAATGGAACGGGGTCCCTGCAGGCCTGGGTACCCCAGAACAGTCGCTTCCAGCCTCACAGAGTCCCGGGCAAAACCCCCCAAAAGAGCACCCCTGTCCCTGGTGTTCCCACCCCCAGACGGGGGCGCGGGGCCTGCCTCCCTGCAGAACACACCTCAGTGTGCTGAGGGTCTCGTCGTAGTTGATGTCTGCGGGGCTCAGCGCTGCCACCATAGCTGTCCTCGAGTTGCCACCTGTGGGAACAAGGCCAGGTTGTGCCCAAGAGGGGCTGTGACCCCGGTGCTGTGTCCTCCACCGCCGTCCCCTCCTACATTCACAGCCGGGGAGCCTGAGACCCAGAGCCGCGAGCAGGTCTCAGGCTTCCTCCGTGAACAGACGACAGGGAGGACCTGGCCCTGCCTGTGGCCCCGTCACCGCCGCACGGGGCACCCGCTGTTCCTCTTCTGGCAACATTCCCAGCCGTCCGCCTCCCTCTGCCACAACAGACAGGAGGGTTGCGGGGCTTTACGGCATTTACTCCCAAACACTGTTTACATTCAATAATTTTTTCACACGCTTTTGCGGTCTACACTTGGAGTATTACGTTCACATTATCAGGTGACGTCTGGGTGAGGACATGTGTTTTATTTCTCTTCGGCCTCCACCATGCACACAGGCTCCCGTGGAGGGAACTCGGGCACCAGTCCCGTAGGGGCAGTGGCAGCCCAGACACGGTCACCCTGGCCCCGCCCCCGCCCTCAAGCTGCTGCTTGTCCTGCCCGACCTCAGAGACCTGTGTCCTCAGGGACATGGCCCTGGGGCGTGGTTCCCGGTAAGACCCTACTGGGACTGCCAGGTGACAGAGGTGACAGCATGAAGGGCCAGTCATGTGCCCTGCCCCCGCCCTGAGCCTGGGCGTGGCCCACCTCTCAGGTGAAGGGACACGCTCCTGTCCTCTGGGCAGGGCCCGCCTGCCCCTCCTCCACCCACTGCGATGCTGGCCTCGCTGGGGCTCAGCGTGGCTGCTGTGGGGCGCAAGGCCATCAGCCGGGGCGGGCAGGCCATGCGGCCAGGAAGGCCAGAGCCGGGCTGTCTGTGTGCACCAGCCCAGGCTCTCTGCTATAGGCGCGGCTGGAGAGGGCTGTGAGGTCATTCTTGGGAGGGACGGGATCGGTGTTGGGGGTGTTCCACTCTCTCACTGCTCAGAGCTAAGGTGGGGCGGAGGAGGGGACTCACGGCAGCCCCTCAAAACCCAGCAGGCGAACAGGGCTCCCAGATTCGAGCCCCAGCTCTAGATGGGGAAACCGAGGTTCAGAGAAGGGTGGGTACTTGGTCTGGATGTCACAGCTGACCTGACCCGGGAGCGCAGACACCTGCGTTATGTGTTCTGCAGCCCCCGTGGCCGTCCTGGCCCTCAGGCCTGCTCCCGCTGACCCACTGCCGCTGCGCCCAGGCCCTCGAGAAGGGCGGCGCCCTGAACTAACTGGACCCGCCCAGAAAGCGGAAGAGGCCTCCTGGCGGCTGGGCGCCCCTCCCGGGCGGGACTATGGGCGCAGCCCAGGGTGGAAGTTAGAGCCCCGGGGACAGGTAACCCAGGAGTTCTCACCCAGGTTTTCCCGGAGGAGCCAGGTCAGCACGGAATCTCGGTACGGAATGAAATCTGTCTTCTTCTTTTTCTTGTTCTGTGGGGCAGGAATGTTCAAGGTCAACTCTGCTCACAGGCCGTCCTTCAACGATCTGCTCCGCCACCCTCCCCTCAGGACGAAGCACCCTCCATACTCCGGCTACCCCTGCGGCTCTGTAGTCCTCTGCTAGGACACATAGCGGTCACTGAAAATACGGACTCCATCCATGTAACACTGCTGGGAATCGCTTCTCGTGGACACTTGGGACAGACTCACTGATTCCACCAGTTGTGGACGTTCATATATACAGTTTGTCGCGTTTCCCCAAACAGTCGGCACACAGTTCCTTCGATTTTCTCTCGTAGTCCCACATACATTTCTTCACACTGTTCCTCACTCGGGACCTCACACAGGTCCTCATGCAGGTTCCTCCAGTTCCTCAGAGTTCCTCACAGTTCCCACAGGTTCCTCACACAGTTCCTCACACGGTTCTCCACAGTTCCTCACAGCCGCACACGGTTATTCACACAGTTCCACACAGTTCGTCACAGCCCTCTCTTACTTCCACACACAGATCCACACGGCGCCTCACATAGTTCCTCGCTGCTCCCTCACCTCCCTCAGTTCCTCCCCCTTCCCTTCTGGTTCCTCAGTCCCACACCCTGTGCCTCACAGCTGCCTCCCAGGTCTCTCTCCCACACGGTTCCCCACACGTTCCTCACAGCTCCCTCACACCGTCACTCTGTTCCCCACACCGTTCCACAGAGTTCCTCACACAGCCCACAAGTCCCACACTTCCTCTCCCATCTCCACAGTTCCTCACAATTCTTCACAGAATTTCAGAATTTCCACACAGCTCTCCAAACAGTAGCCCATGCTTCACCCAAGCAATTGCCCACCCGGTTTCTCACACGGTTCCACACGTACTTCTTCCACGGTTCTTCACTCCGTGGCTCACAGCTCCTCGTGACTCCCCCACGTACAATTCCACGTGTTTCCCCACATCATTTCACAAACGTCCTCTCACACTCCCACAAACTTCTACTTCCCCACAGCTTCTCACACAGTTCCTCACGCCGCTCCACACAGGTCCTCACACAGTCACACGCGGGTCCCCACAATCCTTCACAATGTTCCACACGGTTCTCTCAGTTTCTCACACTGTCCCACACTTGTACTTCACACAGGTTCCCACGCAGTTCCCCACACACGGTTCTCACAGTTCCTGAGGCTGCTCTGCTCACAGTCCCTCGTGGTTTCCACACGATTCCCAACTTCCCCTGACCATCACACGTTTCCGTAGCTCCTCAAGAGTATCACACACAGCACCCGACACTCCCCACACTGTTCCCCACAATTCCACACACAGTTCCACAGGCACTTCCCACACAGTTCCTCACACGGGCCTGCACATGGTCTTCACACTTCCTCATGCGGTTTCTCACATGGCTCCCCATACAATTCTTCATGTTCTTCCACACGGTTCCTCACACGGCCCCCTACACCATTCCACACGGCCCCTCACACGGCCCCTTACCCCACTCCATATGGTTCCTCACACGGTCCCCTACGCCACTCCAACGGTTCCTCACGTGGCCCCCTACACCACTCCACACGGCCCCTCACACGGCCCCCTACGCCATTCCACACGGCCCCTCACACGGCCCCCTACGCCATTCCACACGGCCCCCTACGCCACGCCACACGGCCCCTCACACGGCCCCCTATGCCACTTCACACGGCCCCTCACACAGCCCCCTACGCCATGCCACACGATTCCTCACACGGCCCCCTACGCCATTTCACATGGTTCCTCACACGGCCCCCTACGCCATTCCACACGGCCCCCCTACGCCACTCCACACGGCCCCTCACACGGCCCCCTATGCCACTCCACACGGTTCCTCAGAGTCCCCTACGCCACTCCACACGGTTCCTCAGAGTCCCCTACGCCATTCCACATGGTTCCTCAGAGTCCACAGTTTCTCATAGTTCTTACATTTTCTCAGTTCCTCACAGCTCCTCAGACAGTTCCACACACACTTTGCATAATTCTTCAGAGTCCCTGACAGAGTCAGTCACAAAGTTCCCCATGCATCTCCCCAGAATGCTTTTCCCAGTTCCTCAATACCTGTACTGTTCCTCACGTAGTTCCTCCCACCTCCATACACACCTTCCGCGTCCTTCCTCACGCCGCAGCCTTCCTCACGCCGCGCCCTTCCTCACGCCACAGCCCTTCCTCACGCCGCGCCCTTCCTCACGCCACAGCCCTTCCTCACGCCGCGCCCTTCCTCACGCCACAGCCCTTCCTCACGCCGCGCCCTTCCTCACGCCACAGCCCTTCCTCACGCTGCACTCTCACAGCTCCTCACGCAGCTCCACGCGCTTTCCACGCACCACCCCCCACGGCCCTCCCAGCTCCGCCTTGAGGCCACCTCCCCAAAGCCTTCCTGTCCGTGCATACCAAACGCGGCTCACTTGGGGGTCACTCTCACAGCCCATTTTTTCCTTTCTGGAATTCACCCCAATTTGTAACTGTATTTTGATTTTTCTGTTTCCTCCCCCGCTGAGCTGCGGACCCAGAAGACCTGCATTGTTCGCCACAAGGCCCAGCTGCTGGCACAGGGCCCCGCTCACAGTGGGCTCAATGTGTGTGTTTGTGACGTGAGCAAGCGAAGGGGGTACTCGACTGCTGAGACCCGCGTGGGGACAGCTGGGGCCGAGGCTCTCTGCGTCCAGCCCCCTCCCCTCGGGACTGAAAACAGCAGCTCACCTTGTTGGGTCCAGAGTCCTGAAAATGAAAAGACAGGAAGAGTCTGAGGACCTGGAGCAGGGCTGGGGCCCCAGGGTGTGAGGGAGGCGGGGACGGCCTGACTCCAGACGACAAAAGAGCAGGCAGGGCCTGGCTCGTGCCCAGAGTCCACCACCCACTGCACGCCATGGCTGCCCACCCGGAGCTGATCCTGACAGGCCAAATGCCAGTGTGGCCTCCCAGGCTGCCACCCCCAGTGGTCTCCTCTCCACCTCGTGACAATTTCAGAGCAGGGTTGTCCTTCCCTGGCCGGAGGCCTGGTGTCTTGGTGGGTGGGCAGTGCTGCTTGTCCTCCACGACCCCCCATGCCCAGCCCCTCACCTCCAAGGGCCGTGGGCTCCCCCAGAGGATGGACAAGATTGGACCAAGCAAGGTCATTGCTGACCACAGCCCTGCCCTTCCAGAACACCGGCCAACGTGCTCACTATGGCCCATGGTAACTCTCAGACCAGCCCTGTGAAGGGGTGGCACATCCCCATTTTACAGGTGGGGAAACTGAGGCTCTAGGGAGTGAGGAGGGTCACTGCCCCATCACCAGCCTTGTGACGCTCCTCTGCTCTCTGGGCTTTCCCTTGGACCCCGCCGCCTCGCCGTGGACGGGGCCTGGGAAGAGGGGTGACAGGCTCCCAGCACCTCCATGGTCCATCCCATCAGTCTAGGTGCAGAAGCTGGAGCCAGCTCACCATTTCCGCCAGAGCAGAGATGACCTTCCCCAGCGTGGTCAAGGACTTGTTGATGTTGGCTCCCTCCTGTGTGCGGAGAAGACGGTTGGGACGCCAGGAGGCCTTGGAAGCCTCTTGCCCCAGAGTGACCCCTGGGGCTGAGGCCACCGGCCCTGACTGCTGACCTCTGGGGCCACCAGGGCGTGGGTCAGAGGCCAGTCAGAGGCCAGTGAGAGGCCACCCGCCGAGGAGAGCGGTTGGTCCAGCGTTTCTCCTTGGCTCCATCAGAACCCGGTGACACCCACACCTCCCGGCCGGAACCGTTTCCAGGGCCCCTTCCAACCATCGGACAACAGTAGGGTCGGGAAAGTAAAAGCTCTCCCTCTGGACACCCCAGACTGTTTCGTCAGGGGTGGGGTGACCCCAGACACTGGCCAGCGGCCACGGCCCCTGGGCCTCACAGCCCACACTCCTTTGCGGGGAAACGCGGGCACTGCTGGCCCTGCTGCTGTGCGGGCGCAGAAGGGTCCTCGCTCACCCAGAGCTGGAGGGTTAAGGCCCTGGCCTGTGCCCCCACCCCCCCTGCCCAGGCTCGCCCTGGGGGTCCCCACGCCCCTGCAGCCCAGGCTGAGCCCCCCCACCCTCCCACCCTGCAGCAGGCCGGGCGGGGACACCGGACCCCCACCAGCCGGGTGAAGGGGGCAAAGAAGCTGCCGCCCTGCGAGGGCCCTACCTTGAGACGCGTGCCCTTGGCGCCCGTGGAGTCGGCCCGCTCGCTCCCGGCCAGGTCCACCAGGCTGACCTTGCTCACCTGGAAGGGTGAGTATGTCCCATGCAGGAGACGCCATGAGGCCGCGGCCGGGGGCGCCGTGGCCAGGCGACCTCTGACCTCACAAGGCGACCTCCGACCCCGCAGTCTGTGCCAGCACCTGTGTGCCGCCCTTTCCACGTTCTACCCGAGCGAGGTGCCACCTCCCCCGGGAGGCCGCATGCCCCTGGTGCACGGGACGTTATCTCCACACGCTGGGCACTCTTCACGCAGTGGCACACTGACTCCCTGCAGCGCCCGTCCCTGTCCCCGACCTTCCCAGACAGCCCTCATCGTCTGCGGTGGGATTTGAACCCAGCTCCAGAGAGGGCCACAGCCACTGCTCAGCTGCCGCACGGGCGCCGCTGTGCCCAGAGTCCCTGGCACTGGCCGGCTCCCCGCAGGGCTCCCTCATCCTGGGGGTGTCACGGGCATCCCAGGAGGCACAGCCCCCCCAAGCCACAGTGGCAGGGCAGGACTTGCCCTGGTGTTTACAGGCCATGGACACTGGGGGGACCCTCTCAGGGCCCAGCCAGCGAGGGCTGCGGACCCGGCTTCCGGCTTCGCCCTCCCCGCTGGCCCCGGCCGCCCTCAGCCTCCGCGCCCCCCTGCAGGGGGCCGTAGTTGAGAGAACGCGCCAGGTGCGGTGACCTCCTGCACCACCAGGGACTGAGTGACACTGAGCTCACCCGGCCCCTGCAGACCCCTGGGTGTGTCCTGAGAGAACCCCGCTGCTGGGAGGCGGCTGAGGGGCCCCAGGAGTTGGTCTGGACGGCGGGTGTTGGGGGGCACAGTCGGAGAGAGACAGGGAGAGATTCGGCACCTGCCCGCTGCCCCTTCCGGAAGCCCATGAGACTCCGTGTCTAGGATAAGGCGCCGGGAGGCGACGCCCCTGCTCCACTGAGGACGCCGGGGTGCGTGGCAAGGGCATCTGGGGCGGCGGGCGGGGCCGTGCCCGCTCAGCAGACTCGCCTTTGGGCTTGCGGAGGCCGGCGCCCGCCGGGAGGCCCTGCTCTCTGGAGAGAGTGGGGGACCACTGTCCCGCCAGCCTGCGCCAGGGCCCAGCCACCTCTGTGGCAGGAACCCACTGCCTACATCCACCGCCACCCTCTGAGGGCCACCCAGCCGTGGCTGTGTCTGGCAGGGCCTGTGGGGGCCGCACTGTGGGGCAGCCCTAGGGACACCCCTCCACAGCCCCCACAGTCTCCACCCAAACAGCCCGGACCCCGGGTCCACCGTGGCCCGAGCTCAGGTCCCTTCCACACCCCAGGGCCCCACACGCTGAGAGGAGGTGGCCAGGGCCCAGTGTGAGGACACTGCCTACACCTCACGTGTTTGGCGTGGCGTCCTCGTCCTGTCCTGACCCCCACACCCTGACCATGGGCCACTACTTGCGGGTGACGCCCCCCGCCAAGGCCGAGCGCTCACCTTCTCTGTGGTGATGTTGGTCTCTGCGTCGTGGCGCTTCTGGGTGAAGATGATGTTGAAGACGGCGTGGGAGCGGCTGCTGGTCTCATTCATGTTGGTGGCCGCCACGGTCCTGAGGGACAGGAAGCCACACATGGTTGCCCTCGTCCCGTGGTCAGGCATGACAGTCCCGGTGGTGCTGCCCGCTGGACCGGGTCGTCGCGTGGGCTCCCGGCTGCCCGGCCCGGCCAGGTGCTGGCTGCACCTCCTGCCAGAGCTCGAGAGAGCCCCACGCCCGCCTGCCACCCCCACGCACCTGGCCTTGTTCCCTGAGTCCATGAGGTCCTGGATGTCATTGTAGGAGGTGACAGCCAGCTTGGAGAGGTCCTCCACATAGGGCCCCAGCAGCGGGTGCTCCCTCACGCGCAGGTTGCCCTTGTTCTTGGGGTTCAGGAGGTCACGGACGCGCTCACAGTAAATCTCCATGTAGCTGACCTGCAGGGCAGAGGGCCGGGCCATCAGGGCCCTGCGGTGGCATGGGGGCTACCCAGCTGGTGGCCCTGCATGCGTGTGCCAGGTGGGGTGTCGTCCGCCCCCTCCTGGCCAGCCTTCCCTCACCGTGGCCATCCTGGGCTCGGTGACACGTGCACACCAGGGCCACCTCCACCACAGCGAGGCCCAGGCCCCGCGGCGCCTGTTCCCACACCCAGCACAGAACAGCCGCTCGGCGAACACGGAGGACACAGAGGACTGCCCCTCGCCCTGGGCTCCACGGGTGTGGGTGTCCCGCGGGTGGGTGACAGGCTGGGGCACAGACTGGCGGGGGGGACTCGCTGCTGCCAGTCAGCACAGCACTGCCGCCCATGCCGGGAGTTCCCCACCCCCGCCCCAGGACCGTGGCGGGGAGACCTACCTCCACAGAGTAGGACATGTTGTCGTTGGTGGTGTCGTTGATCCGGGAGAAGAGGTCCTCGCAGAGCTGCAGGCCCAGGGGACACTGTGAGGGTGGGGGCTGCTCCCTGGCCGCTGCCCCAGGCGCCTCCCGCACCCTCAGGATGCGCCAGCCGACGACAAGCCACCTGAAGGCCCCCAGCCCAGGGGCTGCGTCTGCGTCTTAGCTCAGGGTCCCCTGGCTGGGCTCCAGTCCCCTCTGCGGGTCGTCCGCGCACACAGGGGCCTGCTCTGCCAAAGCAGACAGCACGGGCCCCTCCCCAGCAGGCGCAGTGCTAAGCAGCTCGGGGCAGGGGTCTGCAGGCTGCGCTCAGGCCCGCGTGGCTCCCCCTGCACCAGGGGCCCTCGTCCTCCCGGCTCCCTGCTCTCCTGGCCCCTGGGCCTCAGCGGGTCCTGCCCTGTCTCGCGCCCGCCCCAGCCCCAGCCGCGTGCCTGCGGGATGATGCCCTGCTGGTCCTTCTCCTGTTTGCCCATCATGGTGTAGGACTTGCCGGCGCCCGTCTGCCCGTAGGCGAAGATGCACACGTTGTAGCCCTCAAAGGCGTGCTGCAGCATCTCCTCGCCGATGTCCCGGTACACCTGCTTCTGCGAGGCGTAGTTGATGTCCTCGGGCTGGGGACAGAGGGGCGGGTGCAGCTGCAGGAGGCTGGGTGTGCCTGAGGCTCAGCCCGCCCTGTCCACGGAGCCGGGCGGTGCCCAGGCCTGGGGGGCCAGGGGCACTGCAGTGGGGAGCCACACCTGCCCCCACCCCAATCCCGCCTGGGGGCTGCTTCCTGGAGGAGGCGCTCTCTGCGTCACATGGGAGGGAGGAAGAGCAGCTGATGGAGCCAGGCGGCAGGCAGAAGGGCGTCCCAGCAAAATCCCAGCGGTGGGACCCAAAACCAAAGTCCTCTCCCTGTGACAGTGGCGGGAGGGACAAGAGCTAGGGCTGGAGGGGGGCAGAGTCGGAGGCTCAGGGACCCCCCTGGGCCGGGTCAGTGTCTGGACCTGTCCTGGGGGCAGCAGGGTACTTAGGGAGAGGGCAGCGTGGCCGGCCAGGGGTCAGGGCAGGTGGGGAGCCCTGGGGCTGTTCGGGGCAGGCGCTCAGAGACCTGTAGGTGAGGAGCTTGGCTGGGGGCTCGTGCCTTCTAGAAGGATGGAGGAGGTGGTCAGGGGTGGACAGGCCGCGCCTGGACGTGGGGGGAGGGAGGGGGAGAGACCAGGGGTCTCCCAGGCTCCCAGCGTGCAGGGCCCTGGCACCAGGCGGCCGAGGGTCAGCTTTGGACATTCTGAGTTCAGGATGTCTGGGAAGTGGCGGCGGCGGCCGGCAGATGGGCGCAGCTCAGCCCTGGGCAGCCGCCACTGTGAGCTGCAGGCCCCTCAGTCCCTGCAGCCACCGCCTCGCTAGGGGCAGCATGTGTCCTTCCAGGGGAGCAGAGGGGGGTCCCCACCGCATCAGAGGGGAACATGCGCTCAGACATCGCCCCCAAGGTCCACACGGCCTCCACACCCCTGTGGCCCACGGCCCGGCCCCAGCCCGGCTCACCGAGGTGTGTGACCAGTAGGAGTAGTCGAAGCTGAAGCTTTTGGGCGTCTCCTTGGGCTGTTTGGGGTTAACGATGGCTGTGGAGGGAACAGGGCGTGGCGGTTAGCGCTGCGCTGAGAGGGACCCTGGCCCGCTGGAGTCTGCGCCCCCGGAGGCGGGAAAGTGGGCCGGAGGGGCCTCTGGCTCCAGACAAGCCAGGCCCCCAAACCGGAGGGGATCAGCACCCCACCCCGGCCAGAGGAGCCGTCTCCGCCCCTCTCTGGGGGACCCGTGGCCCACGATGCCCTAGGACGTCACAGCACCCCGCCTGCCGGGCTCTGTCCTCCGGCCAAGGGCCCCTGAAGGTGGCCCAGGAGGACCCTTCCTGCAGACACTGGGTCCCTCAACCCCTGGGGTCCCCACCCCTGCCCAGGCTGCTGTGCCCCGGCTCTGCACAAACCCTACAAGCCCTGGAGGCCAGGGCATCCTGTCACTCTCGCGTCCTGCGGTGGCCCCGCTACATGGGTGTTCCCTCACAGGGGACGCCACAGCTTGTTCATTCTCCTGTCAGGGGACCGTCAGGCTCTTTCCAGGTTTGCTACTGTGAGCTCTTAGGGACTGTCCTCTGCACGAGCCCCTCCTCCCCACCTGCACCGAGCTTCCAGCCCAGTCCTGGCACCTGGGCAGGCTGCAGCCTCACAGAATGTCCATTCCTCAAACCAGGAACAAATCTGGGAATGAGCCATGACGCCATCACCCACGGTGTGTCCCAGGAGCCCCCACCCCACCTGCCACCTTCCACCCTGGTCGCCTGCACTGCCCAGGCCCCGGACAGGTCTGGACGCGGCAGACAGTGTGTCCTCGGCGGCTGGACAGAAGGACCCACTCCCTGGAGCAGTGTCTGAACCCGAAATGTCCGTGTTCACGGAGGCCCCGCCAGGCCAGAGGCAAACTCGTTCCTGGGTTTTCCCACCCGGGAGGCGCACGGCCAGTCCTGGTCAGGGGGGGCTCTGGGGCCACCTGGGAGACCAGCCCCCTCACGTCACCCCCTGCTTGGAGACGAGGGCCACGTCCATCCATCCCTGGGACTGGCTTTCCTCCCTGGCGTGGGCTGGGACACCCACACCCTCCGCAGCAGCGTGTGCCCAGGGTGACCTGCTGCCAGCCCCCAGGAGAGTAAGGCGTCCCCCCAGGTACAAACTGTGTCCCCTGAAACTCGTATGTTGAAGTTCTGACCCCGAATCTCAGAGTGTGGCCTTATTTGGAGAGAGGGTCATCGCGGACGGAGTCAGCTGAGATGAGGTCCTGCTCCGCAGGGGGGCCCTGACCCAGTGTGACTGGTGTCCTTACAGAAAGGGGCAGTTCAGAGACACACCCCACCCCGGGAGGAGGCCACGAGGACGTGAAGACAGAGACCAGGGTGACGCTTCTGCAAGCCAAGGAGCACCGGAAGTTGCCAGCAACCGCCAGGAGCCGGAGAGAAGCCGGGACGGATCCCTCACCGCTCGGAAGGAACCAACCCTGCTGACACCTTGGTCCCGGACTTCGGGCCTCCAGAACCGGGAGCCAACGCGTTTCTGCCGTTCGTGGCGCTTCATTATGCGGCCCCAGGAAGCTATGCCCCGTCTGCCCCACCACCCGCGGCCGCTGCCCGGGCTCCGTGGCTCTGCTCAGGCCCCTGGGCCGCTTGCTCCAGCTGAGTTCCCTGCTGGCAGCACAGGGCGGACCCGGCCCCAGGCCCCACCTGGCCCCGGCCCCGGCCTGAGGAGTTCAGGACACGCCCGGACACCCTGGAGACCAGCAGGAGGGGCAGGCGACCGACCAGCACAGCCCTGTCCTCGGAGCCACGAGGGGGCCACGTCCATGCTGTCCCTGGAGAGGGAGCTACCCTGGCTTCAACTCCTGCTGGGACCCAGGTGACAGCGCCACGGCGCAGCCGCCGGAACCCTGAGCGCAGAGAATGCCAGCGCCGTGGGAACAGCCATGGCAGCACTGTCCTGAGCGCAGCCCGAGCTGGGGCCTGGGGGCTCCACAAGAGGGTGGGGGCCCCTGCTCACACCACCAACACCCGCCTCTGCCCCCTCCTGAGAGCCCCGTCCCACCCCTACCCAGCCTGGGGCCTCCTGGTCGCGCTCGCTCAGCCCCGGGGCCACCAGCCGTGCTCTGACGAGCCTGGGGCCGAGGTGCCATGTGGGCCGTGAGCTCCCAGGTGGGGCCTCCTGGGCTGGCGGCGCAGGGGCAGCCCGAGGACCCTGGGTCGGTGGACACGAGGGCAACCTGGGCGGGTCACGGCCCCACACTGCAAAGGGTCCATGGGGAGAGTCCGCCACAGGGCCACCTGGCAGGGTCCCTCGGACCTGCCTGTCCCCTGCCCCCAGCCCCTCACCCAGGTCCTGTGTCGCGGCTGGGAAACACCCTCTGCCGTCACAGGTGGGCTCCCAGCTCCAGGGGGACGTGCTCTCCCCAGGTCCAGGGCAGACCGGAAGCCAGGAGCCCCCAGAACTGGCTCTCCACCTGCACCTCGAGCCCTGGGGAGGGGTCTCCCAAGGCCCGTGGCCCGACAGGCCGCCCCGCCCGCGGCCACGGCTTCCCTCTGAGAGGAGCAGACTCTGCTGGAGAAGGGGCCTCCCTCGCAGGGTCCTGAGACTTTCCCTGCGCAGGTGTGAGGAGCCAGGAGTCAGCCTCCCGGACCCCAGGCTGGGCCCCTGCTCTGGCTCATGGAGAGGCCCCCAGCCCCGCCCCCCCGGCAGCCGGCCCAGCCAGGGGCCCCACACCAGGCCGGCCTTCCCGGGCTCTGCTCCGGCTGCTCAGGGAGGACAAAGCCCAAGCCAGAACGGGAGGCACTGAAAGGGGGGTGAGAGGACGTTGGCGGCTGAGCTGGCTCCCACCACAGCCTGCCCGGGACTGCATGTGCCCCCGACGCCTGGGCAGCCCTGCCCCCAGCGGGGCGGTGTCTGGAGGCTGCAGTGGCGCACGGCAGGGACCCAGCCTCTCCTCCACGCTGGGACTCCAGGAGCGTGTGCAGCCCGGGCAGGGCGGCAGGGTGGGCTGGCCAGGCCGCCTCCCACCCACCTCCTCTGCCACCCACTCGCTGACAGGCCCCCACCCCCTCACACAGCGAGCGCACCAGGCAGGCCTTCCCAGGGCCCCGCCCACCCAGGGCCTCAGTTCCCACCAACGGTCACAGTTCGCACCTGGGGTCACAGCCACACCTGGGGTCACAGCTCCCCACTGTAAGGCAAGGGTCACACCACGTGCACTTTCTCTGCCTCACAGGGCCAGGCCAGCAGTCACCACAGCAGCAGGCGCTCTGTGCGTCAGAGGGTCCCACGAGGCTAAGCCCCCACGCCTCTTTGTCAGCTCCCTCCCCGACCTCTGCGCCCGCCCCACAGTGCACCCCGGGGACCACCAGCTAAATACACTCTTAGCCCCCAAACCTCGTCTCAGGGTCGGCTTCCAGGGCCCAAACAGGCAAGACCAAACGATCCGTAACAGATGACACCCGAGGGCACACCAGGCCCCTGCCCCCAGCCCCACCATGGTCCTGGGCAGGGCCGTCCCTGCCTGCCCCCAGCATGACAAAGAGCCATGGAGCTCCATGGGCTTCCGGAAGGATCCCACGCAGCCCAGACTCCACCTCCACAGGCCCTAACGTGCCCAGAACATTCTCAGACACCCAAATCTTCACAGGCCCAGGAGACACCGTAGGGAGGCAGCTGCCATCGGACCTGAGTGTCCTTCCCTCGGCACCACCCCCCAAACCTGGCAGATAACAGACAAGGGGGGTCTATGTGCTCTGCCATCAATACCCGGAGGACCAGGTGGGCGTTGAGGCCACCAGAGCCCGAGCACAAACCGCCCAGCTGAGCCCAGTCGGCCACAGGACTGAGAGGGAGGACGACCTGCTTCTGCTCTGAGACACCAAGCTTTGGGGCCGGCTGACCAGCAGAGACGACTCTAACTCTGGCTCAATTTACATGGCCCCCAGTCGAGCCCACCTGACCGACGGCGCTAGCACAGGTGACGGCCCCCCTTTGGGGGAGCTGGTGCGGCTGAGTCCTGCCTCTCGGTGTGGGCACTGCTAACCCTGGGTGCTCATACTGTGAGAACTCACAGCGCTGCACATGGGGTCGGTCCACCTTTCTGAATGTCTCTTACACGTCAATAAAAAAGTCTATAATTAAAGAAAGAGCAAACGGGGCCAGTGCTCTCTCTGCCGCCTGCAGCAGCCGAATCCCGAGTGCTGAAGACACCGGCGGCCGGTTCTGTCTTTCCGGCCCCCTCACAGGTGCCGTCCCCCCTCCTCCTCCCCGTCCCTCACGTCTGCTCCCGGCCTCCGACTCGTCAGAGGTTGGAGATGACTTATGACGAGAAACAAAGCAAAGGAACAGACAAAAAGAAAAAACTGAAAACCCTACAGCAGCTGAAATAAAATAAAAAATCATGTCTGTGCATAGTGGTTTGACTGGCATCCCCCAAACTCACGTTCCCTGGGAACCTCAGACCTTTAACAACGGGATTTGCTCTGTGAAGTTCGGATTCAGTCGAGGGGCCACATGTGGGGTCTGCAGGGCCACACGTGGCCTTGGGGCCGCAGGCTCCCCACCCCGGGGTGGGCCCTAAATTCAATGACTGGTGTCCTCATAAAAAGGCCACACAGAGACATGGAGACACAGGAGGGGCCACGTGCCGATGGAGGCAGAGGCTGGAGATGCAGCCACAAGCCGCGCTGGCCGGCGGCCACCTGGGGCTGGCGGGGCCGGGAGGATCCTCCCTAGAATCTGGGGGGGTGAGGCCTGTGGACCCCTCGCTTTTGGACTTCCAGCCTCCAGAACTGGGAGAATAAACTCCTGTTTCCATAAGCCCCCAGTTTGTGCCCATCTGTTACAGTGGCCGCAGGCCACCAGCGCACCATAGACGGGGAGGGGACATCGCTCCCGGCCGGGCAGGCAGGCTGCGAGGTCCAGCCGGGAGGCGCAGGGGCCCGAGTGCCCGCTGCCGAGGCAAGCCTGGGCCAGTACTCACTGGTGGTGCTTCCGGACATCTGAATGATGCACTTGGAGTCTCGGCTCATTTCCCGGGAGTTGAAGGGGCGGACGCGCACCGCCACCTTCACGGAAGCCCCGGCCATCTCCACGGCCTTCGTCAGTCACTCGGTAGCAGTGAGGGTGGGGACACCTTGGGGAAAAGGGAAACTCGAATTAGAAACTGTCTCCAAAGAGGCGGGACCACTGCGCTGGCTGCAGGTGGAGCCCACGGGTCTTCCCCACGCCCCTCCCAACCCAACGACATGACACATGCACGGGGCACCCATCATGGGACGAGGGACGAGAGGGGCAGCCGCAGGTGACGGGTGGCACGAATTCCAGAAAGCAGAAAGCCAACGGGACCAGTGGAACCCAGCTCGGCCAGTCTGGAGAGCTAGAACCCAACACCAGGAACCAGAACTGGCCTGGTGTGCCCGTGACGGTGACCTCCAAACCCGGAGCGAGCTCCCCAGGAAGGGCTGCCCCTGCGGACACAGATCGGGGGGCTCCACGCCAGCTCGGTGCCAGGCCCCTTGAGCGAGCGCTGGCTCGAGACCACAGCGTCAAGGATGTTGTACAGAGGAGCAGTGTTCCGGAACGTCCCAGCCCACCTCCGTCCCAGCAGTGCACGGGATCCAAATTAGCAGAAAGAGAACTTCACTCAGAAATCAAAAGAATGGGGCAGGCGGCCCCAGGCAACGTGACGAAGTCTACGTTTTCAGCACAATTCATGGAAAAAGACGAGCGGAATGTTCCTGCCTCACACCAGGGAGAAGCAGCCTTCGAGTCAGCACAAATTCTGCACGAGCCAGGAGCGGGGCCTGGCCCTGTCCTGCCTTTGCCGGCTGTGTGCTTCCTGGGCCTCAGTTCACAGACCCGTGGAATGACAGGGCTGAGGTCGATGGCCCAAAGTGATTTTGCCTCTCGGGCCCAGGGACTCCGAGGAAGACTGCTGAAAGTTCCCACAAAACGACGATGGAGCAACCCTTGGAAAGGCCTTTCCAGGGCACCTGGCCAGACACCGTGGTTTTGTCCCCCAAGGAGGACGTGGGGTCTGGAGGACGGGGGTCCCAGCAGGCAGGAGAGAGGCCCAGGGCACAGAGCTGATGGCTACAGAATGGCCAGAGCGCCAGGAAACCAAACTCGTTCAGCCTGGCACGAAGAGGAACCCTCAGGGCTCCCGCCTAGTGCTGTCCAGAAGGATCGTGGGTGCCCGCTACGTGGTGAGCCCCCTGTCACGGGAGGCGTCCAAGTAGAGCAAAGGCTGGGTGGTCTCTGTGAAGTCCTTCCACACTGGCATTCCACGAAACCCCCTTCTGAAAAGACAAGCTTCTGCCTCGTCCTCCCGCCCACAGCTGCCACCCGTGGGGGAGTCTGGCCCAAAGGCCCTTCCTGCAGGGCCCCAGCCTCGTGTCCCTGAAGATGACAGGGGTTGAGCACCTCTGGCTGCTCCCTGGGGACTCCAGGATCAAGAGCAGGAGGGCCTGTCTGCAGATGGAGGAGGACCACAGCGGGGCCTGGGCCAGGGCAGACTCCGGCTCTGACTCCCAGACCCAGCCCGGGCCAGTTCCCTGGCTCCCACAGGACAGGCTGGGCAAGCAGCAGGGCTGTCCCCTGCCAGCTACAGGGCAGGGAGAAGCTCCAGACCCCCACACTCAGGGCAGACAAGTTCCCAATGTGGCTGGGCTCGTGGCCGGCGGCAGCACAGCTCCTCACCGCCAGCCGGTGCAGCTGCGTCTACACTCCACGCCCTCCGTCCCTGTTCCATCTTCTCACGTCCACAAGTGACCACCCGGGACTGGACAGAGGGACCCACCTCTCTGAGAGGTGTTTCCTGATGTTGAAAAATCTCTGCACTTTGAAACGGGAAAAAAATCTTAGGACATTCCAGGCAGGTTGGAAAGAAGAGGGAAGCCCGTGGGCCCCTGAGCGCAGGCAGGCACTGAGCTGCCCACCTCTGCCGTGGAGGAGTCGTGTCCTTCGGCTGAGGAATCCCCACAGCGACATAGGACATAATCAGAAATGAAGAAAATATTTGTGAAAGCAGATGTTCAATCTCACATTGCACAGTTTCAGTTCTCCCCAAATTTAGCTATTTGTTATAAATTCAGTGCAGTTCCAGTACGCAAAATATTCCAGCAGGATTGTCAACGGAATTTGGCAGGACAAGAGAATTTTGAAAAATCAGAACAAAGAGGTGGAAACATCCCCTGCCAGCTGTCACGTGGCCTGCAGACCTGCCGCCATTGCCAGGTCTGGGAGCGGCACGTGAGCAGACTGGGCAGGTGCACCACGGACGGGCACAGACACACGCAGACGTCATACACACCACACACCATACACACCACACACAGACACCATACACACCACACACCATGCACACCATGCACACCACACACACCACACACAGACACCATACACACCATGCACACCATACACCACACACACCATGCACACTATACACACCATACACACACACACACACACACACACCGCTCCATACACACCACACACCATGCACACCATGCACACCACACACACCACACACCACACACACCCACACACACACACGAATCCAACAAGGGAAAGGCAGCACCTCTGCGAACGGGGCGAGGGCAGTATTGGGACGATTGTCTGCACAACATACTGAAAACTGAAGCTGGCACTTGGTCCTTAAAAGCATGACGAGCACACGGCAGTCTCTGTCGGGCTCCGGGTAGAGAACGTGCTTGACATGAAGCGGAGGAGCAAGGGCGGCCCTGCGGGGCGGAGCCGCGGTGCAGGCAGTGCCCCTCCAGCACCGCCGGAGCAGCTGGACACAGCTGAGACCGGGCGGGACG
>CM052439.1:579351-603059 GCA_028533085.1 Varecia variegata
TTGTAAGGTTTCGACATCGCCACGTGAGTGGTAGAAGGACCCACTCGGCGAGGACGCGTGCTGTAACCGCTAGGGCAATCATTTAAAAAGCACAGAAATAACGTATAACAAGTTGATAGAAAAATTTTTAAAAATCTTAAAATACCTTTTATTAATCCAATAGAGGGCAAGAAAAGAGGGAAGCAGAACAGGAAAAGATTGGGTCAAGTGGAAAATAAAGAGTTAATGTTGTCAGTAAAAGCCCAACTCAATCACTAGGAACGAAATACTCCAAGCAAAACATTACAATTGTCAGACCAGATTCTTTTTAAAAAATTATACTCTGTTTGAAAGAGACCCTTTACTTACAAAGACACAGAGAGGTTGAAAATAAAAGGATGAAATTTTTCAGTTCGCTTGTTCTATCAGCTACTGAGAAGGAAAGATACACATTAAATATGCTCTTCTCAAGTGCACGCGGAACATTTACTAAAATTTGCCTTATGCCGGTCATAAAGCAGCTTCTACAAATGTCCCGCTTAAATTAAGGTCGTGGGCATGTGCTCTCTGACCACAATGGAATCGGGCTATAAACCAACACCCCCCACAAAAATCACCCACAAAATCCCCCAACTGCGTATACAGTAAGCAATACAGTTCTGAATAACGCCTGGGTCAGAGAAAAACGATCACGTGAGAAGTATTTTGAACTGAATGATAATGAAGAGACATCAAAACTGTGGGGAAAATGCTACGGAACACAACTAATGCCGGACTCCCACGGAAACACACGGCATTAGAAGCCCAGGGTGCAGACGGCCAGCAGACCCCATGACGCAGCTCCCAGTAATTCTTAAGGACTCTCTCAAACGGACCACGGACTCTGAACACGACCCATCATCCCGTTGGTGGACCCGGGTCCCCAGGGAGCTGTGGCCGGCAGGGCAGACCTTGGGGAAATCGCAAAGCTTTGCCTTGAGAAGGATCCAGAATTCCACTATCTCAACTCTGCTAAGCCGGTCAGCACTCGAGTTCCGCTTTTCAGTTTCCCAGTGTGGTTGCTGTGCATTCCTTCATCCTCAGGGGAGGCTTTAGGTCTCCTTCAGTCTGCCCTGACTTTGATTTCAGTGGCGTTTCGGGAGGGAGAGATGATAACAGATAAATCACACAAGCACGACCACCAACACAACCAAGCACAGAAGGGCAAACGCTCTGTAACTCTATCCACATGACTTCGAAAACAAGCACGAATTAGCAGAACGAGCACAGTATTTAGCAATATGGAGCTAAATTTAAAAAACAGCTAAGAGTGGAAAGAAATTTGGGATGAGGAGCAAAAACTGCTGATTTTATAAAATATTTTGTAGCTTGTTTGATTCTGCTACACTGCATTCATACTTCACCTAAAAAGAAGTATTTTTAGGGTCATTACCAAATGGCTAAGGTGAAAGAAAGAAATAACATCAGGATTGGAATCCAGGTACCACAAAAGCTGGATCCTTCAAAGCTGCAGCCTCCGTGAGCTGAGGCTGGGCAGAGACAGTGGGTCGGCCGGTGCGAGGCTGAGCCCCCGCAAGTGCTCCTGGGAGTCTGAGGCCACGGACCTGTTCTCCTGCAGCCTGGGTTTCAGATTCATGATATCTGTGTGATCAGCGCAGTTTTCAGGTGTTGGCACCAAAGCACCCAGCAAGAGCACACAGAAGTCCTCCCTAGAGATCACTTCCTCCCACCAGGTCCCCAAGGTCACACAGACGGAGGCCAGTCAGATGTGAGCACACAATGAAATACTACCGAACATGGACAAGCAACTCACGGTGAGCAATGGTCATAAAAAGGAAAGAAAGAGAAGAAAAGAAAAGGAAAGAAAAGAAAAGAAAAGAAAGAAAAGGAAAGAGAAAAGAAAAGGGAAAAGAAGAAAAGAAAAGGAAAAAGAATAAAAGAAAGAAAAGAGAAAAGAAAAGGAAAAAGAAGAAAAGAAAGCAGAATTAGATCCTCAAGGACTTCAGATAATGGAATTGTCAGATACAGATTATAAAATAAATGTTTAAATGTTTATAAAAATAAGCAGGAATGAAAAATAATGAGGTAAGCTATAGAAAATAACCATGCAGAACCTTTAGAAATAAAAATGTAATTATATAAATTTTAAAGCTCAGCAGACATGTTAACCAGCAAATTAAATAGAGCTGAGCTGAACATAGAATTAACCAACTGGAAAATATGTCAGAAAAAAATTACCCAAAATGGTCCCAGAGAGACAAAATGATGAACATGGAAAACCAAGGTTAAGCATCATGGAACAGGGAGGAATTTATTAATTTATCACGGCAGGGATTTTAACACCCCTCTCACTAATGGATGGACCAAGCAGGCATACGATTAATAGGAATACGGAAGCATGAGCAAGACAACAATCGTGAACTAATGAACACAAGTGGACCCTTGTTTCAGAAGCTGAGCGGGACACCTTCTTTTCCAACAGGTACGGAACTCTCACAAGGTCTCACCACGTACAGCAATGCCCGGTGATTTTCAAAGACTCTGTATCGAATGGCTCATGTCATTTGAATGCAATTAAATTAAAAAATTAATAAAAGATAACTAAAAACCCATGCTTAGAAATGTAAATAATAAACTTGTAAACAACTGCTACACCAAAGAAAAAGTCATAATGGAAATATAAAAATACTTAGTAAATGATAATGAAGATACTACTAGCAAAACACACAGGCTTCCACTTCCAGCCACAACAGGAGTCACAGGGGCCATACGTCATCTCTCACTGTGAACAACAACTAGCAAATGAGACAAAATACAGGAAATAACTGTTCTTAGACACTGAACACAGGACGGTGACCCCCGAGAGAAGGGAAACGTACCAGGTGAGCCCTGGGATCGCCCTACGTCTGCCTGGAGGCGACGCACAGGTCTCAGGCTCAGGGAGCTAAGACCCAAGCTCCTTGGCCACTTTGAAGAGTTGAGGAGATGGAGGTCAGAGTTCAGGTAGGTGGAGGCAGCTGGAAGTTGTGGATCAGAGTTCTAGAAAGGAAGGAGCTGCTCAGCAGACCCCTGGAATGTGCACAGGGTCTTTGCAGAGTACTGTCCATGTGTCATCCAGACACAGAAACACTGGGCTGTCAAAAGCTGAGCAACCCCCAGAGCTCACCCAGAGTAAGGAGACACCTGTGATGCAGCCAGCATGCGGTGTCATCCTGACTCCTCCAGCCCAGACATGTGGTGAAGACCCCAGAGAAGTCATGCCTTTGTCCTGGGACTAAATTATCCCTGCAGGGAGTCTACTCTGGCCCAACTCCAGAAAAGCTTAAAAACAGGGCTCGACTGATCAAACGTCCTCAAGGCAGTCAGCTCTCTGCCAAAAGAGAGGCCAACCTGCTCTAAAAGAGGAAAACACCATTCAGGCCCTCGACAATATAAAGATCATGTCCAGCATCCAATCAAAAATTACTAGACATGCCAAAAACCAGAAAAACGTGATCCATAACCAGGAGGAAAGTTGGTCATTAGGAACATCAATTTCCTACAACCCTTAAAGACATTGATTCAATAGTTTAAAAACTCTCCCCACAAAAAGGCACCTTTTTATAGGTAAGTTCTACCATACATTTAAAAAAAAAAAAAAGATGATTCCAATCCTACACAAACTTTTAAAGAGAATGTGGGGGAAAGAGGGAGATAGAGAGAAAGAACACAGAGTCGTCCTGCAGTATCTGTGGGGGCTGGTCCCAGGCCCCCCAAGGATACCAAAACCCACGGATGGGTAAGTGCCCTGTATGAAATGGTGCAGTACCTGCATATAACCTACGCACATCCTCCACCTGCTTTCAACCATCTCTAGGTTACTTGTAACACCTCAGGCAACAAAAATGTTATGTGAACAGTTCTAGGGAATAACGACAAGAGAAAAGTCTGTACATGTTCAGTACAGACTCCACCCTTGGGTTTTTTAATATTTTAGCTCTGGCGGAACCCACAGACGCAGGGCCCACGGACACGGAGGCTGCATGTGCTCCCAACTCATCCACTGAAGCCAACAGAACTTTCGCATCAAATTAAACACGGAAAATTTGGGAAATGAAGATTATAGGCCAATTTCACTGATAAACATAGATACAAAAGTCCAAAATGTGAGAAAACACAAAAATAGCAAGAAAATACAGCAGCAAATCAAAAGGATGAGGCAGATAGGCTTGGTCTAGGAATGCCAGCATGTTCTAATGTGAGGGTGCATATTATTACAATTCACCACCTATCAGAGTAAAAGAAATAAAACGAGGTCCTCGGTAGATTCTGAAAAAGCATTCAATAATTTTCAAGACCCATTTATGGTAGAATTCTCAGCAATATTAGAATAAAAAACAACTTTTTTTACCCTCATAATAGCCAGCTACTAAAAACACACCCAAGCGTCACACCTAATGGTGAAATAGCGGGAACATTTTCCTTAAATTCAGAAACAAGTCCCGGGACTTGCTGCACCATGCCTGCTAACCCTGCAGGAGGTTTCAGCCAGACCAGACAGACAGGAAAATAACAGACAACACGGCGCAGAACGGGAAGGAAGGAGCCAGATCACTACGACATGCAGAGCACTTGCTCATCTGCATGGAAATCGAGATCAATAGAAAAAGGATTTGAATTAGTGGGAAGGTTCAGCAAGGTTCCTGGAAAGCCATGTTGCTATACCCCAGACACAAAGAATTAAAACATATTTTAAGGCACCGTTTAAAATAATAACCCAAACTATAGAGCACCTAAGAATAAACACCACAAAATACACACGTAACTTTTATAACGAAAGTGTGAATACTTTACCAAAAAGATTACACAAAATATTTTTAAATGAGGAACTATCACCTGATCCTGAAAAGAAATCTAAATATCTTAAAAAGGTTGATTTTCACCCAAATTAATCCAAAAGGTCAATGTCATTTTAAATGAAATCTCAAGTTCTTCTGTGAAACTTGACAAGTTGCCTCTAAACATGTACGTGGAAGATCAAAGTGCTAAGAACACCAGCAGCAAGTCTGAAGAAGAATAAGAGGGCAGAGGATGACCAGCCCCGCTGATCTCAATCTTGAACATACAGCCACAGTGTCCAGTCGGGGGTGCTGGGCAGGGGTGGGAACCCCCAGTGCAACAGAAGGGCCCCCAGAAACAGACCTGCGCAAAGACAGCGCTTTGCAGAGAGAACAGGGAGGGCTGTAGACCGGTGGTGGCGGGAAAACTGGTGGCCACACAGAAAAATACATAATTAGATCCCCTTTTATATAAAAATTAATTCTATGTGGATTAAAGACCTAAAAGGTGAACAAAAACAGCTTTGGAAGAAAATTAAAAAGAGGGTTATCTTTGTGCTCTCCCTTAGAAAGGATTTGGTAACCCCAGGAAAGCCCAAAAGGAGAGGTCTGGGCGTCAGAAGACACCACTGAAACGGTGACAAGACCCACCGGCGGCGACCACAGCCAGCAAAGGATCCAGGTGCAAACGGATGAAACAGAAAACCACAAAAGAAAATGGGCCAAAAGGTAGCCACAGGCAATTTACGTGAAAAGATACTCAGCACAGTCGTGATTCGGGAAGCGTTTTAAACTGTAGCCATCGGATCGCAGGATACAAAAAGCCTGATGGGGCACCAGGAACTCCGGCGGCCACGTGAGGAAGGAACTGCCGCTTGGGAAGTGGGGGCGGCATCTGGCAAAGCGCAGACCGTGGGACCCCGCAAGCGCGCAAGTCGAGACGCTGCACAGATTCGCAAGGAGAAATACACAGAGCGCAGCGCTGTTTATAATTGCAAAAGGCCTGGGGACGGCCCGGGGACCCACCCACCCGAGACTGGGTGAATAATCGCGTCTATTCGCACAGGGGCGCTGCGCAGACGTGGACGGGGCGGAACTGGGGCCGTGTGCGTCCCCGTGGGGAACCTGGCAAACCTCCTTGGGACAACACAGAAGGATGCAGACATCGCACAGGGTGGACACAGCCCATTCGAAGTTTCAAACGCGCAAGCAACGCCACGTGCAGCTTAGGGTGGGTGATGAGCGCACACTCAGCCTGGCGGGGCCTCCAGGTCGCAGTCTAAGGACTGGGCCCCGCCAAGACCTCTCGGGGGGGCCGGCTGCAACAGCATGGAGAGGACCCTCCTTGCCTCTGTGCCCCATCTGTAAAGTGGGGTCGTGACAAACCCTCCCTCTTCCTTCCCAGGGCGTGTGGACCCGGAGAGGGGTTGCGGGGTTGGGGTGCCTCCGCGGCATGCTGCGTGATTGCTAACGCTGATGGTGGGCACGTGGCTGTGTGCTGTGATTTCTGTATTCCTTTTCTATGTCCTAAGTATCACAGGACACAATTTGTAAAAGATTTACCTGCTTTCCAGGAGTCTTGCTGTGAAGGGAGCAAGAAATCAGGCAGCCCTGGGAGGGGACAGGGCGGCCAGAGCAGAGGCTGCAGACGGGGTCTGGAGTGGCGGGACCCTGGGGAGGGGCAGGCTGGGTCCCTGCCTCAGACACGCACAGGCCCAGCGGGGGTGGCGGGGAGGGTGAGCTTCCCGCAAAGGCAGAGAGGACTCCTCCGGGACGGGAGGGGCAGGAAGTGAGAGAAGGGGCCAGAAAGCATGGGCATCCCTGCGGGTGGAGAGTCACCCTGGGGAGGGGTGTGCAGGGCCAGGGCGGGGAGGAGTCGCGCTGGGGACGGCAGAGGCGGAGCCTTCGGTGCCACCGACCCTGATGCACCCCTGAGAAGTGGGGCAAAGGAGACGGTCAGTGGGGAGGGGAAGAAGAGGGGCCGGGCGGTGGCAGGCACCCTGGTGGCTGTGGTGGGCACTCCGTGCGGACTCCAGAAGGAGCCTTTCACCCAGTGAATGCGCCGAAGACCTCGCGGACGGTGCCCTGCTGGTCACCGTGGTGGGACCAGCCCTGGAGGAGCCACCTCTGTTTCTCTTGGGCGCTCCCAGCATGTCAGGTTTCTGCATCAGCAAGGCGCAGGGGTGCGGGCAGGGGGGGCAGGAAAAGCCAAACCCCTGTGGAGACGTGGTGGGGGCCGCAGCTAGAGTGGATAGCAAAGCGTGTGGAGACCTGACACTGATTTCTGCAGCAAACACGGCTGAGCATCAGGAACCTCTGGTGTGGGGGTGACAGTGAGGGGCAGAAAGAGGCCAGTGCCCCCAGGGTAGGTCAACGCTGCCAGAGCGGCACCCTTTCATCTCTTGGGGATCTGTCTGCCTCCAGCTAGACTAGTGTCCTGACGTGTGCACACACTAGGGACATCCCAGGGCAAAAAAAACCCAAAAGAGGTTTTTCTTAGTATTACAGCAGGTGTACCTACCGTAGGTCCGAGTCGGCCCACACTGCTAGGCACCCCGGAACAGTGAGCAGGGACCCCTTGGGTCAGACAACTGCCAGGCACACTGGTCACCCGGAGACCCCCTGGAATGCAGGGCAGAGCACACTAGGGAACCTCACTAGGGCCATTGCTGGGGGCAGAGAAGGGGCTGGAACAGCAGCAGGAGGCTCCGGGGACTCAGGCTTGGGCACTCAAGGGGCCCGTTGAAAGGCTGGAGGAGAAGGAGGCTAAAACAGAAACCCCAGCCCCTGTCCCCACCACCCACCCCCAGGCAAACAGCTGAGGGTTTTCTTCACAGAAATGGAAGAAAACATCTGGCAAGAGCAAAGCCTTCAGTGTGCTGAAGAGTGCGGGTCCCCCTCATTCTGATATTGGGGGGCAGCTTGGCAGCCAGCTCCACTCCTTCTCCTAAACCAAAGCCTGCAATGGACACCCCACTACCCCCTGCACTGGGCTCCAGTCGGAACCCCACTCAGATGGAGGGAAAACAGCAACACAAATGCTCCTCCTCCAACAGTCTCCCAAATACACAACGGACCAGCAAGGCCTTCATATATACGAGATGAGCAAAAAGCTTCAAAGGGAGAGACCAGAGTAAGTCAGCAGAAAACAAGCCCTGCAGGAAGAGAGACAAGCCTCGGAGCCAAAACAAGCAAGCAAGCAAAACCTCCATTAACATAGCAGAGAGTTTCAAGAAGGTACTACATTTTCAAAACAAGAACAGGATGCTACGAAACAGGAATAGAGACAAGGACATTTTAAAGATAAAGATACAAGAGCTGAAATAGAAAATTAAAAAAAAAAAAGCCCTAGAAAATGAAGTCAAAAAAAGGTCCAGAAAATAGAACATAAACAAGAAGACAGAATGTTCAAGAAAACCAGGCGAGGTGGCTCATGCCTATAGTCCCAGCTACTCAGGCGGGAGGATTGCTTGAACCCAGGAGTTTGAAACTAGCCTGGGCAACACGGTGAAACCACATCCAAAAAATATATACAGAGGCTGTCCAGAAAGTATTAACCCATTGTTAATATAATGAGAATGGTTACATGGCTGGATGCTCTCCGGACAGCCCTCTCATATACATAAGAGAAAAGGCAACTACACAGAAGACCAACCCATGAATTTAAGTGGGAAAAAAAAAGAAAGAAAAAATGAAAAGACAGGGAATTATGACCAAATAGGAGAAGAGACCTATCTTCAGTTTAAAGGGCCCACTGAGCACAAATAAATGCAAAAAACCCACACTGGCACCCATCCATGTCAACGGTTAGAACACCATAGAAAAGAAAGGATCCTGAAAGCTTCTAGAAAGAAAAGACGAGTTGCTGACTTCTCATAAGCAAGTGGATGCACATGATGATGATGCAGCCTTCAGAGTTCCAAGGGAAATGATTTACCAAACAGAAGTGCTGCCAGACAGACCGCCTACCCAGTGTGAGGACAGAGCAGGGACGCTCTCACACATCCAAGGACACATGCACCTTTGTAGAAAGTCATATAAGGATGTGCTCCAGCAAAACAAGACAGGAAAGCAAGAAACAAGTAGCTCTGGGGTCCAAGAACAGAGACTCAAAACTCCAATCCAAGGGATGTGGCCAGGAAGTGGCAGGTTATGGATCAAGCAGCCCAGATAGGACAGACACAGGAAGCAGGTAGCTTCTGGTAGTGGGGATGCCAGAAAAAGGGGAAAGGTAAGGACAAAAGAAACCCAGTCAATATAAGAACCATAACAGAGAGCTAGGGAAAATAAAACACCAACCAAGAGTGTCCTGCCAAAGGACAGAGCCGACACAAAGGGTTTGAGGCCTTAAGGTTGCTCCTTTGGTCTGAGCCTGGCTGCCATGTCACTGCTTGTCCTGAAGCTGCAGCCCTCCCAGGCACCAGGGACCTGCAGCCACGGTGTGGCCCTGGCCCCAGAAGCAGCCAGAGAGTGGGGACCAGATGCCACCAAGCAGCTGAGAAAGCCCCTGCCCCAGCCCCACAGTGGCTCCTCAAAAGCCTGGTCCCCATGGACCCCAGGCCTTGAGCGTCGAAGGCCCAGTCCAGCCCTGCCCCTCATCACCCTGGCTTGGGCTGAGGACAGATGGGGACAGAAACAGGCCCACCTGAGAGTTCTGGGCAGGGGTCCTGACAGCCTCTAGGGCACTCCTGGGCACCACCAGCCTAGGCGGGGTTCAAGGGAAAGGGGCCTGCAGGAGAGTCGGGCGTTCCTGTCCCTAAAGCTGCCCTTGGGGAGCCCCGTGAGAGACCCAGAGGGGAGGGGGCACCACCTGCCTCATGAGGTCTTGTGAGCGTCTGATGAGGGGGTGCACGGGAAGTTATGTGCAGTCTCTACCCAATAAAGGTTCACTGTCTTCCTCCTCACCCCCAAACCTACAGTTCGGGAGGGAGTGACCACCTGAGGGGTGGAGACTCACAGCGGGCTTCATGGTGGAGGCACCACTTGGGGGGCCTAGAAACCTAATGTGGAGGTGGGGTGGAGAGTGCTCCAGGGAAGAGAACCAGGCAGGGAAAAAGACAGCAAGGGACAGAGAGACTCTACATGTGTGTGCATGCATGTGTGCCAGTGTGTGCATGTGAGTCTGTGTGCCTGTATGCAAGTGTGTACACATTTGATTATGTGTATGTGGGTGTGTGCATGCATGTGTGTGTACATGTGCTTGTGAGCATGTGCGTGTGTGTGCCTGCATGCGAGCGTGTGCATGGCAGGGTGGCTGCTCCAGCACCCCGAAGGGTACTGTGGGGAACGGATGAGGAGCAAGAACAGAGACCTGGGCAGGCAAGGTGCTGGCCTGCTCTCCCAGAACCCGGGGGGGAGTCCTGAAATCTGAGCAGGGGGGCACATGGTGGGGAGACTCCCCCCGCCGCCATCTGAACCCCCAGGCTCTGTGGGAGCCAGGACCGGGCCTGCCCGGCCTGCCCAGACCACAGGGCCTGGGATTAGGAGATTAACCCGGGTGAGGAGGCTTTAGAGAGGCGACGGCCCCTCCCACTCGGATTCCGCAGACCCGGCCTGAGTCCCACATCCCACACCCGCACATCCGCTCAATCTGCAGGCCCAGCTAGGCCTGCAGGAGGTAGAGGCCGGCAGGAGAGGCTGGGGCAGGGCCCCACAGGGGTCAGGAGGCTCAGCCTCAGCTGGCCCTGACCTTGACTGTGCCCTCCTCCCTTGCAGTGGCCCCATCTGCAGCACACGGTGGGTCTCAGCCAGCCAGGCCTTCCCTGGGCTCTCAAGGTTCTGGGGGCTGAGGGCCCAGTCAGGCTGTGGCCGGGATCCCGTGGGTTAAGCCGCATCAGGTGGGGCCACTGCCCTGCCCCAGGGGCGATGCCAAGGGACCTAGGTGAAGGCCTTGTGATCCCAAGCCCTCCTCCTGCAGGTGAGGACGCAGGCCCTGGGCACCTAGGCACCTGGGCCCCCCTGGAGAGGTTTGGGGCAGAGGGTGGTCCAGCCCCAGCAGAGTCCTCAGAGATGCTCCTGAGCATGGATGGGGGGGAGGTGACACAGCCCCTTGGCCACCAGCACGGTGGGGGGTGAGTCCTGCTCTTTGGGCCTGAGGACACTAAATGCAGCAATGCCCTAGGGAGCACCGGGATCCACAGGAGGGCAACCACCAGCCCATCCTACCAGTCACTAGCTGCTGAGCGACCCAGGCCCACCACTAGCCACCCCTGGTGACAGCTCAGGCCTCTCCCAGCTCTCAGATACAGGTCTCAGCCCTGAAGGGCTTGGCTGGCCTGGGCACGTGCAAGGGTCAGGCCATCCTGAAGGTCAGTGTGTGGTTCTCAGTGCCAGTGTCCCCTCCGTGGACCCCGAGCCAGCAGTAGCAGGGCTCATGGGAACATTCCCCCACTGGCCACACTGAGGTCACCTCCCCAGGGCCTCCTGAGGCTGTGCAGTCCCCATCTCTGCCTCCCCCCATGTCTGTCCTCCCGGTGCCCCCCACCCTCCACAGCGCCCACAGCAGGACTGCCCACTCTACTCCCAAGGACACGGCGGCCCTGGGTCAGCAGCGAGGACCGAGGGGCTCAGGCTGGGCAGCTGGGCAGGGGCTGGGGTGGAGTCTCAGCTCGGGGCCTTGGGCAGAACTTCAGTCTCCACCCGCCTGGGGCTGGCCCAGCCGGGAGACCCCAGGTGGGGCCGTCTGTGGGGCATTCCAGCAAGGGCAGCACCCGGTACAGGGGGAGGGGCTGGCACGCAGCAGGCATCTGGCAGGTCCCCACCACAGGGGCCCTCCCTGGGAGCCTTGGGGTTGGGGGACCCTGACTGGGCACCTGATTCCAGCCTCCCTCTGCCCTGTGGGCCACACCTGCAGGAGGACGTCCTGCCCTTCTTCAGACTGTCTGCAGCATGGGATGGAGGTGCTCATCCGATCCCTGCCTGGGACCCAGCACCCTCCCGGGATCTCACGCACAGGTAGAGGCTGGCCTCCCCTGCAGCCCACCCTGGCCTCTCAGCCAGTAGCCTCCCTGCACCCCCCAGTCCAGAGGGGCCCTGGGTGCTGACCCCAACCACCCCATCCCCCAAGCAAGGAACCCACGTAAATTGATGGTGTATGTACAGAGCGGGTGCAGACCTGAGACCTGGCCCTGCCCTGGCACCACCCCTCGCCCTACTGTAGGCTCCACACCTGCCCCACACCTGACTCCCCCACCCCACAGCCAGCTGCAGGGTGGTCAGCCACACCTGCAAAATGGCCGCCGCAGGTACAGCCCCAGCCCCCTCTGGACCACGGAGCCACCGACCCTCCCAACCCTCTGCTGCCTTCTCAGACCAAGGGGGCCGGCACGGGTGCGCGGCTGTGCCCTCCGCAGGAGCGTGTGCTCCGTCTGCCGTGCGTCCCCGGGGTCGGGCGGGTACCAGCCCAGCACACCTCCTCCTCTCCGCAAGATCCGATCCGCTTGCCCTAGCGGGGCTTTAATCCCAGCAATGTGGGCAGCCGCTTAGGGAGGGGTCCTCTGGTCTCTGGGGAAAAGTCCCCATTCCTGGGGACGTGGGCGCGCATCGGGTCCGCGCTAAGGCGACGTCGCGCTCGCGCCCAGCAGGCCCCATGACTTGGCATTCCCTCCTTCCCCTCCCCCTCCAGCCCCTGCGGCCAGCAGTCCCCCCGCCCACCCAGCACCCAGCGCCCCACCGCCCCGGACCCTCCCTCCCAGCAGCGACGCTGCCCTGGGCTCTTCCCAAGCGAGAGGGCTGTGCCTCTGGGGGCGGGGAGGGGAAGGGGCGGCTTAAAGTGGGCGTGCAAGGGTCTTCGAGCTCGGCTCCTTCCTGTCATCCGAGCCGGGAGCGCGGCCAGCGGAGACTGTGTGGCCCGGCAGCCCCCTCCCCCGCCGCCAGACCACACCTGTTACAGGGGCGCTGGCTGCGTAGACGCAGGCGACCCCTCCCGGGCGGTGGGTCTTTCTGGAAAAGAGCTGGGGTCTCCTGGGGAGGAGAGAGGCATGGGGGTGGGGTGGGCAGCCACCGCGGTGCCCACAGAGCGGGTGCCCAGGGCCTCGCGCCGCAGCCCCCGCCCGCCCCGCCCGCCTGCCTGTTTTGCTCGCGGTTCCAGCATCCGCCCTCCCCCATCCCGGGGACCAGAGCAGCTCCCCGCGCCGACGGTCCCGCACGCGCTCCCCTCGGACCCGGGCGCTGCAGCCGCGCCCCTCCCCGGTGCCCCACCCGTGTCCTCGCCCCACTCTCCCACCCTCCCCTCCCCCGCCGGTGCCAGCGCAGCGGGGTTAGCATCCTAGCTGGGTGGCTCCTCTCCAGGGGCGGGGTAGGGCGGGGGGAAGGGAGGATGTCTCCAGATCCCTCCGGCGGTGCGCGCCCTCCCCCTGGCGACCCCCGCCCACCCAAGCCGAGGGTCCCGCCGCCGCAGAAGCCGCAACCCAGGGACCGTTCCCGCTTCGCATGAAGGGCGGACACCCCTGAATTTGCCCCTTTGTTCTCTGCGGGCAAAGAAGAGGATGGGGGAAGGGAAGGGGCCTCGCGCTGCGGGCCACAGGGAGGCCGCGGCTGGGCCGGGCTCCCCAGGCGGGGCGCGATAGGAGCAGGCCGGGGCCGCGTGCGGGCTCCGGGCGCGGGCGGCGGGCGGCGGGCGGGCGGCCGCCTTACCTCTCCGGCGTCACCGGCGGCGGCCCCGCATAGGCAGCGGCAGGGCGCGAGTCCTGCAGCCCGAGCTGCCGAGCTCGCCGGCTGCGCTAGGCGCTGTGACGGCTGCGCCGCGTGACGGGCTGAGCGCCCCCGGCCCAGCCCCCCCGCGCCCCTCCCGCCGCGCTGGTTGGCTGCGCGCGGCGCCCGAGCCCCAGCTGCCAGCTGGTTTGTCGCGCGGGCAGAGGGACAGGCGTCGCGGCCACCGCGGAGATGAGGCTGGGGCTGGAGAGGGCTGGGGCCGGGCTGTGACGTCACCGCTGACACCGCGCGGCTCAGCGGGGAGGTGGGGGACACACTGGGGCTCTGTCTCCTCCCCTAGCGCAGCCCTGGCGCGCCTCCCCCATCCTCGACCTCTCCCGTGGGATTGACCCGGCGGGCCCAGCTTCAGGCACCTCACCCACCTGAACCAGCCCGCGGACCGGCGGTGGGCCCTCCCCCACCCTGGCCCCTTTCAAGAGAAATGGTAAAATATCCACCTGCCCCCGCGCGGGAGGCCAACGGCACAGACGCATCGCAGGGGCGGACAGAGCCCGAAGGGGGTCCCTGCGCCACGGAGGGGACGTAGGGGCGGGTCTGGGGTATGGACGCCTGGGTGTAACAGGTGGGTGTTAAAATCGCACCTTGCACCGGGCCAGGGCGCTGGAGGATGGAGGAGGACGGAGCCGCGCAGACAGCCCGGCTCGCGCGGATGATGCAACTCGCCCCCGCCGGCGCGCCGCCAGCTCCCGTTACGCCTCGTGGGGACCCCCGCGCGCCGTCTGCCCCACTTCCCCGGGCCGCACGCCTGTCTGTCCAGCTTAACGTCCCAGACCACCCAGTCACGCGCTGCCCTGGATTCACACTGACAAACCCCAGCCTTTGTCGCCTTCCCCCCGCCCCCCCCCCCGCCGCTTTCCTGGTCACCCGTTGCTGCCCCGCATCTCCGTGTGGCCACCCGCCCCCGCCCCGGGGCTGGGCAGCTTTGACAAGGCCCCTGGTCAGCTAGCCCACAGGGACCTCCCGCACTGCGGTGCGGTGGGCGTGGTGACGTCATGCCACCCCGAAACAGGTGCCAGGGTTCCTCAGCCTAGCCAAGCCATGGCATCCTCAGCATCCGCAAGGCTCGGCGACCTCAGCGCCCGGCAGGTGCCAGGGCTGCCCTGGGGGCTGCGCTGTTAACCGTCTAGTCCACACACGGCCCGGCAGGCAGGTGCGTGGCGCGGGGCTCCGAAGAAGGCGGCGCAGGTGCAGGTCCAGGCTGCGAATGAGATCGGCCTCCCCCCGCCCCGAAACTGCTAGACAGCTTCTCCCCTTTCTGTTTCCCAGGAACTGCATAAAAGAGAGATCAATTGTTCTTCCCAACATTGGTGGAAACAATGAAATCATCTGGGCCCCTGAGGGTGGAGTCTTCATCACTTTCATTATTGTCATGCTGAATAATCTGGTCAAGTTCTCTATTTATTGAGGCAATTGACATTTTTCTAGGAATTAATTTGACATTTGACATTTTTCTAGGAACTAATCCATTTCATTTAAATGTTTAAATGATTGGCATATTTTCTTATATCTATTGGTTCTGTATTTATTTCTTTTTATTCTGGATTTTGTTTATTGGCATTTTTCTTTTCTGAATATATTTTTAAATATTTACAAAGGTCCAAATTTTAGTTTTGTTAATCTCATCTTTCCTTTATTTCATTTATTTCTGTCCTTACCTATTTTTTCCTTCTTTCACAGTTCTTTGGATTTGATCTGTTCCTCTGTCTTGAACTCATGCTTAGTTCATTTTTAAATCACTTCTCTGATAGATCTGCTGTTTCTAAGGCTACGAAATTTCTCCTACAACACTGCCTTAGCTGCATCTCACGAATTTGGATATATAACATTTTCATTATCATTCGAATCTAAGTATTTCTTAATGCCCCTGACGACCTCCTTTTAAGCCCATGGGCTATTTTATAACATTTCTTTACTTTCCAATAGTATTTCTTTAATTGTAACCTTTTATTACCAGTTTCTAATGTAATTGCGTTATTGTGGGAGAAGGATGCTGGGAGGAAGCAGCTGGCACACTGACGCTGGGTAATTTGACGAGTGGGCAGGAGACTCGAAAACCCCCAGGGCTCAGCGCGGGGAGGCCCCACTGCCTGCCCAGGAGAGGAGAGGGAGCGGCCGCTGTAGGAGCAGAGGCCTCAGGGGAAGGGACGCAGCCAGGGCAACAAGCCCCTGGACCTCACTCTCCTTCCTCCTTGACCTGGCAGAGCTTTGGCTGACCCCAGGGGACGCTGGAGGGCAGGGCACCCACAGAGCTGGTCCATTTAGGGCAGTCTCCTGAAGAACGAGCAAAGGGGACTTGTTGACAGAGCACAAACAGAAGCCAGCAGTCCCGTCTGCGTGGTGCTGGGCCTGCGGGGTTTACTGTGGCATCTGCGGGTCCCAACACATGGTCTGTTTCTACCAATGTTCGGCGTGTTCAGAAGTTCACATTCTCTGTTTAATGGGTACAGAGTTCCGCATACGTTTCCTAGCTCAAGATTGTTAATTGCATTGATTAGGATCTGGAGATTTCTGCTAACTTTTGTCAGCTTCAGCTATTAAATAATTGTTTTTATTAAAATCCCCAGGTAAAATTGTTGAAATGTCTACTTCTCCCTGTAATGCTACCGGATGTTGCTTGATGTGCACGGAGGCCATATCTTAGATATTTACCTGATTTTGGTAGAGGCGTCATCACTCCCTGGCCCCTGTCATCAGTGTGCATGTGTGTCCTTCTTCCTCTGTCTTCTGGGTTTTGTTGGGGTTTTTTAGCCTGAAATTTAAATGTTATATATTAAGATGTCAACCCAGTTTTCTTTGATTCACATTTGCCATATGTGTGTGTGTCTTTTGCCAACTTTTTTATTTTAAACTGTTTGTATCTTTTGTTAACGAGTATCTCTTTTAGGCAACCCATTGTTAGAATTTTAAAATCTAGCCTGTTTCTACTTTTTAATTGAAATTTAATCCATTTATATTTATAATAATAACTGTTACCTCGAGACTAAGTTTTGCCACCTCTTCCGTGGCTGCTGCCAAAGACGAGCACGTCAGAGGTGCGGTGCCCACGCTTCCCGCCCACTGTGAGACCCTCCTGATACGCAGCTGTACCAGGGACATTCATCGGCGTGGCCAAAACCTTGGGAAGGGGTCTGAGGAGGGAAGCAGAGCCTGTCCCCACCCGGCCCCCCTCCTTCCATGTCTGCTTCTCGGGGCTCCCACCTGTGTGGGGCCTGAGGCTGCCCTGCCTACACAGCCTGACCCCAGTCACCCCCTGGCCCCTGGTCTGATGCCCTCTCGCCCTCTGCTTCTACCTGCTTCCCCGGGGGCAGGCTTCCTCTCCAGCTGGTCCTGTCCCTTGGGTGTTGGGCTGCTCTGGCCTGTGAGCTCCAGCGGGTGCTGGACAGCAGCTGCTCTGCAGGGCAGCATGGCGTGAGTGGCGCAGAGGCCAGTCCCACTCTGCAAAGGCCCCGATTGTGCCCCTGGCTCACAAAACCGCCCGTCACCACTGCCTTGCTGCCTGCCTCCCACAGAAGCCTGCATAGGAGAGACACTCCCCTAAACTGTGGGGCATCATCCCATGGGGACACGGAGATGGTGCTCGGGGCAGTTTTGCGCTGTTTCCAGCACCTTCCCCCCTGGGAGGACTCCAGAGCTCCTTCATAGTCCCCAGGGTGCCTTCCAGGGGTCCGGGCCATGGGGCCATCGGAATGGGCCGGAGGGCAGGACCCAACGGCCTTTCTCCTGCCACAGCCCATGGGCCACCTTGCCCCAGCTGCAGCCCCCCCGCCCCACGTCCTAGCCTTGTCTGTTGGCCAGTCGGATCCTCCACAGGCCCAGCAACAGGATCTGCAGGCCCCGTGCAAAACGCAACGCAGGAAACGTTGTTCAAAGACCAGGGGACGCCCTGTGAAAGCAGCCAGGACACAAAGCTCCTCGCGTCTTCCAGAGCTTCTCCTAACTCACCGTGGAGTTTTTGATTTGCAATTTAATGTCATTCTTACTGAAGAAAATTTAAAATTTCAAGTCGCTAGCATGAATTTTACCTTTCGCCTTTGTAGTACAGAATGCCAGTTTTAAACGCAAATATAAGAGCTTTCAACTTATTTGCAAAATCACCAAAATTGCACAGCTCACATTCGGCAGCTGGTACATGTGTATTACTCTGTTCTCACCAGAACAGCGGAAACTGCACAAAGCTAACTCCACTGTTCCGTGTCACTTGACGGTGGCACGTCCCACCAGCACTCTCTGCCCCCACTTGCTGACGCCGAAGGACGGAGAGAGGAGTCTGGGTGTCCTGCCTTCCCCTCTCCTTCCTTGCGGCGTGGACGGTGAACTCAGGAAGTTAGACGAGTAACGAAAAGTGCGGCGCGGCCCCTGGTCTTCGGTGCTTCCGAGAACACCGGTCTTCCTATATTTGAAGCAAGTTCTGGTTCAGATGGAAAGTGTGTCCTCTCTGGGCTGCAGCGTGTCCCGGCTCCCTGGCGGGGACAGACCGTCCTCACCTGGCCCTTGCACTGAGTCCTGCTGAACTCCGCGCCGTGGGCCCGCGAGCGCCAGGCCTGGACGGCGACGAGGGTGCACAGGCATTTCTGCGGCTCCTGTGCGCATGCTCCACCGTCCAAAACACAGAAGATGAAATGACGAAGGATTTCAGGACAGCACCCGCGAAGCGTTAAGCCAAGAGTGCAGGGCCACCTGCCTGCTCCCGCAGCTCACAGATCCCGTGCTGGAAATGTGCCCGTTTCATTTCTTCCTTTCTTTCCTCCCTCTCTCCCTTCCTTCCTTCCACCTCCTCCTCCTCCTTCTTCTTTCAATCTCATCATTTTTCTTTGAACACTTGATCATTTTTCAACTGCTAAACAGAAAAATCAGAGGCAGGACCTGCGTGCGGGGAGGCACCTTGGGCTTGCCCCACTGTCCCTGCCCAGTTCCTGCTTTCTGAGGCCAGAGGTCGGGGGCGTGGGGTGGGGCCAACACTCTGAAGCCGCACCTCCCCCATCGACTGGATCAAGACCTAATGCCCTGCAAGCTGGATTGAGGACTCATCCCCTGCCCCCCCTCCCGACACACTCAGAGGCTGCAGGTCTCCCACGTGGATAAGGGCAGAGGTGGCCACTGCCCAGTCGCCCTGGACCCACGCCTTCAAGAGTCTCGTGGAGGAGCAGGCTGTGCTCCCAGGGCCTGCCCCTCAACTGCGACTATCCATCCCTCTGTCCCTCCCTCTGCCATGCAGAGTGCCACCCGGGGCTTGCAATTTGATTTCCTAAAATAATGCCGGTTTCACTGAATCATAGGAGAAAAAGCTGAAACTGCACAATGTCTAGAAAATAAACATGGAAACATTACATAGCAAAACTTACGGAATGTAGCTAAAGCTGTGCTCAGAGGAAAACAGCTAGCTTTAAACACTGACCCAGCTGAAAACAGAAGCATGAAAAAGAATGAATGAGCCATTTGACTTTTAACTCAGGAAGAAACAGAAGAAATCAAGTAAAAAGAAAGCCAAAAGGAAATTAGTAAAGTCAAGATAAAGATCTAGAAATAAATGTCAGAAAACAGAATCTTTGAAGAATTGTTCTTTGCAAAGAAGTAGGAAGCAGGAGAAAACACTGCTGATTAGTCACTCAAGGAAAACCTGGAAGGAAGCAGAAACATGTAATTACAACTAAAAAGGAAAAATAGGCACAAATATAGAGTAATAGAAAAGTTCAATATAAGTAACTTGAAAATATACAAGAAATAGATTATTTTCTGAATAAATAAAAATTTCAACCCAATAGATCGCTAACGTGGAACAAACAGTTTTCAAAGAGTGGCCACCCCAAGGGCCTGGGCCCAGGTAACGTAAACTGTAAGTTTAAGTTCCTTTAAACTTACAAACTAGACTGTTCTAATATTACTTAAAGTAACCTACAGCCACAAAAAGGAGGATATCTATGAAATGCTTCTTGTGAAGCCAGAATTGTTCTGGTGCCGAAACTTGGAGAGACCCCAAGATACAAAACCACACACCCATTTCACGGCAATACTAGTGCAAAAAATTAAATAACACGACCAGGTAGAATTCGGTAGTACATTAGAATGATCCCTCTCTGGAATGAAAGGTCAATATTAGGAACTGCATGAATATAATCTACCATTTTAGTGAATCAAGGAATAAAAAGAAAACGGGGTGATTTTAATAGATGCTGCAAAGGAATTTGACCAAGGGGCCGTCTATTTCCAGTTGAAAAGCAAACAACCAAACACCTCGGGGAAAAGTGGCTTCTTCCTTCATTTGAGGAAGCGGCAGCCCTGCGGTGTCTGGGGGCAGCTCAGGGCAGAGGACGGCTCACCCCCTCATCAGTTGTGTGACTCTGGACTGGTGCCTGTGACCTCCTCTGCGGATGGCATCAGCACAGTGCCAACCTCATAGGTCAGTGGCGATGGCCGGGCGAGTTAACTTTTGCAAAATGCGGAGACCAGGGCTGGGCACACAGTAAGTTCTGTATAAATGTTATCTGTAATGGTGAAATAACAAAAGAATTTCCCCTACAATGCTATCGCCTCCATTTTATTTAGACGTATCAGCCTATGGGATTAAAAAAGAGAAGAAAACGTGTGACTTAATAGGCAACACATGTGGCCTCCAGTTCCTGACACTGAGGCGGAGGAGAGGGGCTGTAGAGGAGCTGACAATTGATCGGGCCCATGTGATGAAGTGCTGGGGTCTGAATGTTGGTCCCCCCAATATTCGTATGTTGGAATTTCATCCCCAGTGTGACAATACTAAGAGGGGGTCTTTAGGAAGTTGCTGGGTCATGACGATGGAGCTCCCATGGATGAGATTCGCGCTTTATGAAAGGGCTTGCAAGAGCCCCTCCTCCCTTCTGCTGTGTGAGGACACCTGTAAGGAACAGGCCTTCACCAGACACCACACCTGCCGGCACCTTGCTCTGGGACTTCCCAGTGAGCAACAAAGTTCTGTTGTTTGTAATTTATCCAGAACAGACTCAACATGGAGCCGCCAAAAAATCCCTAAATGATGGGATTTGGAGGCTCCCAGGCTGGCGAACAGGGGGTGGTGCACCCCAACTCCACAGGGACGGAAGCTCCTGCACTCGGGACCCTCCAGACCCCACTTCATGCACCTCCTCATGTGGCTGTTCATCCGTGTCGTTTACCGTGTCTTTTACAATAAACTGCAAACAGCAGTGTTTCTCTGAATTCCGTGAGCTGTCATAGCAAGTTATCTAACCTGAGCAGGGGTCCTGGGAACCCCTGCCTTGTAGCTGCGTTGGACAAAGTGTGGGTAACCTGGGGACCCACTACTTGCAATTGGCATCTGAAGCGGGGGACAGTCTTAAGGGGTTGACTGTGGGATCTGCACTAATTCCAGGTTACTAGTGTCACAGTTAAATTGTAGGACCCCAGCTGGTATCGGGAGAGTGGTAGAATTGGTTGGTGTGGGAAAAACCCACACACTGGCATTGGAAGTACTCATTTGGTGCAGAGAAAAAGCAGTTGGTTTTTGCTATTTCAGTAAAAGATAAAAACACTGGAGTAGAATAAATGAAATTATCATTATTTGCAGATGATGTGATCATGCACCTACAACACTTAAAGAATGAATGAACAGCTATGGGGAACAATAAGCTAGGGGATAATACAAAAAATTATCACCGGGAAGGCAACAGTTTGCACAAAAACAAACAATGACCAGCTAGAGCCTAAAATGAAGGAGTCCAACCACAAGAGCAATCAGAAACACCAAATACCCAGAAATAACAAAAAATGCACAGGTTTCCTGTTTGTAAAGAAATTATATAGAAAACCGGAAATCTGCTGGAAAGGGGTAAGTTAATGGAAAAGCAGAGCACAGTTTTGGAAAGGAGGTGACATTGTAAAGGAGCTAGTTTCCCTGAATTAAAGCTACGCATTCAATGTGATCTCACATGGAAAAACAAACACGCAAGACTAATCAGGAAATTTGTTAAAAAGAAGAAGAATGAGGAGAATCTGCCCTATCAAGTATTAAAACATATTGTGGAATTCTAACAATTAAAAAGATGCCAGTATTGAAAAAGAAATGATCAAAATTTTATAATAAAGGTGTCATTTCAAATAATTTGGGGAAAACAGACCATTTAATAACTGGTAGTGGACACTTTGGGAAAATATATAGCTGGATCCCCACCTGACATGTGACATCAAGATAAATTCCTGATGGAACAAACATTTATTTGTGAAAAACGAAACTTTAGGAAATGGGAAGGAACGGTGGTGGGTGCGTGCACTGTCTCGGAATGGAGAAAGTATGCTGCACAACCTGGGGGCGGTAAAGAAGGCAGATGCGTGGACTGCACAAAACTGAACATCTGTGTGGCCCAAACACCATTAGCAAAACTGACAGGCCAGCCAACACTGGGAAGCTGTTTCAACACATTTGAAGATGAAGAAGTTTCTTATAGTAGAAAGAGCTTATGCAAACCAATAGCAAAAAAAAAAAAAAAAAAAAAATGTAACCACCAGAGAACTGGGCAGAGATATAAACAGTTTACAGAAAGAAAATGGGTCACTAGCAGGCAAAAAGATCATCACAGCTAATGAAATGCAGATGAAAACAGCAGGGTTTTTCTTTGACCTATCAGATTGTCCAAAATTAAAATGTCTGATGGTATCCAGCAAGAAAAAGTTTGACTATTTTTTTTTATTTCAGCATATTATGGGGGTACAAATGTTTAGCTTTTGTATATTGCCCTTGCTCCCCCACCCCCCAGTCCGAGCTTCAAGTGTGTCCATCCCCCAGACGGTGCGAATTGCACTCATTATGTGTGTATATACCCACCCCTGCTCCCCCCATCTGCCTGACACCCGATTAATGTTATTCCTATATGTGCACTTAGGTGTTGATCAGTGAAATCAATTGGATGGTGATTACATGTGGTGCTTATTTTTCCATTCTTGGGATATTTCACTTAGTAGAATGGGCTCCAGCTCTATCCAGGAAAATACAAGAGGTGCTATTTCACCACTGTTTCTTATAGCTGAGTAGTACTCCGTGGTATACAAATACCACATTTTATTAATCTACTCATGTATTGATGGGCACTTGGGTTGTTTCCACATCTTTGCAATTGTGAACTGTGCTGCTCCAAACATTGGAGTGCAGATGAGTTTGACTATTTTTAACCCACGAATCATCAGCCCCTCTGTGCCACGGTGGTGTCTGGGTCAAGTAGTGCAATTTTTCTGGAGAGCAGTTGGTCAAAATGCACCTGTGTTTAAAGTGCTCCTACCCTCGATTCAGTAATACCATGGCTAGAAGTTTGCCTGTGGTACATACACAGAAAAATTTGCCAAAATAAATACACAGGGTTATCAACATCGATGCGAAAACCAGATGTTCAGGTGTTCCGCGTGGACGCTGGGGGAGGAACGAGGCACACGCAGGCCTGACGCCTCAGAAGCTGCCGAGGAGGAGGGGTCTCGGTGAGTGCTGATGTGGCAAGATGACCACGACCTTTTGCTAAATTACTGAAAAGGGACACAGAGAGTAGGCATGATATACCCCACTCCTTTTATTCCCCAAAACAGTAACTGTTGACAGCCTTTGTCCTGGGGGACAGGGTACTGCGGGTATTGTTTGGGGGTGGGGCGGTGAGGACGCATTCGCTTTTTCCTTTTTAAATATCGAGTCTTTCTGTGTATATGGTTTGCATTTATTAACCTTATTCATACATAACTTTTTGTGCCGATAGAGTTATCTGAGTAGACAGTAAGACCCATTTTCATTTTACTTTCCTTTTGTAGCATTCTGAATTTACATTACTAATAAATATTAAATTAAAAACAAGAAAAAGTTTTAAAAATCCTATCAGAGCTGTAGAATTCTAGACAAAGCTAAGCAATATAGAAAGAAGTGTTAGGTTAAATCAGGAAATTACTGATGTTTGACTATTTTTGACCTATGAAAATGGTAATTTCAAATGGTTCAACCTAATAAAAATAAATTGTGGAAAAAAGTCTCACAAAAATTCAAAATACAGACATCAAGTTTTCACACAGAAAAGAATAACCCGAGTGCCACACAACAAGAGGAAGCTCAACTGTGGTGGTGGCTGCGGCCAAGCTGAGCGCTGGGACAGAGGGATCGTGACGTCTGGCCAGGGACTGGGCAGGGCCGGGGGACAGGGGCCGGGGACAAGGGTCCAGGGGACAGGGGCCGGGGGACAGGGG
>CM052439.1:603559-623499 GCA_028533085.1 Varecia variegata
GGAGACAGCCACCCACACGGGTCACCCCATGGGGTGCGGGGGCGAGTGGAAAGCTGAGCGCTGCCAGCTGTGCCACTTCACTCGGCGGATGTGGCGTCCACAGAGCGCGTGGAAGGGGGTGGGCTACTGCTCTTCCTGGCTGACATCTGCCTCCCTGGTAGGCGGTGGGCCTGGCGGTTCCCGGGGCCACCGTGCAGGAAATGAGCCCACGCCCCAGCACTGATGGTCAGTCACAGGCCTGGGGTATTCTTCCCTCCGCCGTGGGGGGCTTCCATGCTCCCCAAGGCAGAGGGAGGAGGCAGAGGGAGGAGGCCTTCCCCTGTGGACTGAGTCCCCCCTGCCTTCCACACACCTAAAAGGGCCAGCAGGAAGCCCCTGCAGGGACAGTGGCCCTGGCCAGCCCTGGGGGGAGGCCACCCCCACCCCAGCCCACCCCTCCAGGTCCTTCCTGGAACCAAGGGGGTGGAGCCCATGGCTGGCGTGTCCCAGGCTCTGGGCACCTGCTGGCCCCGCAATCTCACGCCACTGCACGCGTGTGATACCAGCACCCCTTACGACATGGAGTCAAGGTTTCCCCAGCTTGGAGAGGCTGAGTCAGGTGAATCCATCCATGCCCCGAACGTCACGCCCTGCCCAAGTCCACCCCGGGCTGGTCTTGGCCCTCCTGGGCCGTGCCGCGGAGCACGTGCAGGGCAGCGAGAGGCCATGCGGCCGGCGCAAGGTTGGCCTTGCCGGTGCTCCTGACAACCCGGGTGGACACTCAGCTGCACCCCAAGGCTGCCCTGAGCAGTGTGGTGAGGGCCTGGGGGGAGGGCTGCCCACCCCGGCTGTGACTCCTGGGAGCTCCAGGGGTGGACACTGTGACCCCAGAGGTGGCCTGGGATGGCACCCCAGGCCGATCTCGGCAGGCCCCCAGAGCGTAGGCCAGGCGGGTGCTCACAGGTGGCAGTAGGGAGACCGGAGCTCCCCGGCTGGCCTGGGCCCCTGCTGCCAGCCCTGCCCGCAGGGTGGGGGCGCGGGCCAAACGAAGGCAGCTTCTCTGGCCAGGGCCTGGGGGAGTTGTGGGGGCCACCCTGAGCTTTGTCCCGGAGCCAGGCCCTCGCACCGTTAGGGCGAGGTGGGACCCCCTCGGAGCTCTCCCTGCCAGGCAGGTGACGGCTTTTGAGCCCCTGCCCAGGACTGGAGCGCTGGAGGGCAGGGCCCCTCAGCTGGGGACCCGAGTGGGCTGTGAGCTCCTTCTGCCCAGTAAGAGGCAGAGGAGGCTCTGGAGACCAGAGGGGTCTGTGCGCAGCCCTGGGCCTGCCGGGTCTCTCTGAAAGCCTCGGTTTCCCCGCCCGTCCAGTGGGCTGGGGTCAGACCTGGAGGCTGACTTGGAGTTCTTAATGGTTTCTGCGATTTCCTTGGGAAGGGGAGTTTCAGGTGGGTGTGGGGTGGGGCGCCCCTCCCCCACAGCCTGGCCAGAGTGGGCGGGGCCTGCCCTCTGCTGACCCCCGCTCCCTTCTGCTTACGCTGCAGCCCAGGACCATGAACGACACCTGCGGCCCCACTGAGTGGCCCCCGCCCCTCAGGTACATCTTCCTGGCCTACCTGGGCACGCTGCTGGTGCTCGGCCTGCTGCTCAACGGCCTGGCGCTCTGGGTGTTCTGCCGCCGCATGCAGCGGTGGACCGAGACCCGCGTCTACATGACCAACCTGGCGGGGGCCGACCTGTGCCTGCTCTGCGCCATGCCCTTCGTGCTGTACTCGCTGCAGCAATCGTCCACCGACACGCCGCTGTGCCAGCTGTCCCAGAGCATCTACCTGACCAACAGGTACATGAGCATCAGCCTGGTCGTGGCCATCGCCGTGGACCGCTACCTGGCTGTGCGGCACCCGCTGCGGGCCCGCAGCCTCCGCTCCCCGCGGCAGGCCGTGGCCGTGTGCGCCGTGCTCTGGGTCCTGGTCATCGGCTCCGTGGTGGCTCGCTGGGTCCTGGGGATGCAGGAGGGCGGCTTCTGCTTCACGACCCACTCCCGGCACAGCTTCAAGACCACGGTGTTCTCGCTCACGGGCTTCTACCTGCCGCTGGCCGTGCTGGTCTTCTGCTCTCTGCAGGTGGTGACCGCGCTGGCCCGGAGGCCGGCCGCCGGCAAGGGGCAGGCAGAGGCCACCCGCAGGGCTGCCCGCATGGTCTGGGCCAACCTGATCGTGTTCGTGGTCTGCTTCCTGCCTCTGCACGTGGCGCTGACGGTGCACGTGGCCCTGGGCACGCAGACCTGCGCCGTCAGCAGGGCTCTCGGCCACACCCTCTTCTTCACGAGCAAGCTCTCGGACGCCAACTGCTGCCTGGACGCCATCTGCTACTACTACGTGGCCAAGGAGTTTCAGGAGGCGTCGGCCCTGGCCACGCCCCCCAGCGCCAAGGCCCACAAGAGCCAGGACTCCCTGTTCGTGACCCTCTCGTAGGAGGCACGCCGTGGGCGCCGTGGGCCAGGGCTGGGGTCTCCGGAGGTGCCTCCTCTCGGGGGAAGCTGTGGGCAGCAGCAAGCCCTAGACGGGCCCTGAACTGGCTGTGGGCTGGGGCCTCTCTAGCAGCCCAGGCACGGATGACCCGGGGACAGGGACAGAGACAAGGGCAAGAGGACTGAGGCCTGAGCAAGGCCGATCCCACAGACCTGGGCCAGGCCACACACCTGCCACCCAGACTTGGCACACCTGGGCAGGTGGGTTCCTGCAGGGTGGGGCGGGGCCTGAGCGCCAGCCTCCCACCGGAGCAGGAATAAAGCCGCACAGGAGCTGGTCCTGGCAGGGCCCTCCATGTCACCTGCACTCAAGTGGCAGGAGGCAGGCAGGGGCATGTGGCTCGGAGGGCAGGGGACGTCTCCCAGAGGACTCTCTACTTGGGGGCCCGCTTTGGGCCCTGTCAACGCTCCCTACCCATCTGGAGAGCGGGTGGGGCGTTGGCTGCTCTCGCAGGACTGCGCTGGGGCCCAGGCAAGGCTGGGATGGGCTCAAGCCTGTGGAGGGCTGCGCAGCTAGGCTGGGGGGCGGCAGGAACCAGGCAGACGGGGGCAGTGGAGGAGGGGCCGGGTCTGTGCAGGGGGCAGCACTCCGGTCCTTCCTTCAGGGAAAAGCCAGAACCGCATCTGGCAGGAGCAGGGCCCGGCGCCCGCCCAGGCAGACGCAGGGAAGTCCGGGCCTCCAAGCTCAAGCTAGAATGACCGGAGCTTTCCAGAGGACTCCTGTGGGTGCTGTGTGGAGCGGGGCCTGGGCTCAGTCACCAGCTCTGCCACCTCACACTGTGTTCCGGGCACCACCCCTGCCCTGCTGTCCCTTCTGCAGATCGCAGCAGATAGCAGCTGTGTTCCACCAGGGCTGGCCTCCCAGATGAGGCTGACACATTGCACAGGGCCCCAAGTTAAGAAGGGCCCAAGTCCAGGGGGATCCAGGCTCAGGGGGATCCAGGCTCAGGGGGTCCAGGCTCAGGGGGATCTAGACTTAAGGGGGTCCAGGTTCATGGAGGTCCAGGCTCAGGAGACCCCGGCTCAGGGGGATCCAGGCTCAGGGGACCCTGGCTCAGGGGGGTCCAGGCTCAGGGGGGTCCGGGCTCGGGGGGTCTAGGCTTAAGGTGGTCCAGGCTCAGGAGGCGCTGGGCCTGCAAGTCATGTGACTTGTGGTCCTGCTTGTGGTCTGCTTGGAGCCTGCCTGTGGGGTAGCAGAGGGCTTGGTCTGGTGCCTGCCATCCACAGGCTCTGGAGTCCCCCAGCGGCCCCCTCCACCAGGCCCTCACTGGGCCGGCTGAAACATCCTGCCTCTGAGTCCCGGGGCCACTAGTGGCTTCATGGACAGGGGCATCCACAGAACCAGCTCAGGGAGCTGGGGTGCAGCAGCCCTGGGGTCCTCCCTCTCTGTCCCATCCTGTCCCCAGAGCCCCTGCCCCTTGGCTGGGCCAGATCTTTCCAGGGCTTTTATGGCCATCACAGAGCAAAGTCCAGAAACACCATGGCCAGGCTGAGCCTGAATCCTTCCCACTGCTGGTCCTGGGCCCGCCCGCCACCGCATAGGCACCTGGCACTGGCCGTTGGGCCACCTGCACCTGCTCCCTGCCCCGCCCACCCACCGCCCGCAGCATGGAGGGAAAACTCAGCCGGACCCCAGGCCCCCAGTATGTGCGTCCCCTGCAGCACGGGGCACGTCACCCACCTACGGACTGGGCCTGGCACCACCTGCCCCCGAGGGGCTGCCTCCACCCCACCCTTCAGGCTGACCTCTGCCTGGAAGGCCTCCTCATGGGGGTCCCCTGCCTGTGTCCCCTCCTCAGGTGCCGAAGCCCTCTGCCACCCTGCCCATGAGCGACTGTCCCCGAGCCCCTTGTCTGCAGCAAGTGGGGCGGGTGATCAGCAGTGCCCAGTGGAGCAGGGTGGGGTAAATGCCACGTGGAGATGCCCCTCTCCCCCCTGCCCCCACCCCTGGCTGAGTGACCCTCCATGTCCCCAGGAACAGGCACCGGCCAGCTTCCCTTTGAACGGGTCCCAGCCCCGTGACTGGCCCCCACCCCCGTCTGGTGCTTCCCCAGGACTCTTGCACATGCCCTGGTCCTCCAGACCCTGCGCCCCTCTGGAAGCTCTTCCCTGCTCTCACCAACACCCCCTCCCCGGCTTTGTCGGGCACAGTGGAGCTGATGGTTCCTCCATCCCTGCCTCCCCTGCTGGCCCTACACCATCTTCACCTCCTGAGGAACAGAGAAGTCCATGCAACGACTCTTACCCTTGCGTGGGATTCCTGCCAGGCTGAGCAGCCAAGCTGGGCCAGATTTGAGGGCCCAGAGACACAGGCAGAACTGGGCCTGGTCCTACCCAGAGCTGGGGACTGAGGAGTGGGGCACCCACACAGCCAGTGTAGACCAGCGATAGCAAGGACCTTTAGATGGGAAGGTTAACTGGCCAGGTGGTAGTAGCTTCCAAGAGCCCTGTGTTAAGGAGGATTCTGAGGCTCTGTCTGGGCACACAGGCACAGGGAGCAGCCAGGTCTGAGAGACGCAGCGTGTGAACTGAGCTGAGCCCTGTCGCCATCTATGCCACCCAGGCTGCCTTCACGGGCAGGAGACCAGAGCAGCAGGAGGGGCAGAGGTGGCTCTCCGGGGTCTCTACAGGGTCTCCCACTGTGTGGGCTGCTGGCAGCGGCAGAGGAGCCCTCTCCAAGCACCCACGGGCCCCGAGGGGTACACAGAGCCTCGGCAGGCGTGTCTACGGCGGGAGCAGGCACACACATTCCCTCTCCCTCCTGCCCCTTCCTGGCTCCCAGCATGGCGGGGGCAGCTGGACTTTTGCAAAAGCCCCAGGAACACTGAGGGGAGGCAGAGGCGAAGCCCAGACGCCGTCAACACCCCGGGAATTAACCGTCCGGCCTGACTTCGGCTCATGTGCTCTGGCCGCCCCACTCCTCTCGTAAGACCAGGCACGGACCCCAGGGGGCTCAGGGCACCCCGGCACGGCCATCACCAGCAGAGTCACCGTTAATCAACAGGGACAGGCACCTGGAGAAGTAGGCGACTCGTCCTGCGGCTGCGTCAGCAGAGCACAGGTCCAGGACGTGGGTGCACACAGGCCCTTCCCCTGCTGGGGGAACACCTGGGTGTTTCACCTGGTGGGAGACACTGTCCCGCTGGGAGCCCACAGTCGCCCTGGGAGGGTCTGAGGGGAGACGGTTGGCCAGGCCTCGGCCGCCCAGCCCCTCCCGAGCAGTCAGGGGAGTGGCCGGCCTCCAGCCGGGTGAGGTGCCGCCCAGGAAGTGGCGGCCTCTGCAGCCACCGATGAACAGACAGGTCTGGTGGCTGCTGGGGACAGGCCCAGGACCGGGAGGGCCCAGAGAACTGCCCAGCGCCAGGCTGCCTCTGGTTGGAGGGGTGGGTTTGACACAGAATCTCCAAACAGACGCTGATGGTGGTGTTGGGAAGCGCTGTGACATTTGACCCCTAATATTCTGTATGACATCTGTTTGTTTTTCCCAACTCTGGAAGCTTTTGGGGATTGCACACCCACTCAGGCCAGGATAGTGGCACATGGCTGCTCTCAGAGAGTTAAAAAGGCAGGAGGGGGCTTTGCTGGCACCCCTCAAATCACGCCATTTAGCGCAATTGCTCTCCTTATAGGAGAGACCCACCTGCCCGGGAGTTTGGCCTGCTGGGTGGAAACCTGCAGGTAAGTCCCAGGATTAAGTGAAATTAAAGCCGGAACTTGAACTACAGAGTCCTCCTGCCAGGCCCCAACCTGGCTGGCCAGCCTAGGGCTGCGCTCCCGCCGTGTCTCTGGGCGGGGCAGAGAGGGCAGTGGGCCCTGGGCCTGGGAGGCAGATCTCCGGATCCCCGGGGGGTGAGGCTAGGAGGCAGCACCGAGTCAGAGCTTCTCAGCCTTCGATCACCGGGCCACCGGAGGCCACTTCCTGCGGCTGCAACAAACCTGGTTCTGATGAGACCCAGAGGGTTCGGGGAGGCCCCTCTGTCGTCGTCCCCGCAGGGGCCAGATCCTCCCTGTGACGGGCGGGCCGGGACCCTGCGAGGCTGGGGGCTCAGGCCCCACCGCAGCGCCGAGCGTCCTGCTCAGCCCACGCCGGCTGCAGCCCACGGTCTCCGTGGCCCACGTGGAGGGGCCCTGGGCACCGTCTGGCGCTGGACACGGTGCCATGCCCTCTCCTCGAAGAGCCGCCTCACCCCCTCCTGGGGCAGCCGCAGTGTCCCCGAATTATAGGTGGAGGAAGCCCCGAGAGGGCCTCGTTCCGCGCGGCCATCCGTGGGCTTCTTCAGGCCTGTGCTTCCCCAGGCGGTGTGACCAGCGCCATACGCAAGAAAACATTTTTTATAGGTTTTTATTTTTTATTTTTGTAGTCCTCTTATGTTTCCTAAGTTCCCCGGCCAGGAAGACGTGCCGACCAGACCTGTGCACCTGTGTGCGGCGGCCGACGCCTTCCGCTCTGAGTTTCTGTCCCGGGAACGACAGAGGCCCCTGCGGAGCCTCCCGCCACCTGCCTGTCCCCAGAGGGCGAGATAAGGGACACCCCGCGCAGACCGGCCGGGACCCGCTGAGCATGCGCACAGCCCACAGAAAGGCCCAGATCACCCCGGCTCATGGCGACACCTAAATCCCCGCCCTGGGAGGGACGCGCCCGCCGCAGCCGGACCCCGGGACGCGTGCGCTGCGGGATTCCCCCCTGCGCGTGCGCGCCGCGCTCCGCCCACACACGCCACGCGCTCACCCCCGCGCGCCGCTGGTTTCGCCGCCGGGAAAACCTGGCGCTGGTGGCGGAGGAGGTGCGTTTGAGACGGTTTACACTAGATGCCGCCCTGCTCCGGGCCGGTGCGTCCCCTGCAATAAATCCTTCCTTCCTGGCCGTCCTCGTGGTCCCGGTAACTGGCTTTCTGCTCGGCGGCGGCGGCCCTGAACCGCCCGTGGGTTCGCCGACAGTCCGGGCGCTCGTCCGCGACCTGGGGCTCGTGGCTTGGTGGCCGTGCAGCGGGGAGACGTCAGGGCCTCCGAGCAGCGCCCGCTGGGTCCCGCCGCAGCGTGGTTTTGGTTCCTCCCGCCGGCTTCGCTGTCGCTGTCGCCAGCCCCAGACGCCTCCCTGACTGTCAGGGAGGAACCGACCTTTGGCCTTCGGCTTTCGGCATCTGCGTCCACAGGTGAGCGCTCCGTCTGGGGTCCTCTGGAGTTCCCGCTGGGCCGCGAGCCTCAGCGGTTTGGGAGAGCGGGACCTCAAACTGCTCCGTCCATTTGGGGAGTTCCGGAGAAAATCCATCTGGGTTCGAAGCCTCAAGCGTTGGGGCGAGCAGGACCTCCAGCCTTTTCCATCTGGCGCTCGCAGGCGTATTTGTCGGAACTGCCGTCCGCCTGGTGTGTGTGAGACTCGGGGAAATCAGACTTCCACCCCTGGATGTGAGAGTAGCCCTTTCGACCACGTGCTTCGGAACCGGGGTGCACCAGGAGTCCTCTGTCCCCGCCGTTTGGGCTTGCATGCTTGGGGACCTAGGACAGGTGGTTTGCGGCAGTGCTTGGTTTGAGATAAGATTCTCAGGAACTTCTCTCCGGTCTCCCTCTGTAGAGATTCGTCCGGAAGTATTAATACTCTGTTTTGAGTTTTGCTTTGTCTGATGTGTTTCTCCAGCTTGTGTTTAAAGCCTCTTAAATTTCTCTTTGTAGTGAGTGTTTATCTATGTTGGTATGTGGCGTATAAATGCACCATCTGTGAGAAAGTTTAAGGAGATGCCAGGTTTTCTAGGGCCCCAGCTAGTCTCCACGTATTATGTTCTGTTCCGGTGCCCATGTCTAAACCGATGGGCAAAGTGCATCACGAAGAGGTCAGGGCCCGCGTGGTCACTCTGCCAGCACAGAGCTGGGACGCGGAGCTTGTGAGCTCTGTCCCTGCTTGTGGACTGTGGCTCCCGGGTCGCGGGTATTGAGATGAATGTCAGTGTCTGTGTTATCATGAGTTCAAGGTCAATTGGAACAGCCAGTTCTAGCAACAATGTGAACATTCAAACTCATTTAAAACTGAAGAAAAAAAGGCTCAAGAGGCCTTTTTTTAAAAGAAAAACTCAAACTGCCACGAAAGCTGCTTTACCCAAAACTTTGGTCTGTAGTTCTTATCACATTACCTATCGGGACAACAAAGTCTGGCCAGTTCCAGCTCCGTCAAAAACAATTTGATCCAACCGCCTTTTACAGACTGGTCGGAACATAACTATGAGCCCATAAAAAAGAAAAGAAAGGTATATTTTCGTAACACGCCTGGCCCCTCACTCTCTCGGGTCTGGGGAGACGTGGCCCCTCCCTGAGTGACTGAGCTACACTGTCTCTTCTCCAGCTGCGTTTGTTTCTCGTCACGTTGGACAATGGGACGAAATCCCTCATGTACCATGTTTTATGCTTCTGTGTCAAAATAAGCAGATCAAATCAACAGAAGGTTCTAGTGCAGGGCACAGAAGTGAAGCCAGATCTAAGAGCCCCATCTTGCCCGCAGGAGGGAAGGCTCAGGTTGGAGAGGAGCTTCTGGCAGCCATGGCAGCTCCTCCAGCCGTGAATTTGCCGGCTCAGGCTCAGGCTGTGGCTCTGACTCCGGCGACAGCTCCCATCTCTCTCGGAGACCCCTCCCCTAACTCTCCTGCCCCCTTTCCCCACCCCCACCAGCCCCTCCGGCCATCCCACCTCACGTGCTCCCCTCTCTGGAACCGTCATGGGGGCACAGGGACGTGGTCCCCTTCACCGCCGCAGGCACCCCACCAGTCGGGGGCCTCCCTCCTTCCCAGTCGTTTCCCTACAGTGACAGGCTCTGTCGGAGGAATAAACGAGAATGGACAAGCGGCCAGACTGACATGGGTTTATAGCCGTTGACCACTCCTTACCTGTACGACTGGGAACAGCACAGCCCTGCCTGCAGGGACCACCCAAAGCGGGTAACTGATCTGTTTGAGTCCATTTTCACTGCGCATCGCCCCACGTGGGCAGCTGTCCTGAGCCTGCTCAACACCTGCTAACCTCCGAGGAACATCGCATTGTCCTGGAAAAGGCCGGAGAACAGGCTGGCTGAGTGCACCCGGAAGACCCGAACAACCAGGTGGCAGCTGGAGCTAATCTGGCCGTCCCGATGCACGACCCCAACTGGAACCCAAGCGACGGAGGTAAAGCTAAGATCCCACATTCACAAAGGGGTCCCCAGAGCTAAAGCCTGAACAAGGCACAGGAGCTGAGGCCGGAAACAGATGAAGTGACGGAGACATGTCAGAAATTACATAGATCCAAAATATCCTGATAATTCAAGGTTGGGGCACGTGAGCTCTGTGGGCCAGAGCGTGCCCGACAGCCAGAAAAGCCACGGAAGTCAGAGGGTTCTCACTTTGCCCACATCTCGTTTGGCTGAAATGACTTATAAGATCTTTATAAACCGTGAACAGACTAAAGACCAGCAAAACGAAATAAAAAACCTATATAAAATTAAACAACAGGCAAACCTTTGACAACAGTTCTCACAAGAAACTCTAGGGGGTCCCCTGCACAGGGCCCACCGCCCGTTGGCGGAAGGCGTGGCCCACGTCACAGCAGAAGGGTGACGGGAACCTCCGGCACCACCGATGAGGCTGAATGCAGAGGACGTGGAAAGATGGGTCCCCAGGGCTCCCCGGAATCCGTGGGACTTGCACCCGCCATTACTGTCTCCCCCCAGGAGCCCAGGGCAACCATACAAGTGGGAAAAGCTGATTGATTTCCCAGCCGGTACTGGTGCAGCCGCCTCAGTTTTAAACCTTTAATCAGCGAAGCTGGTGCGGACCCTGCACATCCACTGCGGTGCCACAGGCTGGTGGGGGCTGGGCTCCTGCTCCTCTGTGGACCCCCACGAGAAGGATCCAGGCTGCAGGGTGACAGGCGTCCATTTCGGTGAGGGGCCAGGGCCAGCGTCGCGTCCCCGCAGGGGTCAGGGGCTGCCGAGGTTCCCAGCTCAGCTCCCGTGGGCTTCCCGCTGGGGCCGAGGCCAGCTGAGCTCCCCCACAGGACGTCCACACTGACTCGATGGCGTTTTCCTTCCCGCTGTCGGGGAGCTCACTGGGCTGGCGGGTGGCCTGGGCACGGTGGGTGCCAACTCCCTCGCCCCTCTGTCCTGCCGGACCCTGGCAGGAGCCTCGCCCAGCAAGGTGACCCCCAGGGGGGTCTGAGCAGCTGCGGCAGCTGAGACCCACTGGGGACGCTGTGGGTGGCTGCAGGCGTGTGTCGGGGCACAGGGCACCCAACCCCCATGTCCACCAAGTTCCCCGACCTCTGGACAGTGGCCCAATGGTCCCCAAACCAGGTGAACCCTGGTCGATGGCAGGGCCTGGGCTGCAGGACGGGGGCTCCAGGCCAGGCTGGGAGGAGCCGCCAGCCATTTTCTCCCTGCAGACCACAGCTGATCTGGAACCTTCCACCCCAACAAGAGAAAGGCCCCTCAGCTGCAGTTTCTGGAGCCCCATGCACAGAGCGGGAGGATGGCTGGGGCTCCCGCCCTGGCCCCTGCCCTGTCCTTGGTGGGCAGCAGCCCCGGGCCCAGCTGCTCTGCGGTGGGGGCAGAACCAGAGGAAAAAGCAAGTCGAGGTCCTGCCGGGCTTTTCCCTGGGGGCGCAGGTGAGGGGTGTCTTCCTGCGCCCGCTTCTGGTGAGAGGGGAGAGAGAATCTCCCTCCCTGGCCCTGCCCCACCCAGCCAGGCAGGGAGGCAGCTGTCTGGAGCCCCCCTGGTGAGAGCACTGGGGAGGGGAGACAGGGAGCCCAGGTCCCCGAAGGAGCCGCCCTGTGTGGCTTCCAGGTGAGGGGCTGTGTGGGGGCGGGGCCGGCCTGGGTGGTCCTGGCGGGCAGCAGAGGGTGTGGCCACAGGAAGAAGAGGGGCTTCCCCAGGTGCAGCACTGCCGAGGTGGCAGCGGTGGCACCTGTCCCTGCAGCCGTCCCTCCAGCGCCTGCACAGATTTTCCCAGGACAGGAAATGCTGGTGCCCAGGCAGTCAGTTGTGTCAGTAAATGAGCACACGGGACATGCACATGGGACGTGGCGATAAAGTATGCCCAGAAGTTGTTGGAGTTACTCGAGTTTGGAATCTGCTTTTAAAAACCTCAACATTGCAAAGCAGAATCCACAAGCTTTGCAAGACAAATTTAAGGATCCCCCCATCTGACAGTGTGAAACTTTGGAAGAACCAAATATTGCCGTGGAAGACAACGTCAAAGTCAGCTTTTCCTTACCACTGAAGACACACAGAGAGGATTCACACGAGTGTTAAGTGTTATGCAAACCATGAACTCACTTCGGTTTCTCAAATTATCTCCGATCTCCGCACCTCACAGGAAATGGAGGAAACATTAACTTTGCATTTAAAACTGTGGTCAAACCTACACAAAACTGGTTTGTGTGAAGAGTGTAATCATTTTAGGAGAATGCTTTGCAAGAATCATGAGCTCTAGATGTGCTGAAATTTATGTTTCCCAGCGATTTGTCGGAAACGTGTCCTTCGTTCTCTCCGCCTGTGAAGTGCTCCCAGCAGCTCTGGTAACGGGTGCAGCTGCAGGAAGGTCCTGTTCAACATGAAAAACTGTCACAAATGATGTGTGATCTTGCATTTGCCAAGATTGACTCATGTCGCTTCCGATTAGATTGAGGGAAGGCGAAGTTGGTAAAATTATAAATTTCACTTTCTGCCTTTGCAGAAAGCGTTCGAGGAAAAGTGCCTGATGCCAGAAGATCTCTCCTTAATTAATATCCTCTATTGGTCACTCGGCCGTCGTGCCAAACACATGTGTGCAACGTGTGGTCTGTGCCGTGGCTCACGTGCCCTCATTACACCCCAGCAGGGTCCCATGTTAGAGGAGAGTCCTGCTCCGAGCCTTGAACACCCCCCTTTCTGTGACTGTCCTCTGTCCCAGTGCGGAGAACGGCGTGGTCACACTGTGCTTAAGCTGTCCCCAAGTGTTACCGCTGAGGGAAAACCACCAGATGCTGAATTGGCCAACAGCTGCCAGATCCATTCATGATAAATAGGTTCCACTGGGACAACTGTCGCTGACTTCCCAGATGTCCCTAATGTCACCACTTACCTAGACCGACCTTTTTCCTTGTTGACTTTCTGAGTCCAGTTGCTTCAAGACCCAAATATCGCCACCCCCCGTTTCAATCTGTACTGTGTTGTTAATGTTGGAAACTCGTTCTATACCACGGGACCTCCTCGATCTGTGAACTACTGGGCAGATGAATATCGTTTAGATCAGATAAAGTTAAAAATGTGTCCCCACTGTGTCAACAGTACTTACAGCTAAAGTGTCACGTGACTGGATTCTGAAACGCTGCAAAGGAAATGACATGTGGTCCAATTCTGCTCTATTAGCACTTCCGCCAACGACTCTTCAACGAACACACACCCTCAGGAACGTCACTTGCGTGCTCCCCCCGCCCCCGCTGCGTGTTTCTATGTGGCACAGGGTCTGATCTGCCAGCACAGGGCACACCGTTGCCTCGACAGCTCACACGTAGGGGTCCGTGCCTGCTGGGACACTTTGTAACCCCCTTGTCCTTACAAAGCATGCTGAAGACCCCCTTTCTCTCTCCGTTGTAAAACCGAAAGGTCTATACTAGCAGGTTATATAGATACGATATAAAGGATATATCCTATCTATATCCTATCTATACTAGCAGGATATAAAGATATTGTAGGTCAAAGCATCCTAGGAATATTATTTCCAGGTGCTGAGTTTTTTTCAACGGGGATATGATTCAAAACCTTTTCGCCACTATTATTAGGTTGGTGCAAAAGTAAAGTGATTGCGGTTTTAGCATTGTTGACATTCGCCGTTTGATACTGGAATACATTCTTAAATAAATGTGCTTATATCATAGCTCATTTTAATGTGCATTTCTCGCTTTAAGTTTTTTTGCTAATGACTTATTACTTGCGGTTTATTTTGTATTGATTTTAGACGTGACAACTGGCCAGTTTACATGGCATTCCTTCCGGATAAATGACCACTCACTACAGACTTGTTCTGGCCAGCTTACAGGAGCTGTGCACAGAGCACCTTTGTGTCCTTTGCTTTGACATATGGAGCCTAACTTTACTGCATTTTAATGTTAAGTCTCTACCCAAAAGTGAAACGGGCATCTGTAATATATATGTTTGCTTATTATGCATGTGCATGAACCCCTTCATGAATATTCATAGCTTCTCCTATAACCTGTTGAATATGTATATCTAGCCAACACATTTAGCATGAAACTCCTGCCCCGCCTCCCTCAGCTACAGCCGGAGGCTCCACAGCGCAGCCTGGGGTTCCCACCCTTTTAAGGAATAAAGTTCTCCTTTCCAAATTTATAGAGCTCATGATTTTAAGTCCACATATCTAATAACAAGTGTACTTTAGCTTTCCTTAGAAGCATAACTTTTCCTCTCCACACTGATCATATAGGAAATTTCAGATTTTAGAAGATCTTGAGTCTAGGAAGCCACACCAAGGCAGCTTGAGATTTTATTTATAGTCTTGAACTTCCGGGGCTGGCCCGGAAGTGACAGGTTTTACTTATTCGCTGTAAGGCTGGGAATTCCTGAAGCCCAGCATTTCTGTGCACATTCTTAAATATGACATGTCAGTCGTATTACATAACCACTGTTTCCAACTGTACCCTGTTTATAAAGAGAGACTAGATTTTTATCAAACTTATATAAATAAAGATAAGGATACTCACAAATAGCTTCTAAGTTTTGGAGGAATCAAGTCGAGAGAGAAAGCAAATGTGTCCACCTTTGTTCACAAAAGGACACTTTACCAAATTATTGCAACTGGGGATAGCTTATGAAATAAAATTTCCTCGAATGTGGAAAACAAAACATTTAAGTCAAGAACCAACAATGTTTTAAATAAGAGTCATTAAAAACTTTATCCTTATCAATTGCTTAATTTCATGTAATTAATTTTGTTTTGCTTGATCTTGATTAGCAATTTTGGGCCATAGCTGATTGCAAACTGTTTTAAATTGAAGAATTTAAGACAATAATTGTGGAGACAAAAACCTAGAACAGCCATGTTCAAAAATCTGATGATGGCCGGGCGTTGTGGCTCACGCCTGTAATCCCAGCATTCTGGGAGGCCAAGGTGGGAGGATCGCTTGAACTCAGGAGTTGGAGACCAGTCTGAGCAAGAGTGAGACCTGTCTCTACTAAAATCAGAAAACTTAGCCAGGCATGGCACTGGGTGCCTGGAGTCCCAGCTACTCGGGAGGCTGAGGCAGGAGGATCACTTGAGCACAGGAGTTTGAGGTTGCTGAGAGCTATGATGACACCACTGCACTCTAGCCTGGATGATGAAGCAAGACTCTGTCCCCCCTCAAAAAAATCTGATGAGAATTTACAATTGACAAGGAAAAGTCTATATTTCTGTGGCATACAACCATTTAACATAATAATCATAATCACGACTGATAACACATATCATGATATATCACAATTTTAAGTATCGAATGTAATTTTGGAACAAATTTTCATAACACATTTACACAAATATAACTTAAAGAAAGTTAAACACCATTTCTTACTTGACAAGGCTTCCCATATGATTTATGAAGTAAGCCTAATCATCTACTATCTCTGCAAGATCAAAAAGACTGAATTCAGGATTCCGATCCTGGGGAGAGCTGCCAAACGTGAGAAGAGTCAAAGTACTTGATCCAACAGGAGCACAGGTCGCTGCTGAACAGCAGCTATTCATGCAGCCAGAGACGGTCAAGAGCAAGACAGAAATCTGCATAATGTGGAAAACTTGAGCCCTTCAAAGCTCAGTTTTCCTACGTAATAAAAAACCTAACAAAGACAACATGAAGCACAGGAAATTACCTGGGTGAAGTGCAGAATCTTTGTTTCCTAGGCCAGTTAATTAAAAAGTAAAGGAAAATACCCCCCCGTAGTGTATTGACGTCAGCTGTGAGCAGGAGTCCGGACGCTCAGGCCGGGGCCTGGGGAGGTTCCCTGAGCGGCAGGTCGCTGGATCTGAGATCCTGGCCCCGAGACAGTTCCAGAACCCTCCCCCTGGCCCTGGTCTACCCCACCCAAGCCTGTGCTGTGAACTCCTGGTGATCCTGACACAGGCTCCCCAGCCGGGGAACAGCGTAAGCCACGGTGTGGCTGTCCTGAGGGTCACATATCCACCGGATTGTGTCACGTCTCTGGGGAGCAGAACCCTGGCCTTGTGGACACCTGGACAGGACCCAGCCAGACTCCCCATCCCACCGGGGTGACAGCACTGGCGGCTAAACCCAGGTAAGCTCTGGGCCAGAGGCCAGGGGTGGGCTGTGTCCACAGCTCAGGGTGCAGAGGCAGCTCAGCCCTGCTGCCTTCCCCGCCCCCCACCCCCCACCGGGGCCTGGTGGGCGCCCAGCCCAGGACTCGGACACCCACATCCCACCCATACCTGAGCTCTGGTCTGAGGGACCCCACCCCCACCCCCAGCAGGTGCAGAGGCTGCTGCAGTCCCACCTGCAGCCAGAGGGTGGCAGCACATGTGTCCCAGGGAGCAGGGGCCACCTTGCAGCCCACACCCTCTCTCCGGGTGTCCTGGAGGTGGCTGCTGTCACCTGTTGGCATAAAATCGCTCACCTCAGGAGGGCCTGGGGGCTCCTAAGCACTGGAGGCCCTGCCCAGAGCCCCCCAAAGTGTGTGGCTGTCGCCCCATCCTCCCCTCAGCCATCGGTGCCACGGTGGCCCCCAACCTCCCGCCACGGCCTCGGGCAGGACCAGGGCCCTCACCTGGGGGCAGGTGCAGACCCCCTGGGCCGGGGCTCTGAAGGGAACAGCGGCAGCGGCTGCCTGGGTGGGCGCAGCGGCCTGGCCTGAGGGTGGTGCCAACCGCGTCCCTGGAGAGGGGACTGGGGGCAGGTTCAGACAGGGGCAGCCGGGACTTCAGGAAGCAGGTGGGGGCTCCAGGGCCGGCGCCCCTCAAAGTTCTCCCCAGCACCTCCCCGCCCCCGGGAGCCCCCCCCCCGCCTTGTCACCGGGGAGCAGGGCACCGTCTCTCCACGTGCTGGAGAGACGCACCTGTGCCCCATCCCTGTCCCACCCAACAGACCACACGCACAAATAAAGCCACCGCCGAGCCCCGGGTGTGAGTTGCGTAAGAGCCACGTTTATTTCTGGATTGGACAGAGCCTTAGTGCACACGAACAGTACAGGAGCCTACAGCTAACACTCGGGTGGGAGACGGCAGGACTGCGGTCGCTACGTGGGGGTGGTGGTCATGACACAGGGTCTGGGGGCCACAGCAGTCACGTATGTACAAGCTGGGGGTGCCACCTCCAGGCCACAGGGGAGCCCGGGCACGGGCGAGCCACAGAACACAGGTCCTTGGAGAAACTTGGGTCGGCCACAGCTTATGTCCACTGGGGGACCGCGTGGCCCCAGGGAGAAGGGACAGGGCCTTCTGGGGTCCCCATGCCAGGTGACGCCGGCAGAGGACCAGCGCCACAACGCAGCACACCTGTAACATCAGCTGCATCCGGGGACCCCGAGGTGCCAGGGCTCTGGGGCCAGGGCTGTCAGGGAAGCCACCTCACCGCAGCCGTCCTGGGGACGTGTGCGCCTGCGTGGTCCGTGACCCCAACGCTGGCATCGTCTGAGCGACTGCTCCGCGTGGGAGGCCTGGGACTTGCCACCCCCAGCACCGGCGGGTCTCGCCAGAGCCGAAGACTGTCCTGCCTGGAGCCCGCACCCCTCCTCCCGCGTGGCCACCCCCAGCCCCAGGGGGGCCACAGCCCGGGCAGCGCCAAGTGTTCACATCACACCGTCGGACAGCAATGGCTCCCAGCTCCGCCCCACCCTCTGCAGCTGTGCCCAGGTGGGAGCCCCTCCAGACCAGCCCCCCTCGCACCCCTAGGGGGGTTCCGCGACTTGTCCTCAGCTCACATACGCAGGTCATGTCGGGCAGGGGGGGTTGGAGAAACCAGGTCCCCCAACTCCTAGATGATTTCCCTCTCTACCCGCTCTGGGTTTCTGGACCCTGACCCACGACCAGGTGGCCCAGCCTGGCTCCGAGCGGTGCCCAGATGGCAGCAGGCCAAAAGGAGACGTCCCCGGAGCCTCCGTGGCAGTGGAGGCTTCTGAATTTAGGGTGACGCCCAGGCTCCTTCCCCCTGCCCCCCCACAAGCCACAGGTGCTCCACAGGTTGGCTGGCCTGGGACCCCTGCGGCGTGGTGGGAGCCTCGGACCCTCCCGCGCTGCAGCTTCAGGCTGGCTGACCTGCTGGCCGCGGCGGGCCCGCACCTCCTCTCTGCCTGCCCCTGGGGCCGACTCCTCCATCCCGCCTCCCCTCCCTGTCTCAAGGGGGCCTGACCACCACAGCAGTGCTTGTCCAAGACACCGTGTGTCACCACGACTCTGCGTCTCCGCCACAGCCCAAGGGCACCTGTCGGCGGGAGGGCAGCCCCCTGGTTTGGGACCAGGTTTAACTCCGGTCTGGGGTGGGAAACCTCACCTGGGAGACCTGCAGAGAAAGCTGCCGAGTCCTGTGCTTCACAGCTGCGGCCTCCCCACCTGCTTCTCACTGGAAGATCCCCATGGCCACCTGGGCGGGCCTTCCAGGCCCCTGGACCAGGGCGGTGGGCAAAGGTGGCCCCTGACACACCACACCTGAGCCCAGGTACAAAAAGGTGAGCTCAGTCCCAACTTCCGCCTGGGCTCATTCCGGCTGGCAGGCAAGACCCTGCAGCCAGTAGGGACCCCAGCCCACTTGTCCTGCGTCCCACCGTCTAGAGGCGAAAGCTAAGGGCCTGCACAACTGGCCCAAAGGACCACCTCACTCCGGAACCTTCCCACCTGGCAGGAGTGGAGGACGCTCACCCTGACTCCGGACATGTGCCTGTCTCTCCCCCAGGCCCTGCATGGGGAGTGTCCCCCTGTCCCATCCGTGCCACGCAGGGCCAGTCTGGGCTGAGGGGCCTCAGAACCAGCGGCACGTAGACCAGCACCAGACCCAGAGTGACCTGCTCTGGTGGGCGGTGGCAGTGGCGGTGGCGGGGACAGGCGCTGTTGCTCGGTTACGGTTTCCCCTTGAGCTACTGAGACGGGCCTGTGGGCAGGCCCAGCCCAGACTCCCGGCGTGGCCCCTAGCTGCCTCACCAGCACACGCCAGCCACCGGACCCAGACACTCCCCCTGGAACACAGGGAGGAGCCTTTGCAAGAACCCCGTCAACTGCAGAATTTCTTCCCAGGAGCCCCCTGAACTCGCTCCGTTTCCCACTGCAGCTGAGACCACACCTGAGCCCCTCCGCACCCAGCCTGTCACCCTGAAGCCCGACCCTCCCTGTCCCTAAACCAGTCGCCGGCCCCCGCAGTCTGGGGCGGGTCTGCACTGCCCAGCTGGGGTCCTGACCCCTCTCCTCCTGGTCCCTGCCCAGGACAGGCCCCACAGCCGGTGCTGTCTGTGGCATCACCCCACACCCTCTCCCGGGAGAAGCTGCTGGAATCGCCCTGAGAGTCCCGTCTCAGGTGGCTGCCCCGAAGAGACGCAGAGTCTCCCCGGAAGTGACTCGCACCATCTTCCGTGCTGCTCAGACTTCAGGCACTGGGACACCCCCCCCAGCTGGGACGAGGGCCTGGCCAGGTGCCCCTGTGCCAACCAGACACGCCCTCGCTGTGGCCTTTGAAGGTGGCTGCTCCGGCCCTGTCTGTCCCCACAGGCTTGGGGGACGCACGTGGGCTCAGACGGGGCGGGGGTCCCCCTGAGTCCTACAGGTCTACGAGGAGCCATTAGAAATAAATACTTATAAATAGAACATGGTCTTATAGTTAATTTCTGAGCGGACAGTTTCGACGTCACTAACTAACGTATATTAATAGTAAGTCTGTCTATGCTTAAAAAAATATTAGCACGCCGTGTAACCCCCTGACCTGTGCCCTCCGGCCTGCCCCGCGTTCGCAGCCCCTCCCACCCAGAGCACGTTCTGGAAGAAACGACAACACACGCAGCCTCTGCTGGGAGCAGACGGGTCATGTGGCCCAGGTCCCGGCCCAGCAGGGCGGCCCCCGGGAGAGGGGTCACGAGCTGTCTGGTGGGGGGAAGACCAGCGGCAGACGACAGGACGGACGGGACGAGGGGCCGGGCCCGATGGCTGTCACGGGGGGCTCCGTCAGACCCTCATCTGGGCAGACCTCCTTCGGGACAGCTTGGACCTGTGGGAGAGCCAGGAAGGACGGCCGTCAGGGCAGGCGCCGGGAGGGGCCGCCACAGACCTCCTGTGTCCCCTCCGGCCCTCTCACCACCCAGAGGGAGGGACCTGATCTGTTTCCTGTCACAGACTGGGACAGCCCTGGCCTGCCCGCGTGTGCACAGTGGCCCCACGCCAAGGCCCCCTGCTCTCAATGCACATTTCTAACATCCTTGGGATTCGTCACGTCACAGGCAGCAGTGACAAAGACACC
>CM052439.1:623999-684885 GCA_028533085.1 Varecia variegata
GCTGGGGAATCTCAGCGGGAGAGAAGGTGCGAGTGGGAGCCTGGCTGGTTGACGCCAGGGCTGAGATGAACTTGAGAGAGCGGAACGCTCTGACCGCAGCTCCCAGCTCAACGGCAGCCCTGGGGGCCCCCAGACAACCCAGAGGGGAGCCTGGCCACCCCAGGTCCTCCATGGCACCCTTCACGCAGGTGCGGGCACGCTGGCAGTGACGCTCTGGGCAGAGCTGTGAGGCTGCGCTGGGCGGGGACAGGCGTCTAGATGGCCTCCACCAGCTAAGCAGAGCTACGCCAGAGCCCAGCGGTGGAGGCTGGGGGAGAAGAGTCCCCAGGACGCAGGAAAAGCCCCACAGCGCCTGCCTCCTGCCTGCCTCCCTTCCCTCCCAGAAGCCAGCGGGCACCCCACGGTCCCTCCCCCAAGCCGCCAGGCCAAGGACGAGTCCCTCTCGGAGGTGCCCCATGGACACCCCCTGCTGACTCTCAGCAGGGGGGCGGGCGGTTGGCGGAGCCTGGAGATGTTACTCCCCAGACTCTCGGGAAGCTTCCGAGCCCCGAGCCCTCCTCCTCCCTGAGAAGATGCCTCAGACCCTGCCCCAGCCCCCCGAGCCCCCCCAGGGCTCTGAGATGAGGTGTCAGCACCTCCCAGCGACAAGGGCACAGGCTGCAGGACCCAGCCCAGAGCACTGGGGGGACTGAAGTGCCTGCTGGGGACCTCAGGAGGCTGCTCCCACGTCCTCCCTTCACAGGTGCTGGCCCACCTGCCTGGGTCTGCACGGAGACCCCACCCCGCACGGCGGGCGCCCCGCACAGACCCGCCGAGCTCACGGAGGGCTCCGGCGGCCGCTCGGCCTGCTGCTCACTGCGGACCTCACGGGCAGCAACCCCGGCTCCGCCCAAGCCGAGTGGAAGCCAGTGGCCCAGGGCGCACCAGGCAGGGCCTTGCAGGAGGTGCCAGCCTGTTCCAGCTCGTGCTGACGGGCGCAGGGAGCGCCCCGGCCAGCGCCCTGCTGCTGGGCATGGCTGCCGCACACGCACAGAAGCCCAGCTGCCCCCGGGGCTGGAGGACGGTGCGGGGGAGCTCCCGGGGCCCAGGCAGCAGCCAGGGCACGGCAGAGGCCAGTGGGCACAGGGCCGCCTGAGAGGGTAGACTGAGGAACAGACACAGGAGATGAGCGCCACTCACAGCGCTCACCCCTGACGGGGGTACCAGGCTCTCTGGGTCTCCCCAGCCACCCAGGGACTCAGAAGTAAAGGAGTTTAAAAGGGACTAGTGGCAGCTCTCCCCAGCCAGCGTCAGGAACTGTCCCCTGCACTGTTCAGTGACACCTGCAGCTCCCACTGCAGCCTGGGGTGGGGAGTCGGGGGGCGGGGATGGAGAAACCAGTCCCCCAGGACAGCTCGAAGCCAATGCTGGCTGCAGGCAGAGCTGCCATCTAGACCCACGGATCCCTCCACACAGACCTCGTGTTCCTCCTGCAGCGGCTCCTGTTCTAGTATCTGTCCCCGAGATGTCTGTCACTGCCAGGCTATCTGTCCCCGAGATGTCTGTCACTGCCAGGCTGGGGTGGTGCCTTCGCGCTGGGTCTCTCTTCCTGGCACCCCAGAGTCCAGCCAGCCCAGGGCTCCGCCTGCCCAGTCCGGCCAGCCCCGCCCACTGCCCAGGCCCCTGGCCCCTCTGGAGGCCACCTGTATCGTCCCCCCTCAGTCTCCACAGCCCCACCCATCCCCGCCCCCACTGCCACACAACTCGGACCAGCCTCAAGCTACCTGGAACAAGGTGAACATGTAAACTGCTCAGTGTTTGTGTTTATTTATAAAGCTACATCCCCAAGGTCCAAATAAGATTTGTTGCCGTGTACGCCCGCCAGGTGTAAGGCCTCTGTCCGGAGCCAACGACAGAGATGCGGGAGGAATTCCAGGACGCTCTCAAGTGTCCGGGCCCTGGAATCTGCCGTCTTGGTGGTGGGACACAGAGGCCACCAAGTTCTTCCTGCCCCTTCTGCACCTGCTCAGCTGCAGGGCTGCGTCTCCCTGGGACACGGTGCCGTGCGCGGACCCAGGCACACAGCCACCTCCCAGAGCCCAGGCTCAGAGGCGGCGCCATGTGCGGACGCCCTGGCTGCTGAACTGGCACATGGTGCCGGCCGTTAGGCTTCCATCACTGCCGTCACAGAGACCTGCCAGAGGACAGGCAGGGTCTGGGCAGGGACTGCACTAGCTGCCTTCCCCTCCTCACGCCCACCCAGGTGCCCCGAGGGCACCTCATGTCCCAAGCAGAGGCCACCAGGAGACCTGAGGCCGCCAGGCAGCCCCAGGCAGGTGAGGGGCAGCATACCCACCTCCTGGAGGAACTGGCCCAGCATCTCCTGGCTGTGAATAGACGGCCTGTGGAGAGAGCGCCAGGTCACCCCTCCCAGACCCCACCCCGCACTCGCCAGGGCCCAGAGTGGCAAGGAAGGGGCGCGAGGCGTGCGTGTCTGCCTCTGGTCCCCGCCAGGGTGGGGAGGAACCCGGTGTGAAGGGAGGGGGACGGGCGAGTGCTAAGATGTCAGGGCCCCAGCCCCCACCTGTCTATTCTGGTCGCTATAGTCACGGTGAAAGCCCCCTCTGTGTCCGGCAGGTAGGTGGAGGGCACGATCCTGTAGGTCCCCGCGGACAGCAGGCAGAGCCGGCTCACCTCCTGGGCATAGCGATGCGGCACGCAGCTCAGCAGCGGCTCCTGCAGCAGCAGCGGGGGTGCGTCCGGGCTCCCGCCACCCGCCGGAACCTGGCGGGCACAGGCTCACACTGGGGGGCCTGCCGTGGGGGGGGTGCGCACAGCCCAGAGGCTGCTCTCCCTCCTCACTGCCCCAGTGGAGGGCGCACGGCACGGCCCGGGGTCCTGTCGGCAGCTGGTGCCGGCTGCTTGGATGCCCCCAGCCCTTCTCTGGGGAGGAGGGACTCACCTCCTCACCAAGGCCCAGTCACTCTCGCTGAAGGCGCCATTGGTGGGCCCAGGCCTGGCCTAAGATCACCTGGGGGCTTTATTTCAAAACCCCTCACTGCCTGGCCCCGGGCAGTGGTGGCTGGGGCAGGAGCAGGACACCAGGGGTCTCCGTCAGCTCTGGGAACGGAGGGCCCCGGCACCTCCTTGCTCAGGGGACCTGCTCCTCCTGCGCCGTGGCACACAGTGAGCCCAGGAGGGGCTGCGGGACACCCTCCGGCCCTCGCCCTCCTCTGGGCACCTGCCCATTCAGCCAGGCCCCGGGGCGGCCCCAGAGGGACGGGGAGCCCAGCCTGTCACTGTGGAGTCCGGGCCCGCAAGCCCTGGCCTCAGCATGTCACCCCTCTCTCTTCCACTAACTACAAATCTGCTGAGGGTCTTTGCCTGGTCACCAGGGACAGGCGGGGCGGAGCAGGCTGGGGAAGGTGCCTTGGTACCGGCTGGGACCTGCTGACCCTCCCCACCTGAACGAGCTCCTCTCCCCGGCAGGTAACAGCACGGGGCAAAGGGGCTGGCTCCCTGGCCATCAAGGTTCCCGTCAGGAGGTCTCCACGGTTGGCCTCTCCTTCCTGCCCTCCTTCTGCAGGTGACCACGGCATGGAGTGACGGTGTTGTCCGTCTTGCCTGCCGTCTGGGATCCGAGCCCCTCCCCGTGTGGCTGAGCCCACCTGCAGAGCCGCAGGTGCCAGCCTCAGACCCACCCTGGCAGCCAAGTGCTCGCTCCACAGCTCCTCGCCCACCTGGTTTGCCGCCTCACCTGAAGGCCCTCCCTGCCTGTTGGATTCGGCAGCCCCGCCCAGCAGACTGCCAGGCCGTCGGCCTGCTCGGCCGCGCCCTCTTCTGGCCACCTGAAGAGGCCTCCTCACCACAAACCGGCCACTGCTTCTTCCCGGCTCCCAGCAGGCAGCCACCGGCCCGCTGGGTCCTCCCCTCCACGCCCAGCACCCAGACACACGCACGGGGAAGGGGGTGCTGGGCCCGGGGTGGCTCCAGGGTGTATGACCATTCACAGGGCAGGACCCAGGCGGGACCTCCCTGCAGTCGCTTCCTGGGGCCACAGCCACAAAAGCAGCAGGCAGAGCCCTGGGTCCTGGGAGAACTGACCTCGTGACAGTCATCCTGAGCCAGGGCGGTGGACACGGGGCTGCCTGGGCTGACCGCGGTGAACACGGACTTTGAATCATAGAGAGGGGTCTATACGACCAGCCAGCCTGGCTGATGCGCCTGAATGACTGAGCCGGGACAACATGGACCAAGATGCAAATTCTCTGGGGCTCCCCCCACGCCTCCCTGGGTGAGGAGCTTGCCTGGAAGATGTGGAAGCCGATGGGGTGGAACTCGCTGCCCCTGGGCCGGCAGTGCTGACGCAGAGTGACGCGGACGCAGCGTGGGCCGGGGCCCTCGGGGACGGAGAAGGGGAGGCAGGGGTTGGTGGGGTAGGAGGCAAAGTTCCTGCTGCCCCCCGCTGTCTGGCCAGCCTGCCAGGAGCCCCGCAGCTGCACAGTCCCCCACTCCCCGGCGGGCAGGGCTGCCCCGGGGGTGGCGCTCCTGGACACAGCCCTGACGGCGCTGACAGGAGAGACAAGGCAGCGTGTCCCAGGCAGCCTGTGCCAGGCACGAACACCCACAACCCCAGGGGGAAACTGCCCGAACCCTGCCTGGGAGGGGTCCGTGCTCCCCCCGGGCTGCGGCCTCGGAGAGCAAACAGCCGCACTGCTCCGCTCACCTGAGGGACACCCTCCCGGTGGAGAAGACTCGGAGCAGGAACTGCCCTGGCATGTCCTTCAGGAAGGTGCTGGGGACGGCCAGGTAGTAGCCCGGTGAGAGCTCACAGTGCAGGTGCACCTCCCGGTCATACGCGTGGCACACGGTGCCAGCCACGGGGGGCGTGGACAGGACCCTGGGCAGGCTGACCCGCCGCTTCTCCACCTGCACAGCATGGGCAGAGGCTCAGCGCCGGGGACAGGCCGGGCCGGTGTGCTCCCCCTCCCCCCTGCCCAGAGCACGAGGGCTTCTCAAGGTGACAGATGAGCGCACCCAGGCCTGTCCGGCCCTCCCGGCCCTCAGGGCCAGCCAGAAAACGCCCGGGGATCAGGGCTTCACTCAGCCCCGCGGCTGGGTCTGCCAGATACGAGCCTACGAGTCCTCCTGTGCGGGAAGGAAACACACAACTCTCGACAGGGCTGTGCCCACAAAGTACCGTGCCCAGTGCGGCCTGGGACTGCCGGACACAGGGCTTTCCAGCAACTTCTGCAAGAGGAAAGGAACATAATCTAGCCACACCCACAAAGGGACAGGGAACAATGTGGTATGAGTTGTCACACTCTGTCAAGATACACAAGATTAAAAACCAGTCACTTGGCCGGGCCCGGTGGCTCACACCTGTAATCCCAGCACCCTGGGAGGCCGAGGCAGGAGGATCACTTGAGCTCAGGAGTTCAAGACCAGCCTGAGCAAGAGCAAGACCCCGTCTCTATTCTTTTTTAAAAAAGAAAAAAATAAATAAATAAATAAAATAAAAAGAAAGAAAAACCAGTCAGCGAGTGAGCAAACAGGCGGCACGCTGACCCGGACAGCAGGCACCTCCGCCAGTCCTTCCAGGAAGTAGCGACTTATGAGCCTGGGGCTGAATGTGTGACAGACGCAGCCAGTGCCGTGTCCCAAGGGAAGAGACTGAGGGTGGGGAGGTCACACAGCAGGCGGCAGAGCTGGGCCTGGGCCCTGCCAGCTCCTCAGGGGGTCCCAGCCTCCCTGCTTCAGAGGGGGCAGCTGGCCCGAGCCTGCAGGGCCCAGGGCCCTCCCTCCGGCCTAGGCCTCAGCTTTTGTTCTCCTTTCACCTGGGAGCTGGGGTGTGGGAGGGAGCCGGGCCTTGCAGACTCAGGTCAGAGCCGTGGCTGTGGAACCCCTGCAGCAGTGGGAGGCGTGTGCAGTCACCCGTGTCCCAGTGTGGCAACTCCTGGGACCCAGACCTCCACAGCCTCTGTGCCCCCACCGCACCGAGAGGGGCTGACTCGCCTTCCAGATGTGCAGGCCCACGGCCTGGTAGTCCTTGCCCGGGAAGCTCGCTGGGCTCCATGAGGTTCGGTCGTCACCCACCAGCACCTGGGCCCGGCCTGCCCGGTCTGCCACGCGCACCCTGGGTCTTTGCTGGATGGCAACATACACCTCGCTCGGCTCTGAGACCCGCAGCCAGAATTTGGGGTTGCTGGGAAAGCCGCTGTTGTTCCGGCAGCCTCCTGCCGACTGCCCCTTGACCCAGGCCCCGGGCAGTGCCCGCGTGTGGCAGAGCACCTTTCCTAGTGGGAACACGCCAGCGTCAGCTCCGGGCAATGGCTCCGTGCCGGCTCCCCGCTACGCTGCCGAGCTGAGGCAGGGACCCGGAGAAAGCCAGCACCCTCCGACAGCGCCCTCTTCCCTCCTCCTCAGGGGACGGGGACAGGGAGGGGACGGACTACCTCTCCAGGCTGGAGAGAAGCAAGACGGGCCTGGGTGGAGTGCTGCCTGCCCAGCCTTCCTCCAGGAGGGGACACGCTCCCAACAGCACCCACCCTCGTACCTGTGTAGAGACTCTGCAGGTGGCCGGCCTCGGTGACTGGGTAGCCAATAGTGACCTCGTCAAACTCCCTGAGGAACTCGTCCTCCTCCACCCAGAACTCCCCTTCCTGGAGCTGGGACAGGAGCTCAGACTCTTCCGCTGGATCCACCCGGCTCCACCCTTCACCCCTGGAAGAAAACGTGTTTCAGCAGGAGACCCTCGCCTGCCAGCCGCAGCCTCGCCTGACAGGCAGGGGCTGGGGCGGAGTCCATGCTCAGAGGTGCTCGGCAGCACCAGGCCCTCCGGGCAGTGGCCACTGTCGGAGTCCCTCTCCCTCCCCAGAGGAGCTTCCTTCCACCACTCGAGCCCAGAATGACATTTACCCATGGCCTTGGATGGAGCCCCAGGCCTCACGAGAGCTGTCCGGGGCCCAGACAGAGCGCTGTGCCCGCAGGCAGGCACTGAGTGGGCCTGGCCAGAGACAACCAAGCACTGTCCTGCCAGCGGGACGTGACCAGGGTGTGGGCCAGATGGGTCCTGGGGCCCGGGTACCTACGGCCGTGACGGCCCTCCTCCTGGCGACAGCGAGACCTGCCCCCAGCACTCACCCCTCTCTCCAGAGCCCCTGCCAGCACCGCCGGCCCCAGGGGTTCTGGATCCGCAGCAGGAGGATGCCCTGGCCGTCCTGAGCCCGGAGCTCCCGTAGATCTGAGACAAGGAAGGCATGGAACTCCCCCAGCTCCCTGGCACCTACGTGAGGAGCAGCTCAGTCATGACAGGAAGGGCAGCACGAGGTCCCCAAACTGACAAGGACGCACAGGTCTGTGTCTCCCTCCCTGGGAGATGCTCCAGCCCACCCGGCGGTGGCTGCGCAGGAGGCCCCAGACCCCCAGATCCCCAGATCCCCAGGGACCACAGGGGCTCCTTTCCCAACCACCGCAGCCCCGTGAGCTGGGGACGCCCCGGAGAGCACCCTCTGGCTGCCACCCGGTGCAGCACTGGACAAGTCAACCCTTCTCCAGGCCTGACGCTGGCCGTGCCCATCAACGCAGGGCCAGCCCTCAAACCCGCCACCACTGCTACTGCTCACACAACTGCAGCCGCCAAGGGCCCGTGGATCTCCACAGGCAAAGCTCCTGCAGGCAGGGCGCGCTGAGACAGCGTCCGACTAGAAACCACAGCAGGACCGGGGGCCCGGTGAGGAGGCCAGAGTCCTCGAGACACACGGACGCAGAAAGGGAAGAGCCGGACAGAGGAGTGCCGCGTCCCGAGAGGCACGGGGGTCCAGAAGGGCTGCAATGCTTCGCTTAGAGCAGCACTGCAGCCGCCATTCCGGTGTCCTGCCGCGTCCCCAGCCCCTGGCCTCCTCAGCAGGCTCCAGCGCCAGCAGCCGCCTCTCTGCCCGGGGCTTTCTCCAGAGCCTCAAGTGCCAGGAGTTAGTCCTAGCTCCCCACCCCGCCCCGGGAGCTCCCAGGCCAGCGCCCGGCTCCTGGGGGGAGGCTCGGGGACCATGCGCCCTCCAGCCTGCCTACCCCACCGTGCTCTGGAGTCCCGTCTCGGGGTCTGCCTGTGGGGACCCAGACCAGGGCCCCCGCCAACCCTCATACACGTGCTGGGCGTGTGACTGCCAACAGCTTTCAGTCTGATAGTCACGTTCTTTGACCAACATTATAAAAATCATCCTAAATATGAAAAAAATATAAAGATGTTCATGCCAATATTATTTATAACTATATAAAATGAGAAACACCTTAAACATCCAACATCAGGGAATGGATGAAGAAAGCTATGGCATGTCCGCTAATGAATGACAGTGACCAGAACACGAGCTCCTGCTTGTGCCAGCGGAAAGGACTGGTCAAGGGAAAAAGGGTCCCCTCCCTCTGGAGCAGGGGACAGTAAGGAAAGACCACAACCCCAGGACACCACCCTTGGGGACCAATTTTCTTCCTTCCACTCAGTCCTGACAGAGCTACGTAAACAGTCATATAAAAACCAGCCTCATGCCTCACCTGCCCTGGGGCTGAGCACCGAGCAGCTGATCAGACACTGGTCCTTCAGGCGCAGCAGCTGCTGGCAAGACCGGGGCTTCCGGCCCCCTGGCCTGTCCTGCTGGCCACTGCTTCCTGCCAAGTCCTTCAGGTTCCACCTTTCTGCCAGGCCACCGGTTAGGTCCACCAGGGCATCCGCCACCTGCCCTGCCCACAGGTGTTCGTAGGACCCATGGACCCTGAGGGAACACGGCCACAACAGGAGTGAGCTCCAGCGTCGGGCATGGCCACCACCTCTCCCTGACCCCTGTGGTCTCCAACACGCCCCGGGGCGTGTGATCCACAGCCTCGACCACGGCACTGACCACCCTGGCCGGCCTTCCTCAGTTCCTCCAGGCACACCTGCTCCAGCCCAGCCTCCTTTAGCAAGGTGACAAGTGCATCCTCAGAGGGCAGGCTATTCAACTAAGATTGTGGTGAGGGCCACGGTCCCCGAGTCAGGACCACGGCATACAAGCACTGGGAGGCCTGGGTGGCCTCACTTCTCGCCAGTGACCAGGCAGGGAGGCTGCCGGTCCCAGGTGTTCAAACGCAAACATACGGAAGCGTGGCTCTTGCTGGGTCTGGGAGAAACAGGGGGACAAGGCACAATCTCTCCGTGGAGGCGATGGCTCCTGCCGGCCGAGGGGCAGAGTCTCTGTGTCTGGGCCAGTCACAGGGCAGGCCCTGCAGCCCAGAGTGAGCAGGGACGAGCCTCCCGGGCTGCCCAGGGTGGTGGCAGCTCCCCGCCCGCCCTGCCCCTCTGGCCCCCGCACGCGTACTTGGCGTAGACCTTTTCCAACAAGGGAAGCCAGAACACGTCCTCCCTCTGGCAGCGGGAGAAGCAGAGTCTCCCCGCAAGGCACGGCAGGCGGTCATCCGTGGTCACCTCCACCCAGTGTCCGAACTGCCACACGCGGCAGGTGAAGGAGCCCCGGTACGTCTGGTCGGACCAGCTGGGCTGTCCCGGAGGAATGACCTGCCACCGCAGGGAGAGACGAGGAGACCATGAGACACGTACCGCCTGGTGCTCTTCAGTGTCCTAACCACAGCGTGACCACCGCTGGACCCCCCACGGGCCCCCGCTGTTTGCAAAGGACTCTGCTCCACACCGAGAGGTCAGCGCTCACAGGAAGCTCAGGCACTGGATGCAACATTAGCAGACCTTTCATTTAAATATTTGAGGGCCACCTGAGGGAGCCAAGTATCCCCAAATATGTTCTACTGTCCTAAATAAGCATTTGACCTGAATCCAAAACAAATGTGACTTCTGCAGGTACAAATGCCCCAACTCTTGACAAGAGCTGGCTGCAAACAGCGTGTCACCACAGGAGTGGCGGCCCCTCCTGCTGCTGCAGTCTGGTGCCCCACGCCGGTGACAGCCACCTGCACCACTGCTGGGCTCCTTTGGGGTCGGTATTCAGACCCAGCATTAGGAGAGTGCGGCTTTGCCTGGAGGGCTGGGTCCCGTACTAGGCAGACACACGATGACAATGGCTTTAGCACCCTCATTTGTAAAACAGGGTCAAAGCTGGTGAGGCTGGAGACTGAGAGCCAGTGACCGTGACATGCTTGGCACAGGGCCCGGGCCATGGGCAAACTCTGCAGGTCACCACTGCCCATGCTGCTGCCCTGATCAACGGTGACACTGCTGGGGAAGGGAAGTCTGAGAAGGCATCAGGAACGGTTTAATAACCTTTTTCCAATTTATATTCAAAACCTATTAAAAAAATCAACTAGCTAAGGAAACATATTCCAAACTACAGACAGAGACTCCCTCCGCTGGCCCTGTCTTCTCTAGGCTGGCACCTCTGTCTTTTTATTCCAAATGTGTGGCTCTGACTAGAGGGAGAACACAGAGCGCAGGAGATGGCAGAGCAGGGCAAAGGCCTCCCCGACGGAGCCCTCTACCGGGGCTGAGGCGCACCTCCTGCAGGAGAGGGAGTCCGGAGGCTCTGCCCGGAGCCCGGCTACTTTCCACCGACCGGCCAGGGCAGCCGCAGCAAAGGCCCCGGCAGAGAAGAGACAAGGCTCTGCTTGTCCAGGCACTCCCTGTGCCCAGGTGGGGGGAAAGGGCAGAGGAGAAAGGTGCGGCATCGCCGACCTGGTCCAGGAGGTGCCTGCCCTTCTGCAGGGCGGCGCAGGCACACAGGAACCAGCAGTCCCCCAGCAGCCCCTGCTTCGCCTGCCCTTCCCAGGGCTTGTCTGGAAACAGCCGGGGCGCGGCACAGATTTCCTGAAATAAAGAAAATTGTCCAGAGTTAGATCGTGCCTGATGGCTAATCTTTCAAACTAAAACTGAAGGATCTAGGTGACACAGTGACACACCAGAGAGGAGCTTCGGATCATCTCTGTGGCCCCAAAGGGGACAAGCGGCAGCTGGCTTCTGGCAGCCACCGTCCTTTAGCGCCTCCTGGCTGCAGACCCCCATCCAGCTCAGCGTCTGGGGTGCCCCTCACTGTCTACCTTTCTTATTAGCAAAACCCGCAACTCCAGATGATCCTGCCATGCTTCTTCTCACAACAGCTAAATGTTGATTTAGGAAACAATTTCACCTTGAATTCAGATGGCAAATCTCAAATGGGTCCTCCATTCTGCTGGAAACCCTACTGCTACCGTTTCTCTAGAAGGCTCAATTTCCCACATCCTCACGCTATTTCATACCTTCCCCCTCCTCTCTCTCCTCCAAACACTCCGGCTCCCCTTGTCCACGCCCCTGAGCTGCCTGCCTGGTTTCTGCATCACCAGAAGCCACTGGCCCTGGGCCCCTCCTGCCGCCCAGAGCCTGCTCTCCTTCCATGACTCCGCCCTACCCACCTCCAGAGGATCCCACCAGCATACAGGCAGCAGGGGAGACGTCGTCCCTCCACACCACGCTCCCTCCCAGGCTCCCTTTCATTAACAACCTTCTTGAAGGAGCTGCTGCCCCTGCCTCCCCGCCCCCGTTCGCTCTCAACATGGGGTCCCTCCAGCTTCTGAGCCAATCACACCCCCAAAAACGGCCTCTATCAAGGTCACCTCCACGTTGTCAAGTCCCATGGGCATCTCTCTGCCCTTGTCCTTCCCAACTACTCGGCAGCATTCAGAACAGCTAACTGTCCCCTGCGCCCCAAAGTGGTCCCCTCTTGGCTTCCATGATGCCACATGCTCCTGGCGGTCCTCTCACCTCACTGCCTGCTGCTTCTCAAGTCTACCCGTCAGGACCCCTGCCCGAACTCAAGAAAAGTTAGGGTTCCTCAGGGCTCAGTCCTGAGCCCCCCTTCTTCTCTACCGGTACTTCCTCCGGCACAGCCCCCCAGGCCGTGGGCTGTAAAGCACCTACGACGCTCCGACTCCAGGTGAACGCCTCTAGCCCAGATCTTGCTGAGCTCCCAACTCCCACACCCACTGCCTTCCTGACTGCTCCACCTCAACGTGTGGGAGCAAAGCCCAACTCCAGATCACCCCCAGGCTCTGCCCACCCGCCATGCACCCAGCTGCCCAGGCTAGAAATCCAGAAGTCACGCTTGACTCCTCCGTTATCCTTACCCTCTCTCCTTCAATCCATCCCTGACGCCTGCCAATCCCCTCCAGAGTCTTCCTCCACTCCATCTCTCCAAATCCACATCCTAATGTTTGTCACACTAACCTGGGCCCCCTGCGTCTTTCTCCAGGACCACTGCAATGGCCACTGGCACTCTTGCCCCGACGCTCCATGTCCCACCCAGCAGCAAGAGTGAGTTTAAAACACAGATCCAAGGCTGGGCACGGTGGCTCAGGCCTGTAATCCCAGCACTTTGGGAGGCTGAGGTGGAGGACTGCTTGAGGCCAGGAATTCAAGACCAGCCCGGGCAACAGCAAGACCCATCTCTACAAAAGAATTTTTTTAAAAATTAGCTGGGCATGGTGGCGAGCATCTGTAGTTCCTGCTGCGCAGAGGCTGCGGCAGGAGGATCGCTTAAGCTGTAATCCCGCCACCGCACGACAGCCTGGGTGACACAGTGAGACCCTGTCTCTTAAGTAAATAAATAAACAAAAACAAAATAAATAAAAAAATTCAATAGAATCACTTCTCTACTAAAACCCTATACTAATTTCTAATTGCACCAAAAACCATTTTCAATCAAATAAAACTCAAATTCAATGCCATGGCCCAAAGGCTCTTCAGGCTCTGACCTTTGCTCTCTCTGGGTTGCCCAAGGAAACCAAGCCACCTGTCAAAGCCACCTCAGATGCCAGAACCAGTCAGGAAGTTCTGCTCTGCTCAAAGGCTGGCGGCCACCCAGGTGTCTCCACAGACTGCATCCACTTAGGGCAAGGGTGTTCCTGGGCAGTGTCACTCAACAGATAAACCATTTCTAAAAATATCAACGCAGCACTAGGCCAGGGCATCCCTTTGCGTTGCCATTTTAAAACGTTTACACCTGGAAATACAGGTGCACAGACTCCCAAACTGAAATTCCACCATGCTTTGTTTTGCTTTGAGAGCTCAGCCTGGCCATCCCAGAGGAGCACGAGGGGCCCTCACTGCCAGCGACAGCAGACACAGCGAGCAGGGCAGGACCGCCGCGGCCAGGACCGCGCGCTGACCCGAAGCCAGGTGTGGCCCCCGCTCTCCAGAGCAGGAGAGGGGGCGGCGCGGTTCCTGTCTCTGCCGAGACGCCGCACTCGCTCTGCCGGGAGCTCCCGCAGGTGGAGGCCACGGAGGGTCGGCCTGGAGTCCCGCTCGCACCGGACGGGCTGGAGAAAGAGCTCCGAGGGGCGGCGGGCGCCACCCAGGACCCGCGCTCGACGCGCCCCGGCCGCCCGCCCGCGCCCCGCGCCCCACCTGGGGCCGTCGCCACGTGATGTCCTCCCGGAACTGGGCCAGCGGCGTGGACAAGTTGAAGAAGAGCGAGGAGTCCGAGGCGGGGAAGGCGGCGTCCCGGAAGAGCTCCCTGTCCGGCGCCGGCGTCTCGCCCCGGCCCGCCTGCATCTTCGGCGCCCCGGGCGCCCATCTGCAGCCGGCGGACGCAGTGTGGCGGCCCTGGAGGGAGGGCGAGCGCGCCCGTTCCACGCCCGACCAGGCCGTCCAACCCGCCGGCACCTGCGGGTACTGATCCTGCCAGGGCGCCAGCTCGCTCCGTCGCCCAGGTAACCAAGCTGCAGCCAACCGGGAGCGCCGCGCCGGATCACATGACACAACGGCCCAATCGCACTCGAGCGTTGGGAGGAGCAAGTCGCGCTTCCGAGCCCCACGGGGGCGGGGTCCCTGAGCTCTGCTCTAGCGAGGCCGCGCCGTGGCCTCTGCTGTATTTCTGCATCCGGAGCCGGCAGGACGGGGAACTGTCCCGGCCACGGCTCCTACCCGGAGGGCCGGCAGGCATTTTGCTCTCTGGATGGTTCAGCTCGGGTGGGGGCGTAGCGGCCGCTTGCACTTGCGGGTTCTTGGAGCAACCAGGATGTGAGAGGTCGCGCCGCAGACTACAGGTCCCAGCATGCAGCGCCGCTCCCAGAATGCGTCTCTCCTTCCCAGAATGCGCCTCTTCTTCCGGCACCTGTCTGCCCCTCCGCTGCGGAGCTCGTGGCCGCAGGTTGTGGGGAGAAACTAACGAGAGGTTCGCTTGGGAAGGCGAGTTGCGAGCCGTCAAGGACAGATCCAGTGCCCGCCGCTCTCCTGGTTGTGTTTGGGAGAGGCCTGAGCGAGCCGCGTCGCCGGGGTTGGGCCTTCCGAGCCCCGGCTTTGTTGCGAGGCAATTTCGGATCGGACGCTCTGTCTTAAGCAGGCACAAGGGGTGAGGCTGGAGCGTCCCGCCAAGCATTCTGTCCCCAGATGGCTGGACATCTGGACCTGGTGGCTGGGGCAGTGACCTCCTGGGCTCACAGTCACAGCTCAGGGCCACTCATTGTCACGGGGAGGTGAGGACAGTGATCTCAGGGCTTGCTCCAGGATTCACCTTTGCTGCAGGAATCTGTCCTCCATTCCCAGCAAGGAGGGTGGCAAGCCTGAGCCTTCTTCTCTGCCTGCCCCTCCAAGCCTGCTTCACTGAGGCTAGAGTCTTTACAGAGGGTCAGACAGGAGAGAAGGGGACCCCAACCCTTCTAGTGACAGCTGTTCGCTACCTATTAGGACTTTTGCTCTTCTAGCCACTTTTACTAGACCTCAGGATTTGAAGGATGGTCAAGCTGAAGCCGTATTTCAAGTCAGGTGTGAAAAGTCCCCACTGCTAGAAGAGAAACTAAACCTGGTTTGGGAGCCCCAGGTTCCTGTAACGGCTGCAGCTCCTCCCTCTGAGAGGCCAGACAGGGCCTGTGTGAGTAGAAGTTGTTCAGGTGGTGTGACATTGTGCTATTTTGATTCCACCAGGCCCCGGCCCCTTAGTTTGGGGTCAGGGTATTCCTCATTGCAGTTCTAGAAAAGGGAGTGACCACATAGTCAACACTTCTTTGGGATGCTTCGTGCCTGCTCAGCACCCCCTTGGTGCTGACTCTTCCAGAAATTGTTTCTGACCCCTTGGCAGGCGGCTGCACCATAGCTGAAAGGACTCAGGAAGGGCTTGGACTCTGCTGCACCTCGGGGTCTTGGAGGAGCAAGAAGCAAGTTTTTATCTCTGTCTTGGGTGCTGGGCAGCTGGTTTGTCCTGGGGACACATGGGTGGGCAGCAGAGCTGGGGCCAGCCCAGGGTGCAGACTTTCTGTCGGGGCCTTTGCCATGTCACTTGGCTGACAAGCTCTGGAGAGCCAGCATCTTGTTCGTGTGTTCCCTGTCATCCATGTTTAGGGCAGGGCCCATGCCCAGAGCCAGATCCCCAGAATCTGGAAGGAGCCAGGAGACAGTGGGTGCTGCGTAGGCAGCAGCCCAGGCCTGCAGGATGGGTGAGTGACCAGCACTACTGGGGCTTCAGCCAGAGATGGCGTAGTGCAGCCCTCTGTCAGCCTACCCCACCCTTAACTCCATGCCATGGATTGGATGTGGTTTATTTCTGCCAAAACGCATGTTGAAATGTGATCCCCAATGTGCAGTGCTGGGAGTTGGTGCCCAGTAGGAGGAGTTTGGGTAATGTGTGTGGATCCCTCATGGATAGATTAATGCCCTGTGGAGAGGGTGAGTGAGTTCCCCCAAAAGTGGGTTGAAAAGTCTGGCTTCCTTGGTTTCTCTCTTTCCCGTCCTCTCCCGCCATGTCTGCGTATGCCCACTCCCCTTCCACTGTGCCATGAACTGAGGCAGCATGAGGCCCTCACCAGCTATAGCTGCCTGATCTTGAACTTTGCACCATAATCGTGAACCACATAAACCTCTTTTCTACATAAATTACCTAGCCTAAGGGTATTCTGTTACAGCAACACAGAGTGGACTAAGACACCTGCCCCCCCCCCCCCCCCCCGAATGCCCTGTGGTCCCATCCACTGTCCCAGAGTGCAGAGATGTCCCTCAGCCAATTAAGAGGGCATTCCCTTCTCCCTCCAGGGCCCATCCCCAGCCCTGCATGTGGTGGGGTCTCTGGCTCCTGGGATGTCAGGAGGATTTGGAAGCAGCTTGGGCTGGTGGGACAAGAAGGGGTTCTGGAGTCAGCTAGTTCACAGCCCTAGTCTCAGCTGCGGGCTCTTGGACTGAGGCACTATAATTAAAGTCTCAGAGCCTTGGGATTCTTACTAGAAGGAAGGAACACCACCCCTATGTTGCAGTGTTTGAGGGTTATAGAAGGATGAGGGTCCCTCAGGCAGGACTAGTTCCCCCAGTGACCCCACTCCTGGCCAGATGTGTCTGAAACACATCTAACCTCTTTCCCAAGTCCATGGGTGCTAAGGGGCCCTTTGGAAGCAACCCTACCTGCCTGCTCCCTCCTGCCTCCCCACTTGTTCTGCCCTTGTGTTTCGAGGGAGTGTTCCCTGATGTCACAAGCCAAAGTGGTCACTGAACCTTATATCTGTGGTCAAGGGGCAATAATTGCGCACTTCCTGTGCTGGTCATTGCATTCTCATTAAGACAGATTAAAAATCAGTGCCTTGTCCAAAAATTCCAAACTTGAAAAATTGGAGTTAGGTGGGGGTGAGAAGGGAAGCAAGCAGCTGATCTGGCTCAGGAAGGGGAGTGCTGAGGAGCCCTGATGGGGGCCGTGCAGCAGTGGCTGGGCCGAGGGCACCGTCTGTTTGGCAGGCTGCTGCGTCCCGCTGGAGATCCACCACACGGCCACTACCTCCCTTCTTATCACCAGGAACCCTTGGTTTTGATTTTGTTCAGTTTCTGGCAGCTAAAGTCATCTGGAAAGTCTGACTTCTTAGCTCCAAAGTCAGAGTAGAATCTGAGGGAGGAGCATGTGCCCATCCCTGGGCAGTGAGGCACAAAAAGCAGCCTGGGGCTCGAGGGAGGTTTTCCTCAGTCTGTGTAAGATGCCAGGGCAGGTTGTTCTCTTCCAGTCTTTGGAGGCCAGCGTGTGGGGACATAGTACCATACACTGCTGTAACCGGCTTCACTGCATGTATTGACCACATGGGACAAGCCAGAGGACAGAGGCCAACATGCCAAAAACCTAGAGCAGAAATAGAAAGAACCTGGGTCTCTGGCCATATCACTGAGCCCGTGGACTGGGGAGGCCTAGAGCCACCCCACCTTGGGACGTCTGGACGTAGGATACTAGATTTAATTTTATTGTTGGAGTAGTTTTCAGTTGGATCTTATGCTGTAGCAAGACAGAATTGCTGTCGTTGTATTGATTATCTACCCCAAACTCAGTCCAGCTTCTGTGGGTAAGGAATTTGTGAGCAGATCTTGCAGGAGTGCTGGCTCAGTGTCTCTCGGGACATTGCAGCCAAGTGTGGGGCCAGAGCTGGAGTCACCTGAAGCCATGACTGGGGCTGGAAGATCCACTTCCAAACTCATATGCAGTATTACTTCCTCACCGTGTGGACCTCCGTGAGGCGACCTGAGCATCCTCACGACACGGCTGCTGGTTTCTCCCAGAGAAGGTGATCCGAAAGGAAGGGGAAGCGGGAGCCATAGTACATTTTATCCTCACCTCGGATGGTGTGCTTCAGCCTTCCAGCCACATGCACTCATTGGAAGGCGGTGGCTAAGTCCAGCCCGTGCTCAAGTAGAGGGAACTTAAGCTCCACCTTTTGAGGGAAGAAGTATCCAAGAACTTGTGGCCATGTTTTAAGAACTACCAAAGCCCTGAGGGCTGAGCTGGGGGCGTGGCGTGCGCAGGGTGCGGCCCACAGCCTGGCTCTGCTCTGCGGAGGGTGGGGAGGGGCAATTGCATCCTCCAGGGAGGGCCAGTGTGCAGGCCCAGAGGTGAGAAACCGTCCCAGGCTCCACGGTGAGTGAAGAGAGGCGGTACGTTGGCATTTTGAAAGATCACTCACTCTAGTGAGCTCCAAAGCAGGTCCTTGAGGCTGGGGCCGGTGAGAGGGAGCCTGGAGGCCAAGACTTGGCGGCAGCAGTGGAGAAGGGGAGAGATCTGGTTCTTAGGAGGCGCTTGGAAAGGGAGAGTTGAGGGTGTGGAAAGGTGGTGCCGGGTGGGGGGTGTAGGGGAGCCCACAGGCCCGGCGGGACTGGAAGGCACAGACTCCCCGCAGGCCCTGCCACGCCAGGAAGCTCATGGGGTGAAGAACAGTGTTCAGAACACCTTGTGGTGTGCCAGGGTCGGCACATTCACTGTTACATTTACAAGTCTGAAACGCAGGGCAGCTCAGGCCCACAGACAGCCCAGACCTGCCCCCCAGCAGCTGTCTTGGCCTCCTGAAGAGCAGGTGTGGTGCCCTGGGCCTGCGGGCAGCGGGGCACCTGTCCCTCAGAGCAAGGCCTTATGTCTGGGGTTCTTGGGAAGGGCCTGGGCAAGCGGAAGTCAGGTACTGGCTTCACCACCTTAGCAAGTCCCTGGGCCCACAGGACTGGCTGCCACCACGCACGTCCTGGAGCCAACTGCCCCTCCAAGCAGGCGAGGTGTCAGGGAGCCTGGCCCACTCCAGGGGGGCCGAGAGGCATCTCCAGGGCAGCAGGCCAGGGGCTCCGCAGGCCACAGCAGTGGAAGATGACCTGAGCAAAGACCACCTGGTCCTGCTGAGCAGGTATGTGTCCTGACTGCTCTCTGAGCCTGTTTCCTCACCTACAAACCCATCGTACTGCCAACAGGACAGCTTCAAGGATTAAAAGAGAAACTGGATGTGAAGCTGGTGGCCAGTCCTGGGCTACAGAGTGGTCAGGGAAGCCCATGGTCCTTGGGTCCGGGAAGGTCATGGTCTTGGGGTGTGGTCAGGGAAGGTCATGGTCGGGATGTGGTCAGGGAAGGTCATGGTTTTGGAGGGCGGTCAGTGAAGGTCATGGTCTTGGAGGGCGGTCAGTGAAGGTCATGGTCTTTGGTCTCTGGGATGGTTAGTGACAGTCACAGTTTTGGGCTGTGAAGGTGGTCAGTGAAGGTCATGGTCCTGGACTTTCAGGGAATGTCAGTGCTGGTCACAGTCTTGGGCTGCAGGGGTGGTTAGTCACAGTCAAGGTCCTGGGCCTCTGGGGGTGGCCACTGCTCTTCCACAGAAGAGCCCTTTGGTGGAATTGTCGCAGGTGGGGCGCGGTGGGGTGGGGTCCTGGAAGCTTGGGTTTCTCCCGTTGCCCAGCCTGAGGGTTCCAGCTGAAGGAGTCTTCTCGGGCAGGGCTGGACCGGACCACCTCAATCCTTCCTGCAACCCAAGAGGAGTGGAGAGTGTTTCTCCTGGGGCAGCCCCCAAGGGCTCGATGGGCCAAGGCTCATTTGAAACAAGTTGAGACACTGAGTTTGTGTGGTCTTCACACACCTGCAGAGGTAGCTCTTCCTGCCTCATTTCACCAGTGAGCACCTGAGCTTCAGAGGAAGAGGGGACAGCGTAGGGGGGACACAGCAGCTCCCCAGCGTTCTGCAAGGCGGGCTCAGCCCTCTGCCTGCTGCGGTGCAGGAATGGATTCTTTTTTGGTGATACTTTAGATTAAGCTTTGTTTTCTTCCCCGTTATAAAAATGATACATTCTCCTTACAGGAATTTTTTTGGTAACTATTGGTTCCAAATGGTTATGTGCTCTTAAATTTTATGAACATTACGCAGATAATTTCCACAGTTGACTTTAGTCCTCTGAGGTGAGCATATTTTAGAAGTGGGCTATTTTCTGTGTCGTGGGTGTTGTATTCACATCACACTGTGGAATTTTTTTCTGCCTGTTTGCTCATTCATTCCGAACAAGGAGAGGTTTCTCTGGGCCTGGGTGGGTGGGTGGTAGTGATCTCCTTAGCGCTCTGCCCGTGCGGGCTAGCAGCCCCTCTCGGGTCCTGTGCCGGGTGCGGCAGACACCCTTGCCCAGCCCCACATTTGGCTTGACTTCCCTTCCCTGGAGCTTCTGTTTCTCAGCGTCTGTTGGAGGATTATGCGGAGAGAAAGGTCGGGGAGGGGAGGCCTAACCGCTGGCATCAGATTCCCCCCGTGAAAGGATCGTTTGTCAGGGAAACACCTTATGGGCCTGGGGTTAGGTGGGCTGCGAGGGATTGGAGCCCCAGGGGCTGTGCTGCTGGCTGGGCAGCTGCTGGGGGGGGGGGAGGGCAGGGGCAGAGGAGAGGGGAGAGGAGGCTGAGTGTGGGGTGTGCAGCCTGGAAAGGTCCTGCGTGGGGACTGCAGGGAATGTGGGGAGGGAGGAGCCTTCACGGGTCTGAACTTCTCTGTCTCTCCGTGACCCCAAGTCTCAAGTACTACTTAGCTTTTCCTTTATGGTTTCCCTTCTTAAAATCGCTCTGCTGTCCCTGGGAGCCTCTTGATCCTGATGTTCCAGCCCGGGGACCCCTCTTCCTGTGACCACGTGTCTAGTTCGTTTCGTGTTCCTGTAACAGGATCCCACAGACTGGGAAATACACGAAGGAAAGAAATTCATTTCTCACGGTTCTGCAGGCTGGAAGTCCAAGGTCGAGGGGCCCGCGTGTGGTGGGGGCCGTCTTGCTGCGTCACACCATGGCAGAGGTGAAAGGGCAAGAGAACATTCGAGAGGCTGAGAGGTCTGAACTTTTATCACAACCCACGTTCGTGATGACGAGCCCGCTCCCATGTTGGTGACATTCATGCATTCATGAGGACAGAGCCTAATCACCTCTCACAGGTCACACCTATGACCACTGTCATACTGGCACTCAAATTTCAACATGAGTTTTGGACGGGATATTCAAACTGTTGCATTTTGCCTCTGGCCCTCCAAAACTCATGTCCTTCTCACATACAAAATACATTCAATGCATTCGTTCCATCCCAGTAGTCCCAAAAGTCTTCACTCCTCCACATCAACTCGGAAGTCCGAAGGGTCATCTCAGCCAGACCGCGCTGAGACTCAGGGCACGTTCCTCTCCAGCTGTGAGCCTGTGAAGTTGACAAGTGACATGCTTCCAAAGCGCAGTGGGGACAGGCCTCAGATAGACATTCCTCTTCCCAATAGGCAAGAAGAAAGGGGTGATTGGTCCCAAGTCAGTCCAAAACCCAACGGGGAAAACAACAGTAAGTCTTAAAGCTGGAAACTCCTTTGATTCCATGTCCTGTGTCCTGGTGTGATCTGAGGACCAAAGTAGATGCCCCTTTACCAACTCAGATGGACCCTCAGGTTAAGGAGACAAGTTGCCTAGAGGTCGAGGCTTCAGGGCCTGACTGGCGGGGCACATTTCTAAATTCCTATGGCTACAGGGAAAACCGCACTCTCGCTAAACCCCCAACAGTAGGAGCTGTCAGGCAAATCATCGGTTGATTGACAGCCCAGCCCACCACACTGACTGGGCAGAGGACCGGCCTTGCAAACATCCTCTTCTGAGACCTTCAGCCAGTTTCACCAGCGCCCAGAAGCTGCACCAAACCATCTCTGTGTCCTATAGTTTACCCTTTGATGTAAGGAGCCAAACTCTGCTTCATTTTAATGCTAAAACCCTGCCTCAAAGCGAACATGGGATGTGTTACATACATGTTTATGCGTGGCGCATGTGCTCGGCTCCCCTCATGAATATCCACATGTGTAGCTTTCCCCCAAGCCTGCTGGACAGGTATGACTATTGTGTGAGGCAGACCCTGTGAGGCCCAAAACCCAACCTGGCCTTCCCCTCGTCAAACAGCAGAGACTGGCTCTTCCAATTTGCAAACTGATACGGCCAGTAAAGCTCTCCTTTCTACCATTTAGCTATCTGGTGGTCCTCTGGGCTACATCGGGCACACTGGGACAGGGGTTGGACCCCCAAGGCCTTGGGCAGCCCTACCCCTATGGCTCTACTGGGCTCAGCCCACCCTTAAGCTATCCTGGGTTGGCGTCTCGTGCCTGCAGCTCTCCCAGGCTGGTGCTGCACGATTCGACAGTTCTCTGGTCTTGGTGGTGGGCCCACTCCCATGGCTCCATTGGACAGTGCCCTGGTGGGGACCCTCCATGGCAAGTTTCTGCCTGGGCCCCAAGGCTGTCCATGACATCCCTGAAGTCCGGGAGGCTTCCATATCCCCACAGCTCGCAAACTTTGCGTGTCTGCAGAGTCAGCGCCAGGTGGCACCACTGAGGCTCACGGCTTATGTCCTGTGCCCTCCAGAGTGGCTGCCTGAGCTGTGGCACTCGAGCCATGGCTGGGGTGGCCAAGGAGCACTGCACTGGAATTCTGGGAGCAGAGTCCCCAGGCGGCCCTGGGCAGTGAAAGCTGAGGTCCCTTGAGTGCCTCTCTGGAAACCTCAAGGCCTTGCTCTGGACCTGTGATGGGAGGTCCAACCTCAGAGATCTCTGAAATGCCTTCTCCCATTGCCTGGATAAATCACACCTGGCTCCATTCTACTTCTACTGAGCTCTCCAGCAAGTGGTCACCTGGCCACACCGTGGTTTGCTCTCCTAAACGTGCCTTTTCTCTCTTGGTATGGCCAGGCTGCAAATTCCCAAGTCTTTCATCCTGCTTCTCTTCGAATTATAAATTCTGTCTTTCAGTAAGTTCTCGTTGCTTACATCTTACGATGTGTGGTTAGCAATAGCCATGCAGCTCCTTCGATAGTTTGCTTAGTAATTTCTTCTGCTAGATAGTCTAGTTTATCACTTTAAATTCCACCTTCCACAAAGCCCCTGGGCACAGGCACGATTCAGCCGAGTTCTTTGGGACTTTATAACAAAGATGGCCTTTATTCCGGTTTCCAAAGCCCTGTTCCTCGTTTCCATCTGAGACTGCATTAGAGTTGCCCTACTGTCCATATTGCTACCAACATTCTGATCACAGCTGCTTCGGTGACCTCCTGCAGCTATTCTCTTCTGAACCCTCACCACAGTTGCCCATAATGCTCTATTCATGGCTATACAGGCTTTGTGGTTTTTTTTTTCCAGCCTCCTCCTCCAAATCCTCCCGGCTTCTGCCTGGTACCCAGTTCCAAAGCTGCTTCCACATTTTCAGGTATGTGTTATAGCAGCACCTCCACTTCTTGGTACCAGTTTTCTACCTTAGTCTGTTCTATGTTGCTAGAACAGAATACCATAGACTGGGCAATTTAAAAAGAAAGAAATTTGTTTCTTACAGTTCTGGAGGCTGGAGAGTCCAGGCTCAAGGGGCCCCCATCTGGCGAGGGCCTTCTTGCTGCATCGTCCCCCGGCGGGAGGTGGCAGGGAAGGTGGCAGGTGAGAGAGAGCTGAACTTGCTTTTCTAACAGTCCACTCCTGTGATCAGTATATTAATCCCATTCATGAGGGCAGAAGCCTCATGGCCTAATCACCTCTTAAAAAGTCCCACCTCTTAATACTGTCATAATGGTAATTAAATTTCAACATGAGTTGTGGAAGGGGACATCAAACCATAGCATCATTCTACTGAGTATTCATTTTTTAATAATTGCCTTTTAAAAAATTTCCAAGGTCTCTAGCTGGTTCTTTTTCATTAACTACCTGTTCTTGTTTCACAAGTGCCTATTCCTATCTTCTGGTTTATTCCAAAACCCCCTTAATGCTAAGATTTTGATGATATGTGTTCTAAAGTCCTCTTCTGATTGTTCTGTTAGCCATTTTCTCAGGTGTAAGTGTGTTTGTTTTGTTTTTTTCATTGTGTTGTTTTTGTTGTTTTTTTCACTCTGTTGTCCAGGATAGAGTGCAGTAGTAGCACGATCATAGCTCACTGTAACCTCGCACTCTTGGGCTTGAGCGATCCTCCTGCCTCAGCCTCCCAAGTAGCTGGGACTACAGGCGTGCACCACCATGCCTGGCTAATTTTTCTATTTTTAACAGTGACGGAGTCTTGCTCTTGCTCAGGCTTGTCTCTGAACTACTGAGCTCACGTGATCCTCCCCCATCGGCCTCCCAGAGTATCAGGGTTACCGGTGTGAGCCACCGCGCCTGGCCTCTCGGGTGTAAGTTGGTTTGTTGAGTGTGCTGTGCTCCGTCACACCGTTGGCACCATCCTGGATGGGTGATTCTCAGTTGGGCCTTACCTTTACACCTGAGTCCCCTCGTGTTCTGTCCAAAGCATCTGGCCTTAGGAGAGAAGCACCACCAGTAAGTCCCAGTAAGAGTGAGGATGGGAGAGAAACATTCTTGGGAACAAGTCTGGACTGCACAGGACGTGGCTCGAGGGACTCAGAAAACCTTATCTGGACTGTAAGGAGCAGAGCGGCCCCGGGCAACACAGGACTACACATGCAAATCCACCCTCCGCTCCCACCGCTGCCTCAGGCTTCGGCTCTCCGACCTGCCTCTGTAGAAGCGAATCTCTGCGCCACGCGCTCTACCCCTTTCTGAACATCATCCCAGCCCCAGTGACACCACTCTTCTGCTAACAGCCTGGCTAGTCCCCACTGTTCCCAAAATGCAGATGTCTCCTGAGTCCTGGCCTTAGCTCCTGTGGTGCTCGCCAGTGCTGTTTGCCAGGTACCCCCACTTCTGTGCACGTGGCGGGGTTGCAGCCCTGTGGCCGTGGGGCCAGTGTGAACAGCAGTGGTGCGTGGCTCACCGGAGCTTCCACTGTGAGCCCCTCTAGTGGCTCTCTTATCCCTGGCAAGGTGCCTGGAAACGTTCTGGATGTCTCCTCCTCCAGCACAGGTCCCTGAATAGTCACACTGAAGGGAAGCCCCTCCCCTGCCCCGCTGGCCCCAGGTGGACATGCAGCCTGAGAAATACAGCTCTGTTGTTGTAGACATCTGTGTTTCATGGTTGTCTATGGCTGGAGCGTAACGTGGCCTGCCCGACACAGAAGCCAGCCTGTGGAAGGGGCGCCACACTAACGAAACACACGCCAGGCTGCAGCCATCAGATAACCTACTGGAGTTTGGAATGTTGGCACGCCGTGTCCCATGGTGGCAGAACATCTGGTGAAACTCAACTGTGATGACTCATGAGACAGCGTGTGAAATAATTCGTAGGTCCAGTGGAAAAGGCTGGGAAGTGACATTGGCAGTGAGTGTCAGTCCCGGGCTACGTTGACAAGACACCGCGGGGAAGAGAAGGGCTAGAAAGAACCCTGGGTTTGCTGGAAGGACGAGGAATCCAGGAAGCCAGGGACACCGAACCCGCAGGGCTGAGGCAGCCTGAAGTGGGCGCCTGCTCACCCCAGCAGTGGGGCGCAGAGCCAGGGCGGGGGGTCCGGTAAGGACACCGTCATGGATGTGGGTGCCCCACCCCCGCCCCACGGCTATAACTACTGGGGTCACTTCTGAGCTTTCTGAAGTCAGAAGAGGCAGGCGGAGGTGACACAGCTGAACTGCGTCTGGAGGAAGCACAGTGGGTACGGCAGTGACACCGGGGGTGGAACCAAGGACACCCGGAGACCACACAGCTGTTGAGTCGAATTGCCAAAGGAACGAAGAGCCGGGGTGAGAGCTGTGGCCACTGAGACTCGCACACAGCCTGGGAAAGGAGGGCTGAGAAGGCACATCGGGTACTAAGGAGGGACTTTTTGTGGCTACCACCTTCAGGTGTAGCCAAGAAGCAAACAGGAAAAGAGGGGTTCTCCCAAGGGTGGCCACTCCGGGGCAGGGTCCCTGCCCCTGCCTGCCTGGGGGGCTTTAGATGGCCGTGGAGCAGGGGCTGCTGGCGCCCCATCCCTCTCCGCAGGGTGTTACTGCAGTTGTCCCATCCCTGTCCCCTGCTGGGCGTGAGGGCTCTGGACGGAGCACAGCCTCACCAGCCCTGATCCCCCAAAGCCTGGACTAGAGCTCGCCGCCAGGACCAGAGGGGACACTGGGGAGGGGTCCCTGGACTGGGAAGGAGGGCAAACAGGCTGTCTGGCAGCGGCAACGGGGCCGTGTGCCCACCCCCGGCCCTCGCATCCTAGCTGCTGTGTGTGAGCGGGGCTGGGACAGCCTGGCCCTTGGCTGGGGGGACAGGCTGCCTGGGTGGGAGGCTCTGCAGGGTGCCGTGTGGCCCCGGGCGGTGGGCTGCTCTGTCAGCCAAGCCCTTGGGGACCCTGAAGAGCAGCACCACCTGCCACCCTGGGAAATGGGAACCTCAGTCCTCAAGACCAAACTCATCCCTGCCCCACCCCTCTCCCTTGCACCCCAGGCGAGGGCAGGACCACCTCTGAGGCCAGGATGTGGCCAAAGCCACAGAGGTGAAGCCCAGAGTGAGGTGTGACAAGTGGCCTCCTGAGGAGTCCAGAGGAGGCTGTGTGCAGGCCCAGCAGGTGTGGCCAGGGGCTGGGAGGGTGCGGGGAGCCTGCGCTCAGGGCTGTGTGGGTCAGAAGAGGGCCCCGGTGGGCAGCCCCACCCCACACAGCCGGGCGGAGGGAGAGGACGGAGGCCAGGCTTGCCGAGCAGAGGTTTAATGGGACAATCTCTGTGACGCCCCATCGCAGCAGTCCCAGGCTGGAGACGCCGGCCCTGGCTGCCTCTCCCAGCAGGTGCCTAGGAGCACCGGCACCCCCTGCCTGTCCCTGGGGTATTGCTGTGCTGCCCCCACCCCACTTTCCTGGCCCCACGCTGCTCCTGGGTCCCGAGGCCCCATGCTCTCTGAGGGGCTAAGGCTTTCTGTGGGCTGGGGGACCCTCCCCAGGGACATCCATCCTCTCCCTGTGACCCCTGCCCCCGCACTGAGGGAATGTCTGTGTCCTTGTCCCTCTGCCAGGGACCAGCTGAGGCTGCCAGCCCCAGGGGTGAGGTTCAGGGCTCTGCAGGGAAGGGATGGCTCAGGGCCCTGTGAAGAGGCTGCAGGGACAGCACAGCCGGGGCCTCCCGGCACACATAAGGCACAGTGTGGTGTCCACCATGGCACTGCTGGGGCCGTTGTCCCCGGGGGCAGCACCAGGCAGGGGCTGGCGTCTGGGGCTGGGCATGGCTGTCAGTGCTGACACAGGAGGTGTGGTGTGTGCAGCCGCCCGGGGCCTGCAGTGCAAGAGAGCTGGGAGGGGTGGGCCAAGGAACAGGGGCCTCTGCTGGACGCCGAGGTCCCTCCCCCAGGCTCCCAGCCTGGGAGAGCCCACGGGTGGGGCTCACGGCCGGGCAGAGCTCATGGCCAGAGCAGAGGCGCAGTCATGGCGGGCCCGGACACAGAAGGCACAATCGTGGTGTCTGGGAGGTCGAGGGTCAGCCCCACAGGGCTAGGCAGACACGTTGACGTCCCTGAGAGAAATGGTGCTGCTGGGGGCCTCGTCCCCGAGCAGCAGGGCCGGTGAGTCTGAGTCCGTGTCTGTGTCCGCTGGGGCCCCACCCGGCTCCACGCTGGGCTCCGCGCTGGGGCCCAGCCCCTGGGACAGGATCTGCTGGATGGTTCTGCGCAGGTTGGGGTGCAGCCGGCCCTGCGTCTGGTAGAAGACCTCCAGCGCGAAGGACTTGAGGGCACCGGTGCAGAGGTCCTCGTACAGCGGGATGGTGTACATGCGCGACATCTGCAGAGCGGGGTTCTTGGTGACAGGGCAGCCTCCCCGGCCTCCCCAGCCAGCCCGGCCCCAGGCCAGGCCGCCCCTCACCCACCCAGCGGGGGCCCTGGCAGGCGCCACACCTGGCTCTCCAGGAAGCGCCGCACCCTGTGGAGGTCGGGGTAGTAGTCGTTGCGGACCACGATCTGCAGCCAGCGGATGCGGATCTCGGCGTTCATGGAGTCCAGCAGGGAGGAGTAGCACTTGGACAGGCTGGTGACCACCTCTGCGGGTGGCGGGCAGGTCAGGGCCTTGCTGGCGCCTCCCCTCCCCCCAGCCAACCCCTCGGCTGCGCAGACCCACCCTGGGGCAGGGGGGACCCGTCCAGCAGCCGGTCCAGGAAGAGAGCTGTCTGGAAGGTCCTCCACTTGGAGATGTCGATGGCGCTGGCCGAGGCGGCGGCCTGGTCCAGGGGCTCCGCGGTCCACAGCTGGAACAGGGCCTCCACCGGCCGCATCAGGCTAGATCCCTGAGACAGGTCCGGCTCAGCCAGCGGGGGGCCCGTCGCGTTGAGCCATCGCTCGAACTCCAGCCCTGCAGGGGAGCAGTGATCCTGGGGTCCCTGCCCAACCAGCCTGCCCAGGAGACCCCAGGCCCTGAGTGGGGCTCGGGGGAGGTGGCATGTTCCAGGTCTGGGACCCCCGGGGGCCTGGGTCTTTCTGGAAGGCTGGGGCCAGCTCTGGGGCACCCCCTCCGCCTGCAGATTCCGCCCCAGGCCCTCCGCAGGCCGTTTCCAGCGCCCACTCTGCCTGGGCGGCCCGCTCCCTGCTCAGCCCGGCTCCTGTTCTCACCTGTCCCCACCTGGGGCCCAAGTGGTCCCTGAGAGTGGGCTGGAGAGAGGGCAGGTGGGCTTTCTTCCAGGCACGGCGAGGGCCCCGCCTGTCCTCACCCACCTCCCGGCCTGCTGCCAGCCTCACCTGCCCGGCAGTCCACGCTCTGCTCCTTCAGCTCTGGGAAGAAGCTCAGGAAGGAGTCCAGCAGGTCCTGGGCCACCACGCTGGTGAACTTGAACTTCTCCACGTAGGCCTGAGTGGCAGAGGCAGGGCCTCAGCAGGCCTGCACCACGCTGGGCACGGAGGGGCGTGGAGGCAGTGCCCCATCCCACGGGCCCCGCAGAGCGGCCGACACGGGGCAGCGGTGGCACCCTAGCACTCCCCAGAGAAGGGCAGGCCAGGTCCTAGCCAGGGTCACAGGCCCCACCGACTCCACCCCCATCCCCTGCCAGGACAGAGGGGCAGGGCCAGGGCTGTCCTGCCCGGGGACTGCTCACTCGGAGAAAGTCGTCAAAGCGCTGCGGGTCTCCGCAGAGCTGGGACAGGTAGTACACGAAGCAGTAGCCCTTCTCGTAGGTGAACAGGTTCATGAGGTGGCTGGGATTCACTCCTGCGGGGAAACCGCAGCGGGGCTGGCACCCATGCCCGCCATGTCCCCGAGGGGGTAGCGGGCAGGCTCTGAGGGGCGGGAAGGGCAACGGGCCACTGTCCCTCACGTGCCCAGATGAGTGCTGACACCTGGGGACGCAGTAGAGGGGCCTGCCCTGTCCGTAGGCCGGGGGGGGGACCACAGACCCACCCGCCACGGCAGCCGGGGGGGCGGTGGCAGTGTGAGGGAGGCCCCAGCCGGAGCGGCGGAGGGTGGGCAAGGAGACCCTGGGGGGTGACGGCCACAGGGGTCCCGGGAGCGGCCCTGCGGGAGGGTACCTGGCTCCAGCTTGACCTGCAGCTTGCTGACCGGGCTGTCTTCCCCGAGGAGCTTCATCTGCCTGTGCAGGGCGTCCAGGCGGAAGGCCGTCTCCAGGCAGGTGAAGGCAGCACCTGCGCGGGCCAGGCAGGCAGGGGCGGGGTGAGCGGAGGCAGGGGAGCCCCCCCCCCCCGCAGCCAGGCTGGGCCCTCCACCCCCGCGCACCGTAGGTCTCAGTGGTGATGCGGCGCTGGGCGTAGGTGGCCAGGCCCTCGCTCAGCCACATCTCCTCCCACGTGGCGTTGGTGACGGCGTTGCCGAACCAGCTGTGGGCCACCTCGTGGATGACGTCGATGACGAGGAACTCATCACTCTCCAGGATGGAGGAGATGATGAAGGTGAGGCAGGGGTTCTCCATGGCCACGATGGGGAAGGAGGGTGGCAGGAAGACGATGTCGTACCTGCCGGGCGGCAGGGCGCGTGGGGTGTGGGTGCGGCCGCTGCCGTAGCGAGCACCAGCTCCTCCCCAGGAGGCAGGGGCAGTGTGTGCCAGGCAGACAGGGGCTCCCCTCGGCTCCCCCTTCCAGCCCGCCAGGCCCCGGCCCCCAGGACCCACCTGCCCCACATGTAGGGCCCGTACAGCCGCTCCGCTGCACTCAGCCACTGCTCCACCGCGCCGGACAGCTTGCTGGTGGCCGTGGGCAGGAGGCACGGCTCGGCCCACACACGGCTCCTGTCACAGGGCAGAGAGGAGCTCACCCCACCGAGCCCTCCACCTCTGGGGCCCCAGTGACACCCCTGCCTCGTGTGGCCCGGCCGACTGCCCAGCCCACGGCCTGCCACCCCGCCACCCCCGCACTGGACGGGCAGCCAGCCTGGCCTTCCCACCACAGGGCAGAGTGGCATTCTGAGGGTCACTTAGTTTGTCTTGTCTCTGGGTCAGGAGAACCCGCTAGGGCGCGAGGGTGCAATGCGGACAGGCTGGTGGGGCACGCGCTGGGCAGGTCAGGCTGCCCAGCCTGAGGTGGGCCTGGCAGGGACGACCCTGGCCCCCAGCGCCCCGAGGCCAGTGGGGGTCCTCGCAGGGCAGCCATGGCCGCAGGCCACAGACCCAGAGCCTGGTGCTCGCTCCCCGGGCCCGGGCCTGGCCTGGGCGGCCCCTGACAGCAGCAGGAAGTGAGAGCAGAGGGCGCTACCTGGGCCCGATGTCTGCTGGCTTGAGGTCTCCGGCCACCAGAGCCACGAGGTAGGCGGGCACGGGGTGCTCCATGTGGAAGCGGAAGACGCCCTCCTCCTCCACGTACGAGCTCTGCGTGGCGCTCATCAGCACCTGCACCCCCGACGGGGCCTGTGAGGAGCCGCACCATCAGGGCACCCCCAACCCGGGCCAGGGCACCACATTCCCGCATCCTAGACCGGGAGCCCCAGGCTCTCAGTCTGCAAACCTCTTGCCCTCGTGGTGGGGGTGCTGCCAAGCTCGGGCCCAGTGACCCCCCAGTCCCCACAGGGATCAAGAGCTCTGAGTCCCCTTGTCAGGGGCCCCTGTGTCCCCACTGGGGACTCACCCTGGGTCCAGGAGCCCTGTCACGCCCATTGGTGGCAGCCTGGCCCCCTGCTCCCTGCAGAGCGGCCCCTACTGCACAGTGGGTCCGTGGGGGCTCCTTCTAGGACCTGGCTGGGTGGCAGAGGGGGCCGCAGCCCAAGCGGGTAGGAGCGAGGAGGAGGAGGAGGCCAGGCAGGGCCACTGGGCTCAGCCCTCCACGCAACACCCCCAGGAGGCGCAGGGTGGGCAGGCTGGCCCCGGAGTGGGACGAGGGTGGCCAGTGGGCCCTGACCTTGACGACCGCTGAGTAGGTACACTTCACGGCGGGCGTGTCGAAGCAGGGGAAGAAGGACCGGTTGCACACGGAGTGGCCCTGGGTGAAGACGAAGGGCTTGGCACAGCCGTAGGTCAGCTCTGGCTCCAGCCACCAGATCTGCGGGCAGGGCGGTGGTCAGCAGGTGGCCACCCAGCGTGGGTTCCAGGCTCTGGGAGGGACGGCAGCCTGACTGGCCCACTGGGGGCCAACAGCCGCTCCCCAGGCCTTCACCTGCCCACCTGGGTACCCTCACGCCCCTCCCCCGGGCAGGGGGACAGCAGGGACAGGTGACCCAGGGCGTGGCCTGCGCTGTGTCACCAGGGTCAGCCCTCCAGGCAGGAGGCCATGCATTAGGAGCCAGCAGAGGGAATGTTCCAGCCTGTGCTGGGCGAAGAAAGGAAAAAGCCCATCATAGCATTATCTGAGTGGCCAAAGGGAAACCAAGGCACGGTCAGAACACCCTGGGTGCAGATTCCCACGGGCTGGCAGCCAGTCTGGTCTTGGCCAGGAAACCAGAGCGTCACATGCTGGCAGGGAGCGAGCCCAGGGCCGGCCCTGAGACAGGTGAGTGGCCAGGGCCGCCGCGGAGCTGGCACAGCCGGAGAGGCTCTCCTGGCCCCCAGATGCTGGGCCGAGCCCCATGGCCCTGAGGAGTCCCCGCCCCCGGTGCCCTCCCCGGGCCCACCGCCATCTCGACAATTCCATGTCATCTTCCAGCTGAGAATTCCGGCCTCTCCAACAACGGAGCTCAGAGCCCGGGAGGGGCTCGCTCCCACCTGCAGCCACGTCACTGTGGTCCAGAGTTGGCCCACACCTTGTTCCCACCCTCCCCTCCGCCAGGACAACAGGACTGCTGGAGCAGACCAAATGGTTCCTCCTCCAGGGGCCAAGCGCACACCGGCCCTCCCAGGACCATGAATGCAAGCAGCCCATGCCACACCTCTCAGAGCGGTTGAGTCTGGAATGCACGGCTGACAGCCACTGTGGAGGCAGCCTCCCCCGCAGACCCCAGACCCAGGAGGGGCGGCCTCCCCTGCAGACCTGGTGAGTCCTGCCTGCATTCATAGATCTCTCCAAAACTTCCTTTTGGCTGCCCTGTCCTTGTCCCTGTCCCCTCAGGGCTGCAAGCCTACAGGGGTGTCTTCCTTTCTAGCTGGGCCCCTGGGCTGCCCAGATGTTCAGAGGCCTGTCTGGGGAGCCTGGGCAAAACTGCTGGGCCCTGCCCCAGAGCTGCAGCCCACAGGACTGGGACCAGGATGTGCACTGAGGGAGCTCCCTGCAGTGGACCACGCCGCAGGCGGTCCTTGGCCCAGACTGGGAGCACGGGCCCCCACGATCCCCAAAATGCTCTTCAACCTGCACTGTCCCCCCAACAGCTGCTCCAGTACTGCAGCCTCCCATCTCCCCTCCCCTGGGGCCCTTCTCAGCCTCTGCTCAGTCCCTGCCTCCTCCCCTGCTTGCCCCATGTTTACCCCCAGAAACCAATGGGGTCCACAGCCCTCCCTTGGAACGAGGAGCTGGGTAGACCCCTGCAGAGAGGTCAGCAACCCCCATCGTGCACACAGGGTACAGTCGCTGATTGGCTGGCGGAGAAGGGAACAGGCCTAAGGACACCAGACACTGCAGGGCAGGGAGAAAGCTGTTCTTGCTGGGATTGGGGTGAGGTGGGGGTACAGGCCCCAGAGTCTGTAGCACCCCAAACTGACTCTGGAGGCTTGGGGCCCACCGACGGGGCCTCTCAGGGAGCTCAGAGAGCTCCTGCCACATCCCCACAGCCTCCCGAAGGGACAGGCTTCGGGATTCAGGCCTGCGTCCCTGGAGCAGGACAGGAAGAGAAGGGGACTCTATGGGTGGGCCCGGGCCCCTCTGCGCTAACATGCAGTGGTGGGTGCCAAGGCCAGGGCCAAACACTCTGCCTTCCTCAAGTGGCTGGATCACAGACCGGGCCAGGCCCCCGGTCCCCAGCCCAACTCTGGAACCACTCAGTCTACGGGGACCACATGCCCTTCCTGCCAGATCACCCAACGGCCACCCACCGGGCCGTGGGAAGCCCAGGGACAACAGCTGCTCTTGCCCACTTGGCCCTGTTCGCAGCAGCCTGTTGAGGGCCCTGGTCCCACCAGTCTGCCGGCCACGGTATTGAGTGGACCAGACACGTGGGCCCCAGTTCTCAGGTCCCGCCAGGGAGAAGGCCATCTCTCAGTTCTCACCTGTCACGCTGGGAGGCCACCTGCCACCTGTCAGAGCCCTGGAGTACTACAGCAGGCAGCGGGGGCAGTGCCCGGCGGGCCAGTGGCCGGCACACCTGCAGGGGCTCTGGGAAGGTGAGGTGGCAGATCCTGCTCAGGGCACCTGGGAAATACACAGGAAGCCCACAGGTGTGCTTGTGGCCTGGGCTTTTCCTGTCCAGATGTCAGCTTGGCCCTCTGTGGCCCTCAGCCTGACGCCTCTACACCACCCCTTTACCAGCCTGCCCATTTGTGTGCCATGGGCAGTGACAGAGGGGACCTCCAAGGGCCTCCAGAGCTGTGTGTGCGTCCTGTATGCATGTAGGGTGTCACCTGAGGGCTGTGCATACCAGCTGGGACTGGACGTGAACCCCCACGCTGTGGGAAGGGAGGGCCCTGCCATTGGCCGAGGCGCGTATGTGTGGCTGCTGCAGCCACCTGGCTTCTCCGGCAGGGCCTCTGGGGTGAGTATTTGGTGCCCAGAGCCTTGTGGAGCCTGCATGTGTCTGTGTTGGGGTTGTGGGGTCCTCTGGCCTCAGTACCCCGCCAATCCTGGCCAAGGGAGCCCAAAGCAGGCATCGGAGCCTACACGGCTTTCTCCTCTCTCCCCCTCAGACACGTCCATCCCTCGCTCCGCCTCCAGAGAACAGACCTGTCCTGAAACCCTTTGAAGACCCACGACACCCCGGCCCACCCCTCGATGGCAGGCTCCAGAAGAGGCTTGACAGGTGCCAGAAACTGCTCTTGTCCCCAGACACACAACACTTGAACCGGAGGCCTCCCTGGGTGGCATGCTGGCCCCTGTCGCCACTGCCCACAGGGCCAGGACTCCGGCTGTATCCGAGGCTCCTAAGGGCTCACAGGCAACAGCTGGGAATCATTGTGGGCACCTGGACAGGGCTCCAGGGCCAGGCTGCCCCCACCCTCTCCCAGTGCCCAGGCCACGCTGCCTGCCCAGGGCAGGGTGCAGACTAACGTCCCTCAGCCGGCAGCCGCAGCGCCCACCCGGACTCACGGCGGGGGCGTCGGTTGAGGTGTAGCGCAGGATGACCTGGAAGGGCTGGTGCGCCTGCAGCTCGGGCGGCAGCGTGACCGTGAGCGAGGAGCCGTAGTCGGTGAACGGGTCCACTCTGAAGGCCAGCGGGCAGCAGTCGGGCTCGGCGCCGGCCCCCTCGGGGAAGACGGGCAGCGGGGGTGGCGGCGCGGGCCCGGGTTCGGGCCCCGGGGCGGGGAAGGCGAAGGCGCAGGGTGTCTCGGCGGCGGCGGGGTCGCGACGGAAGGCGGCCGAGTGCAGGCGCAGGGCCGGGTGCGCGTCGAGCACGAGCGCGCGGGGCGCGGGCCGCAGCGCGCACAGCTCGAGCACCAGGCAGCCGGCCAGCTCGCGCGCCTCGGGCCGCAGCTCCAGGCCCAGCTGCAGGTGGCGGAGGCGGAAGAGCTGCGCGCTGGAGGCCGAGGCCACGTCCAGGGCGGGCGGCGGCTCGGGCGGCGGGCGGGCGGGCGCGGCCTCGGCGCCGGGCGCCTTGCGGCAGCAGCACTGCGCGGCCATGGCCGCGGCGCTAGGTGAAATCCATGGGCGGCGGCCGCGCCGGCCGCGGGGAGCGGGCTAGGGGCGCCGGGCGGCGGCGGCGGGGCGCGGGCACAACAGGAAGTCGCTCCGGGAGCCGCCCGGCCCGGCCCCGCGCTGTGCGCCGCCCCGCTCGGGCTCCGCTCGGCCGCCGCCGGGGGCGCTGTGCACGGGGCCGGGCGGGGAGGGCCGGGCCGGGGCGCTGTGCGGGGAGCCGGGGGCGCTGTGCGCGGGGCCGGGCGGGGAGGGCCGGGCCGGGGCGCTGTGCGGGGAGCCGGGGGCGCTGTGCGCGGGGCCGGGCCGCTGCGGGCCAAGGCGCTGTGCGCCGGGCCGGGCGCGCGGGGCAGCTGAGCGGCCTCTCCAGCCCTGCGCTCCGCGCTTCCTGGCCCCGCGGCGCGGGGGAGACCCCAGGAGGCGGGATCGCCGCTCCGACCCCGGCGCTGTGGGCCAGGCTCCTGGGGCAGCAGCTGCTGGGACCGGCTACACTTGGGGACACGGGTTCAGGGCTGCCTCTCGGTGCGGGCTGTGCGTCAGGGGAGTGTAGCGTCGGGACCTCAATGTTATCGGTCCATTCGGGAACTTCGGCCCAGGACGGATTCTCATAGTACCCCCAAGTCAACCAGTGCGGTCTGTGTGGTCGGCCGAGCCGACTGATGGAGGCCCGAGGCTCAAGGCTGCGCTGTCAAACACTCTCCGTGTGGGGTGGGGGGATGGCTGTTAGAGACATGACTCACTTGCATCATCACAGAACGTTCTGCTGGGCAGCGCTGCCTTAAGGACCGGCAGGGCTCCGGAGGACCTATTGTCCCTGAGCCCAGTGCTCGGGCCTTAAGGCAGACCTGGCTGCCTGCCCCCACCCCACCTTGCGGGCCTGCTCTTCCTGGCTGCGTTCTCTGCTGGCCTGGGGAAGGCTGCCCAGGGCTGAGCCTGTCCAGGGGCCTGGGCCCCCAGGGAAGGGCTGCAGACCAGCAGGTGGCCTTCACACCTGGCCGGAGCTGCCTAAGGAGCAGCGGTCAATCTGGCCTGTGGAGTAAGATGGGCAGCCATGATGTTGCTGTCGACATCACAGAAGAATTCAGATTCTTAGGGAGAAGGGGCTTGGGGGCTGGAGGAATATCCAGGGACCCCACACACCTCTCTCCTCTGCTCCATTGAGGTGTGGCGCAGTGTGCGGCTGGACTTAGACTCTGCACTTGACTGCAGCATCAGCACTGAGTAGCTTTTCATTTGTCTGGACTCAGTCCCCGTCTGCAGCCCATGTGATTGTGCCCTCCCTTCCCGGGGGGGGGGGGGGGGAGGATGTCTGAGGGGCCGGCATGTGTTCATGGACGTGGAGCTGAGCACCAGAGGCATCGCTTCAGCTTTCCCGTGCAACCTCAGGTCCCCACATGCCCTAATCTTAGCTGAGGGACACAGTCACCCTCTTGGGGCCCCCATCCCAAACTCACCAGGGGCTCACACGGTCACTCAGAAGTCAGGCTCAGTCCTGCATCCAAGACTTGGGAGAGGACTGAGTGGGAGCCTGCCTTGCTGCCTTCAGGCAGCCCAGCATCCTGCCCAGGTGGTGGCCTTGGTGGCCCTCCCAGTTCCACTGGACTCTTCAGAGCCCACCGGGCCATGGGGCTGGAGCTGGGAAAACGTGAGGTCTGCATTTGGGGTGCCACACTAGCCTTTCCTGACTACGCTTGGGGTAAATGCACATCAGGGGCCTGCCTTGTTGCCCTTCCTACCAGGTGGGTCCTGCCACCCTGGGCCTCCCAACAGTCTCTCCAGCCGTCTCCCCCGGTGGACTCTGGGCAGCAGGGTTTGGGGTCTCACCCCTTCTCTCCTGGAGAGCCCTGGGCACCTGCCTCGCTGCGGCCAGTTCTGCACACAGGAGCAGGGGAGTGGGCAGCCTGGCAGGTCCAGAGGATCTGTTCCACCTCCCCAGGGCAGGGGGCAGGAATTTCTTCCATCCCACATGTATATTAAGGGTTAACCCCAGCCCGTCATCAGAAGGTGGAAAGATGTTCTGCAGCATTAAAGTCGGCCCACCGAGACACCCCTACGGTGCAGGAAGCGTGAGCGCTGAAGGCAGGTTACTGCCATCTGCAACCCCACAGGAGCCTTCAGCGCCCCTGTAGCTGCCCTACCAGCAGGAGGAAGCCCCCGCCGCAGCCTGCCCAGAGCGCCCTGGCGGCACCAGGCGGCGTTACACCGAGGCCTGGGGGGCGGGGGAGGAGGCCGGCTGCCCACAGGCACCCATCTGGGTTGCCCTTGAGGAATTCTCCCCACTCCCGCCCCAACCTAACTGGGGGAGAGGAACTTTGAAGTCCACACTGTCGGAGTCCCAGGTTTCTCCCATGGGTATTTTCATACTCCAGTTTTTTGGTGACCTGGGACAGTGAAGCAGCTGATGAGCCACCTATACCCTGGCCTGCCCAGGATGCACAGGGACCGGACGCCCCTCATTAACGTGTGCTGGTGCCCGAGGGAGGGAGGGGTCCCTGGCCTCACCTACTAGGAGGTGGGCCCGGTGCGGTAACAAAGGCTTCCAGGAAGAAGTGTTCAGATGGGGCTGTCCTGTCCCTGGGGCAGAGGTCCTAGGAGGAACTGGGCCTCTGTCTGGAGCCACAGTGGATGGTTCTCAGAGCTGGTGGGATAAAAAGCATCTGATGTGACCCACAGATGTTCTTCAACCTGGCCTGGGCCCTGCCACCCTTGTCCCCTTGTCACCCAGGGGCCAGGTCAGAGGTCAGGTCTGTGCCCTGGAATGCCCATGGAAGTGCTGTGAGCTGGGATCAGCTGCAACATGCCGGGCAAAAACATGGGCCCAGAGCCTTGTTCTGACTTTGCTGGGAAACTGCTCAGCTCACCTGCCAGGTGGAGGCAGCGCAGCAGCGCCCTCATGGGAGTGAGCTTAGGGGCCCTTAGGGGAGGGGGCCCGGCCCAGCGAGCCCTGCATCAAGTCCGGTCAGGTTAGCTTCCGTGAGCAGCAGGCTCGGCATGATAGGGGCTGTGGCCCGCAGGGCTGGCACTGCTGACCGGGCTGACCAGTGACATTGTGCAAGGCTGGGTGTCCACCCACAAGCTGTGGTGTGTGATCTGAACCAGTGGCCAGTCGATGGTGTCATTCCTGTCACAGCCAGAAGCCCAGTACAAGAGTGCAAGGGCTGCATCCCTCCTCCCTGCCCCTTGCACCACCCCAGTGCCTTGCTCACAAATGTGTCCTTCCCTTCCCCCAGCCTTGGGCTCTGCTGAGTCAGGGGTCTTTGTTCCCAGGGAGGATGCTTCCGTCTGGGGACACATCATGTCCCAGTGGGCAGGAGGCTGAGACACCACCTAGCAATCTGGGCTCCCCAGGCCACTGAAGCATCAGACAAAAGAGGCTGCCTTGCTGGGTGGAGCGACTGACCCCAACCCTGACTGGGCAGTGGGGCTTTGTGCCGTGGGGGGCCGGGGCGGTGGCTCCCAGTTCTCCCAGGCTGTGCGGTGCAGGTAAAGGAGGCAGCGGCACCTGTGTGGCAGGCCTCTCAGGGCCCAGGTCCTTCGCCAGGTAGAGCCTGTGACCAGCAAGGCACTGGCTGAGGATGGGGGAACGTGGGGTGCGTAGTGGAAAAGGGAAACGGTGGACACCAGCCACAGCATTTACTCATTACCACGTGCAGAATATAAACATGTATATTTGCATGTATTAACCCGTGACCACACTGCCTGGAATTCATACATATCACCCACATTGTCCTTTTCTCTTTCCCCACTGTCTGTTTAAGGAGTATTGATGGTGATTGATTTTCTAAAATAGTCTTGCGGCTGGAGGATGTCCAGGAGGTTCTGTCTGACCTAGAAGAGGAATCAGTATGCTGAGATGCACCTGGTGATGGCCTGTGGGGTCCTCCGCCCTGGGGGAGGGCGTGTCCATCGTTGGCTTGACGGTGCCTACTCGGAAGTCATTGAAGCAGAGAGGTCAAGGTGGGAGGTGGGTGCAGAGGCTGAGGCCCCAAGGGTGCCCGAGCTGGGCAGTCTGTTGGCACAGCCTCCAGCTCCCCTGCTTCTCACAGCAGCGGCCAGTCAGCCCCCCAGGCCCATGCCCTGCGGCCACCGGGATCCTGTGTTCAGTTCTGAGACGGGACCAGCGAGAGGTTTGGGAGGTGGGAGGAAGATGTACTGTGGCTTGGCAGGAGGTTGTGCTGGCAGCTCCAGGCGTCCTCGAGAGCTGGGAGGTCAGAGCACAGGCAGCTCAGATCTGGGTGGTGGCCCCTGTAACCCCCGATCTGTCCTTGAATCACCTGTCTCCATCTCCCTGCATCCAGTTGCCTAAAATTCCTCAAGTGGTTTAGATTTTCCTGACCAAAGCCTGTCTAATAAACCGAGGTGGAGAGAGGGAGGGAGGGGCCGTATGTCACAGGGCATGGGCCCTCCCAGTCCCCTCCTCCGTGCACACACCCCTGCACCACCAAGGGGGACAGAGGCCCTCCTGGGCTGAGTTTCAGGGAGATGAGGCTAAATGGGGGCAAAATGCAAACTCAGTGTGACGGTGAGGAAAGAGGGCAGGGCACGATAACCCCTTCCCATCCCTCCCCTCCTGGCGCTGCAGGCCTGAGACTTGCCCTGCTTGAGGATTCAGCGACCACCCCTAATGCTCGGTGGCTCTGCTGCTGCTGGGAAGAGCTGTCCCCGAGGCCTCCCTGGGCAGGTAGGACTGAGCCTGGAGGGCCTCCTCGTACTTCTGGAGCTGAGACCAGAAACCCTCGTTGGGCTGAGCTACAGAGCGAGCGCTCTTCACCATCTGCAAACAGGTGAATTAAAAACTCCCCAAGTGCCTTGAAGGCCCGCCCCCGAGTGGGCCCCGCCCAACCTGGAAGCCGCTCCCAGCCCCAAGGCCCGCCCCGCGCGGGAGGCCCGCCCACCTGGAAGGCCCGCCCCACCTGAGGCCCGCCCCACCTAAGAGGCCCGCCCCCCCGGGAGGCCCACCTGGCAGGCCCGCCCACCTGGAAAGCCTGTCCCACCTGGAAGGCTTGCCACACCTAGGAGGCCCGCCCACCTGGAATGCGCGCGCCGGGCTGAGACCCACCCACTTGGAAGGCCCGCCCACCTGGAAAGCCTGCCCCACCTAAGAGGCCCGCCCCCCCGGGAGGCCCACCTGGCAGGCCCGCCCACCTGGAAAGCCTGCCCCACCTGGAAGGCCCGCCCCACCTAGGAGGCTGGCCTACCTGGGAAGCCTGCCACACCTGGAAGGCCCGCCCACCTGGGAGGCCCGTCCCCACTGGAAAGCCCGCCCCCTCGGCAGGCCCGCCCCCCCGGCAGGCCCGCCCACCTGGCAGGCTCGCCCACCTGGAAGGCGCGCTCCAGGCTGAGGCCGCGGTGCCGCATGAGGTAGGCGGTGCAGACGGCGGCCGAGCGGCTGCGGCCGTTCTTGCAGAAGACGAGGCAGGCGCCACCTGCGCGCACCGCGGCCTCCATGGCGGCGCAGGTGGGCTCCAGGTGCGCCAACAAGTCCTCGGCCGGGTCGTCGAACACGGGCACGCGCAGCTCGGCCACGCCGGGCGCGCGCGGGCCGGGCTGCTGGCGGGAGACGTTGACGCACAGGGTGACGCCCGCGCGTGCCAGCAGCTCTGTCGCGCCCGCGGCGCGCGCGTTCCCGAGAAAGAGCGCGGGGGCGACGCGCACGAACGGAGGCGGCGCGGGCGGGGCGGCCTCGGCCCCGCGGCGTCCGGCTCCTCCCGGGCCCATGGCGGTTCCGGGGTTCGGCTCCCCGGGGCCCTAAAGCCCTCCCGGCGCGGGCCGGGCTGGGGCGGGTGCTGGGCGGGGCCCGCCCACAGGGCCGTACCGCCGCCTCATTGGCCGGGCCGAGCGGCCGCGGCCAATGATTGGCTCCCCTGAAAGGCGGGGCGGGAGCGGAGCGGGTGCTATGCGGGGCCCGCCCACAGGGCCGTACCGCCGCCTCATTGGCCGGGCCGAGCGGCCGCGGCCAATGATTGGCTCCCCTGAAAGGCGGGGCGGGAGCGGGGCGGGTGCTATGCGGGGCCCGCCCACAGGGCCCTACCGCTGTCCCATTGGCTGGGCCGAGCGACCGCGGCCAGCGATTGGCTCCTCTGAGAGCCCGGCCGGGCCGCTGCTCGCTGGCTCTGGGTCCCGAGCGCGGCGCCCTCCTTGCCCGGGCGGCGATCTCTCCGGGGGGGCTCGGTGCGGGCGGGACACCGCGTCCCCTCCCCGTGGTCCGTCACCGCCGCCGCCGCCGCGCGGCCCGGTCCCCTGCGTTCTTAGCTCCCCAGCACCGCGCTGCGCTTCCGTTACGGCTCCTGCGTCCCATTTTCCTATTTATTGTAAAGCGTGGTTCATGCAAATAAAACTGCCGTCATCTTTCTATCATTTCTTCGTAGACCAGAATTCCTTTGTACTTTTTATTAATTACTAACTTTTGAGGTCAGCACTGTAACTTTTTAAAGTTTATTTACTATCATCTGGTGCACATGAAGTTTCATTTAAGGCCTCTTCCGTCGTTTTTTTCTGATGTCCGTTGTTTTTCAGGGAAGGAGTTCAGTGAAAAGCAGCTGTCTCTCAGCGCTGCAGACGTTTCGTTACTGCAGTTTCAATTTCATTCTCATAGTAGTAAAAAACACCTTTCCTATTCATTCCCATAGTTTACTTAAGTTTCTGCCAGAAACTAGGCTTCATTATCCCCACCCCATCCCCAACCTGGTGTTAGATAAATCTGCCAAACTACCTGTGCAATCTGTCCAGGTGTCCTGATCATCTCCATCCTAGCCACCGCCTGGCCCTGGTACCACAACTCATGTCTTTATGGTAACCTGGGCTCACTCCTGCGCTAACTACTCAAATACCTGTCTGCAGCCAGGTCACTCTTGTGGTAGGCCTCACCAGCGTTCATTTCCCTCTTCCTCCAGCCTAAGGAAGGACTCCAACTTTCCTGGGGTGGAGAGGGAATGGAATTCCCTTTTTTCCCAGAGTTCGTGGGAGCCATTCAATTGTTACTGAAACCACAGGAGGTTTCGGGCTAGGTGCAGTTGCTGGTCACACAAAGATCCAATTATTGAGACAACAAGGATTGCCAAGGAAGAAAGGACTTTTTAATACGAAGCACGTCTTGTGAGGACAGGAGAAGCTGCCCCAAATCCATATCCCTTACTAATTGAGATCAGGGACTGTTAAAGGAGGGGCCACATGCCTTGGGACAGGTGTGGTGTAACTAGCACGGGGCTGTGTGCATTGGGGGCAGGTGTGGTGTAACTAGCAAGGGGCTGTGTGCATTGGGGGCAGGTGTGGTGTAACTAGCAAGGGGCTGTGTGCATTGGGGCAGGTGTGGTGTAACTAGCAAGGGGCTGTGTGCATTGGGGGCAGGTGTGGTATAACTAGCAAGGGGCTGTGTGCATTGGGGGCAGGTGTGGTGCAACTAGCAAGGGGCTGTGTGCATTGGGGGCAGGTGTGGTGTAACTAGCAAGGGGCTGTGTGCATTGGGGGCAGGTGTGGTGTAACTAGCAAGGGGTTGTGTGCATTGGGGGCAGGTGTGGTGCAACTAGCAAGGGGCTGTGTGCATTCGGGGCAGGTGTGGTATAACTAGCAAGGGGCTGTGTGCATTGGGGGTAGGTGTGGTATAACTAGCAAGGGGCTGTGTGCATTGGGGGCAGGTCGTGGGCATGGTGAGTCTTGGCCGCAGGAGTTTGCCCAGGGGCCTTCAGAATCTCAGCTCCTTTTTCTTGGAGAAAATCCACCATTTCTGGGAAACAAAGGTCAAGTAGTTAAAGGAGAGGATTATAAAAAAAAGCATAGCAGGGTCACTGAAATTTGTTCATTGAGCCAGTTAAACAATTAGGTGGGGACTTCTGTCCGCCAGCTGTAGGAGTGGACCCTAATGCCTCCAGCCAGCAGTGAAGCCCATACCCCCGTGACTGTGCCTGGAAAGGGCTTGGGCTCTACCAAGAGCCCATCAGGAGAGAGGAGTTTGGAAGGCTCCTCTGTTCCCTCGTGGCCACAAGGCTCCCTCGAAGGCAGCCTTGGGTGAAGGCCCAGGGGACAGGAGAAGCTGGGTCCTTGATGCCATTGCTGGGCCACAGAATCAGACCAAAACTAAAGTCCCTCCTTTTGGACTGTTTCATGAGCCAACAAGTCACCTTTTATAGTTGGAGGATGTTTGAGGTGGGTTTTCTGTTCCAAAGTTTCCTGAGACCTCATGCTCCCATCCCATTGAGCTAATGGACTGGTGACCAAGTCATCGTAAGTATCTCTCCACCTCACTGCCACACATGGTTTGGGCCATCCCTCCCTCCTGGACTTGGCACCAACCTCCTAAGGGAAGCCTCCCTTCCAGCCTCCCACGGCGCAGCCAGAATATGCTTTTCTAAACGTCAGTCCTGACTCATTAGCAAGTTGTGCTGATTCACAACTAATGTGGGCTGTGAAATCAATTCTGTGGGTCATGACCATCATTTTATTTTTTAGTGAAATGCTATAAAAAAAGAGTAGACTATGTGAAAATATTAGGATGCCTCCATGTAGTGGGGTGAGCTTGTCATGAAACTCTTTGTTCTAGTTATGTTTGTGCTGGTTGTGGGATCTTACTGTAGGTCCCAGGCAAAAAGGCTTGAAAACCTCTGACTGAAAGCACACATATGACAGCATTGTCCCGCTTAGACACAGCCCTGCTGTGTCCATCTCTGGCCTGGCATTTGAGGCCTTTCCGCCCTGTCCCTCCAGCACCATCTCTCTGCTCCCATGTGCACACCACAGCCCCGTGGTTCTCAGAGTGTGGCCCGCGTTCCAGCGGCATCAGCATCATCTGGGGACTTGCTAGCAATGCAGATTCTCAGGCCTGCCCGGCCTGGCTTACACAGGAAACTCTGGGGATAGGACCTGGGCAGCTGTGTTTTCCCAGGCTCCCCATGTGGGTCTGAGACAGGCTGAATTTTGTAGCCATCGTTTAGTCAATCTAAAAACCTGTTCAAAGCAGGAGAGACGCATACACAAAACTGCCCACCCACCTTAAACACTGGGTTTTGACTTAGTACGTAGGATGTCTATTTGCCGCTTTGCTCTGACGACAGGTTTGGGGTCTGCTGATTTCCACTCCTCACAAAGGAAACCCTGTGCTTGTCTCTGCCTTCCAGTGTCAGTTTAAACCTTTGTGTGAACTTGAAAGCACTTGAGAAGCCATCTGGGGAAGGAATCCTTTTAGAATTAAATTACCTTTCCCACAATCTTTTACAAGTGTCTCACTGGCTTCTAACTTGACTGCAATTTTAAGTGAATTTTCTTTGTTGACTTTCCAAAGCCTTCAACTGAATTTTCATAGAAATACCACTCTCCTTTCCGGGCACACATCACTAATATTTCATTTGATTTTATAAGAGTAGCAGTGAGTTCAGCCAGTGTTTCAGGTTTGCAAACACCATGACTCTGGACACAGGCAGTAATTTGCTGAGAACCAGTCATCCTGATGATCAGTTCCCTAAATTATTATAATAATTTGCTGAATTTAACAAGTTTATCAATTCACTAAAAACTTTTCAAACTAATAATGTTAAATATTTTCAATGAATATAATAATGTGTCATTATGAAAACATTCCTTTCAAACACATACTTTAGTGGCATTTGTATTTTTTTCTTTTTTTTTTTTTAAGACAGAGTCTCGCTCTGTCACCAGGGCTAGAGTGCAGTGACATCATCATAGCTCACAGCAGCCTCAAACTCCTGGGCTCCAGGCATCCTCCTGCCTCGGCCTCCCAGAGTGCCAGGATTGCAGGCGAGAGCCCTTTCACCTGGCTTGCATTTGTATTCATTTGTGGAAATCGAGCTTTTTAATCTTCGTACACAGAATTTTTAAAATGTGTCAGTGCATATAGTTCATGAATGTAAGCAAATATCAGCATTTCATATTGAATTCTTTTCAGTTTACAGTAGTTTCCAGAAGCACTTTTTTTGGGTCATATTTTATTAATAGTGTTTAGAATTCTCTACCAAATTGGTAAACTTGCCATATTTGCCACAAGTTTTCTTTTCTCTAAACTCATTCATGCTTTGGTGGTGCTTTCGTTTCCCAGAGCTGCTGTAATAACGCGGCACCAAGTGGGCGGCTTAGACCTGCGTATTCTTCTGTTCGTGTCTCCAAACCTCCCTCTCCTGAGGACGGGGCACTGGACCTAGGCCCCCCTAACTCAGTGTGACTTCTAAAGGCGCCATTCCCAAACAAGGTCACATTCGCAGCTAAGGGAGGGGGCGCCTTTCAACCTACAGCGGTGCCGTGACCTCATAGGTGTGTAGGCTGTTTTGAAGTTTACGTGGCTTTTTCTTCTCTTCCTGTGAATTTTGAACAGCTCGGCTTGCGCTGCGCAGCTGCCCGCTCTTGCTTGGAGGGAGCGGCAGCGAGGGGACGGGGGACCCGAGGGGAGGATGAGAGGCCGAGAGCCAGAGGACCCAGGAACCCAGGTGGCTGCCGGGGGCTGCGGGAGGCCCGGAGGAGAGAGACGGGCACAGGGGTCGGAGCGCACAGGTGTGGAGGAGGCGCCCCTGGAACCCTAGAACCCGGGTCCAGCTGCCTCTGGCCTCAGTCCGGGCAGAGCCGGCCACGCGCAGGGCCGGGGGCGGAGCTGGGGCGGGTCGGGTCGGCAGGGGCGGGGCCAAGGCGGGGATTGGCGGAACCCGGGGTGGAGCTGGGGCGGGTCGGGTTGGCAGTGGAGGGGGCCAAGGCGGGGATTGGTGGAACACGGGGCAGAGCTGGGGCGGGGCGGGTCGGCAGGGGCGGGGCCAAGGCGGGGATTGGTGAAACCGGGGGTGGAGCTGGGGCGGGTCGGGTTGGCAGTGGAGGGGGGCCAAGGCGGGGATTGGTGGAACCAGGGGCAGAGCTGGGGCGGGGCGGGTTGGCAGGGGCGGGGGCAAGGCGGGGATTGGTGGAACACGGGGCGGAGCAGGGGAGGGGCGGGTTGGCAGGGGCGGGGCCAACGCGAGGATTGGCGGAACCTGGGGCGGCGGGGAAGGGTGGGGCGGGGATTGGCGGAGCCCGGGCGGGGCGGGAGCAATGATTGGTGGGGCGGGGCGGGGGCGGGGCGAAGCCCGTCTCCAGGGAAACCCGACGCTGTCCGGCGGAGCGCCGGATCCGCTGCGTTGGCCTCTGTGAGCTACGTTGGCCACTGTCCCGGGCGAGCTCTCCGGGCCTCGGTGCGGCCGGCGGAAGGGGCGCGGGAGCTGGGGCTGCGGGACGCTGGAGCCCCGCGGGGCGGCGGGCGGGGCCTGGCGTGGCGTCCTGGGCAGGCCGCGGAGGGCTGTAATCCGGTTGTCTGCGGGGCCCCATCTCCCGCACCCGGTGTCCCGCTGCCCCAGCGCCGGCTTCCGAGCCCCGCGGGGAGGGACCCGCGGGCAGTGGCGCCCTCGGCGGCCAGCAGCGCAGGCCTGACCCTGCTGCGGGCCGGAGGGCCTGGCCGGGCTGCCGCCCCGCGGAAGGGCCAGGTCCTGGTTCCCCAGATGCTGAGCGGGGCCGGGCGGGGGCGTGGCGATTTAGAGGGCGGCTGGCTCCCCGGGCGGGTCCTGGCGGGAGCCCGGGGGCGAACGCGTGGTTTCCTTCCGACTTTGCTTCCAGGTTTGAAGATATGGAAGGCGGCGGTTCCTCCGCCTTGGACTACGAGGTCTCAGAGGTGCACAGCCTCTACCGCCCGCTGGAGCGCAAGGGCAGTGCGATCTCCGCTGCAAAGGACCCGGGGTTCCTGGGGAGCAGTCCTGTCTTCACCAAGAGGTGCGGGAGCCCCCCGCAGGGAGGTGGGACCCTGACCCAGGGGCCTGGCGTTGGTCGGGATGCATCGTTGTGGCAAGCATTAAAAATCGCTAAGTGTTGTTTTATCCCCAAAATACTAGTCTCTGGAGAAATAGAAAAGCTTCAACATCATAACAACGACCACTGAGAAAAACGACAGTGATGGCTAACTGGAATCCATGCCAGGTCTTTGCATGTTCCCTGCTCGCCTTCACACTCTGCCCACCCGATTTCACCTCCTAGGAGACAACTTTTTGTTAGTTTTTGAGACAGGACTCCCTCTGTTGCCCAGGCTAGAGAGCAGTTGTCTATCTCACAGCAACCTCAAACTCCTGGGCTCAAGTGATCCTCTTGCTTCAGCCTCCCGAGTAGCTGGGTCCATGGGTGTGCACCACCACACCTGGATCATTTTAAAATTAGCTTGTAGAGACAGGGTCTCACCATTGCTCAGGGTGGTCTTGGACTCCTGGCCTTGAGCAGTCCTCCTGCCTTGGCCTCTCAGAGTGCTGGGTTACGGGCCTGAGCCACTGTTCCCAGCCCTTTCACTGCCTAGGGATGTAAGGATACATTTCCCTTGTGAGATGGGGGTTTCCCAAGTCAACATGGCTTCTTCACAGCTGTAAGTGTTAATAGTAAGGGCTACTTTGGACCAGGGGCTGCCCTCAGCCTTCCTGTAGCATCTCATGAAATCCACCCTGGAACCGTATTGTATTTGTTCCCAGTTTGGATTGAATGCTTGCGTACCTCCAAAATTCATATGTTGAAGCTCTGCCCCCTAGTGTGATAGTATTTGGAGGTGGAGATTTGGGAGGTGGTTAGGGTTAGATGAGGTCTCGAGGATGGACCCGCATGATGCGATTAGTGTCCTTATAAGAAGAGGAAGAGAGAACAGAGCTCCCTCCTCTCTCACCATTCTCATGGTGAGGACACAGTGAGAAGGCAGCTGCCCACAAGCCCTCACCGGGAAGCGAATCTGCCTGCACCTCGATCTTGGACTTCATCCTTCAGAACTGTGAGAACTAGATGTCTGTTCAGGCACCCAGTCTGTGGTGCTTTGTTATAGTGGCCCAAGCAGGCCTGCCCGCTTTGCAGATGAGGAAACTGAGTCATAACAGGAGTAAGGAGCCCATCTAGGCCAAACAGCCAGAGGTGGCAGAGCTGAGTGGCCAGGCGTTTGCCCACTGTGCCCACTGACCGTTTCTGGTGACCCCATAGTGGGCCTCACAGATTTTCCTACTTGACCTCAAAATCATTTCCACTTTTTTTTTCAGGAAAAAAATTATTTTAAAGTTTCTGTTTCTTTCATTCCTACTGTAGGCCCTCTTCACCCCTTGTTGAGATATATATTTCTTATTAAACAAGTAATACCTGTCCTGTGTAGCAAGGTGAGAAAATGCAGGTGCGTCAGTGTGCCAGGGCTGCCACAACAAAACACCGCAGACTGGGGGTGGCTGAAACAGCAAAGCTGTCCTCTCGGTTCTGGAGGCCGGAAGTTTAAGGTACAGGTTCCGGCAGGGCTGGTCCCTTCTGAGGCCGTGAGAGGGTGTGTTCCAAGCGTCTCCCCCGGCCTCGTACGGCTGGTGCCTCCTCTGCCTGTTCATGCTATTTCCCTCTATGCATTTATCTGTGTCCAAATTTTCCCTTTTTATGAGGACACCAGTCATGCTGGATTAGGGGTTGCCTAATGACCTCATTTTAACTTGGTTACCTCTGTAGAGACCCCATCTCCAAATAATGTCACACCGTGAGGTCCTGGGGTTTAGGACTCCAACGTAAGAATGAGGGGCACAATTCAACCTGTCACAGCAGGTGAGCACAAGGACAACTGCACCACACCAGCGCCCGCAGCCCTGACCGTTGCCGTGCGTGGAGTCGTCCTTCCTGGCTCCTTTCTGTGTTTGTGAACCAATGTGCTAAACGCAGATTTTGTGTTCCCAGCAGCCAAATCCCTTCTTTGCTGACCAGATGCTTTGTTTAGACTTGTGGCTCATGGCTGGTGTTTGAGGGCTAGCGGTCAGAGTCCAGGGTGCCAGGCTGGGCGCGGTGGCTCACGCCTGTAATCCTAGCACTCTGGGAGGCCGAGGCAGGAGGATCGCTCGAGGTCAGGAGTTCGAGACCAGCCTGAGCAAGAGCGAGACCCCCGTCTCTACTAAAAAATAGAAAAAAACTAAAAATATACAGAGTTGAGGGTGCCCAGGCCACGTGCTGCCCAGACAGCCCACCAGCCCGACAGCAGGACATCTCTGTAGACAGGGACACCAGCATGCCGCATCCCCCAGACAGCTCTGCCGTTGAGAGGGAGGCAGGGGGTGTGTGTGGTGGGGGCAGGGTGGGACCCACTTGTAAGTGACGACAAATTCACCCGCACCTGTGTTCTCTCCCTGTTGCTGTACGTCCCCCACCCGTGTCCCTGCATCACCATCTGTCCAGCTTACTGCAGCTGGCCGCCTCTCAAGCTGCTTTCGGGCCCTCCATGGGTCCACGTGTGTGTGTTGAGTGTCTGCTTCCTGCCTGCCTGATGCTGCTGGCTCTAGCGGGAGGACCTTGCCATGTGCACATGTGCCCAGCCGACGGCTGGGGTGGGGCAGAGGCCATCGGGGCCCAGGTGGTGCAGCCAGCAGGCCCTGGGCAGGAGAGAGCTCGCGGATCCCACCTCCGGGCCAGCAGCCGTTTACCCGCGTCTGTTTGCTCCCTTGCTGCGCTTTCCACGTCCCGTGTGACCTGGGCAATCGCTGCACTGCTGTGCCTCGCTTTCCTTTTCTGTGGAATGCGGATGACATGGGCACCTGCCTCGGGGTTGTCAGGGTGAGATGCGACAGTGGTTGGCACACGGCACAGCCACTCTGAAGATGCTTCAGCCGCTTGCTCTTCTCTCCCTCTGCTCTGTGCTTCTAGGAACCTCCCCACAGCCCCCGAGGAGGAGGAGGAGTCGGAGGGCCCTCTGAGGGAGCAGGACCTGAAGGAGGCCTACATCCAGCTGGTCCAGGGCATGCAGGAGTGGCAGGACGGCTGCGTCTACCGGGGGGAGTTTGGGCTGGGCGTGAAGCTCGGATACGGCGAATTCTCTTGGCCCACGGGCGAGGTAACTGCCTTCCTCCTCCTCTCCTGGGCCCGGGCGGGACTCAGCCAGTGGTGTCTGGCCTCTGTCCTCCTAAGAGCCGATGTGATGGGAACTTTTGGGTCCATCAACAGAAAGATGCTAGGCTAATGTCTTTGCTACTCCAGAAATATCCAGAGAAAACATCCTTCCCAACCCCAGATGTCATGCCTGTGGTTTGCCCTCAGGTCCGAAGGATGAGGTTTGGGAAGCTGTGACTTAAGAAGATAAATTCTTATTCTGGGAAAATGTTTTAAAATTGTGAATTATGGTAGTAACTAGTATATTCACATTGGTGAAATTGCCTTGCGTTTAAGATTCAGCAAGGCAAAAGATGTTCTTAAGGACAAAATGAGAATATGTCCTTGCACCCCATGCTGGGCTGTGCCCAGGACCCCAGTGGAGACTGTGTGGCCGTCGGGACCCGGAGCCTGCAGCCAAAGCTGTCTGCTCGGCTGTCCCTGGCTGGGTGGAGCAGCCTGGCGTGTGGCAAGGCTGGGGTGCATGCTGAGTCCTGGGGGCTTAGGTCCGCTCCCCGTGGGATGCTGGGTTCCAAAGGTCTCCCAGTGATGTGTTCCCATCCCCTGTACCCCAGGCCCAGTGGAGGATTCTGCCCTGGTGTCGCCCTGAACATTGTGTGGTTCAGCTGAGACGGTCTCTGGAGGCAGCCGGGGGCGGGTGTATATTTGGGGTCATTGCAAAGTCGCCCGGCACCGGAGCCCTTTCAGGGCTTCTTTGGGGCGTGGGCCCCTGGGTCCATCCTTCTCCCACACTTTGCTCTCTCTGGAGACCCGGCTTCTGTGCCTTTGCTGCCCAAGGCTGGAGACACCTGGCCCATCCCCCCTCACGCACCTGCTCTCCCCAGGCCAAGAAGCAGCAGACGGAACTGGAATTTCTCAGGCCCAGTTCTGAAGTCCCACGAGTGTCTGCTGGCCCAGCTTGGTCAGATGTTCACCCCCGTTTGGGCAGCTGTGGCCGGGGGCAGGGCCATGGCAAACACATGTGGCCATCTGCTCTTTTTGGTGGGGGCATTTTAATGGCAGTTGACGTGAGTCGGGCAGATACCCCGTTAGAACGTTTCATTCAGCAGGTGCAGGGGAGGGGGATGGGTGAGGCCCGGCTCAGGAGCGGGGGAGGTGCGCTGGGTGTCATTGGTGCATGGAGGGTGGTGGGGCCGTGAGGGTGCCCAGAGGAAGGCAGGGTCTCAGGGTGGAGCCTGGGGAGTGGCGGAGTGTGTGGGGGAGGAGAGGGACAGGAGTCCTCCAAGACCAGGCGAGGAGCAGCTGCAGGTGGAGGTGGGGCTTCCAGGCACCCCTGCCACACGCCTGCTGTCTACACGTTCCCAGCACTCCCGGAATGCTGCCGAGTTCAGGGGAGACTCCAGGCCTCATGTGACCAGGACAGAGGCTGGGAGAGCGGGACCCTGGTGGGTGCTGATCCGTGAACACAGATCCCCAAGACAGCCACGGTTCCTGCGCACACTTGTCTCTCCAGCACATGTCTCTGGTCAGCTGGTCTCTCCTTCGTCCACATCAAGGCTGGAGAGCCTTTGTGCATGGTGCATGGTTCTGAGCCCTCCCGACCCCAGGGGCTCCCCAGGGAAGGGAGACCACTGCAGGCGAGCGTCTAGGTGGAGGGTTAGCTGGTTACTGCCAGGGCAGGGACCGCTGCGTCCATGGGGCAGATGCTCGCCCAGCTGTGGCAGCTCATGACCCAGAGAAAGCCAGAAGGACGAGCCCCTCTCGCACCACGCCCAGGGCTCAGCCACTGTCTGTTGGAAACACAGGGCCCGGCAGCGTTAGTTCCAGCGTGTCTGGGGAAGACCGAGGGGTGGGCGGGGGGCAGTGGGTCTACTCCCCTGACCCTTGTGTTCTGGGAGTGGCACACAAATCTCTCATGCATGGAAATGCAAGGAGCGGAGGACTTAATGTGCCCCTATAATTCTGTATCTACGATTTGCAACTTAAGATCACCCTTACTTAGGTCAACTCTCCGATAAGCTGTGCAACATCATATAATTAAATGAATGCTGACTTTGGGAGGCCGAGGTGGGAGGACTGCTTGAGGCCAGGAGTTTGGGACCAGCCTGAGCAAGAGCGAGACCTGTCTCTACAAAAAAATTAGCCAGGCGTGGTGGCGCATGCCTGTAGTCCCAGCTACTCTGGAGGCTGAGGCAGGAGGATCACTTGAGCCCAGGAGTTGGAGGTTGCTGTGAGCCTTGATGATGCCACGGCACTCTAGCCTGGTGACAGAGTAAGACCCTGTCTCAAAAAAAAAAAAGAATGTTGGCACAAGGTGACCCCCAGAGCGATTGCCGCTCTGCTCCCGAGTGTCCTTGCTGGCCAAGATTTTGAGAGGCGCTAACTAACAGACCCAAATTCAATGCAGCTGAAACAGAAAAGGGCCTTTGTTGGCTCTTGAAACTAAAAATCCAAGGGTGATGTGGCCTCAGGAGCGGCTGGATCCAGGGGTTCTAATGACCCGTCAGGCCTTCCCTCTTTCAGCTCCTTGTTGCAGGGGCTAAGACTGACCTTCCACCACCAGGCCAGCCCCTGGGGGCCTGTCACACCCTCCTGGAAGGGGGAACGGCCCCAGCACGGTGCTGGTCTGGCTGGGGGATGGGTGATGTGGCCAAACCAGGATCGAGGCGAGGGCTGCAGGTCAGGGGTCCTGCGGGTGGCCGGGCCTGGCCCGTGTGCTGGGGGTGGGGGCACGTGGGGACATCTCTGCTGTCAGAAGGAAGGGAGGGACTCTGAGCCTGCAGAAATCGTGGTCACCTTCCCGCGGGGTGTTCTGTCTGGACCGTGACCCCCGGCGGGCGCTGCCGCGGTGCCCCTGGCGGGCCTGCTTCTGGGGAGGGAGGGGGCCTCTAGCACTTAACGTGAGAGTCAAATCCAGGGGCTAAAAGCCTTGTCATGAATGTCACATTGTCCCCTCTGGTGGCCTCCATAGAGGGCAGGCTGACACACTCACCCCAACGTGTGCGGGGCTTGGGAAAGGCCAGCATCCTGTGTGTCCCGATATCAAGTTCCAAGTCAGTCCTGCCCGTGTTCCCCGCCAGGTCCCCCGGCTCGGCCCCCACTCTAGGCCAGCCCTGCCCAACCCCGGGTGGGCACTGCCCCGGCGAGTCCCCCAGGGAGAAGGCAGGTCCCCACTGTTCTGACTCAAGGGGACCAGGCAGTTCCACACCCCCCAGGTCCCCCACGGAGGGGCGGTGGGGGTGGTGTGGCTGTGGGGGCCGACAGCCCGGGACCCCCTCTAGGTGCTACAGACGGCTGGCACCCTGCGGGGCCCCGACAGCCCCGACAGCCCCCAGTCATTGCTTGCCACCCAGTGTGGGGGCTCGGAGGGTCCTCTTGGGTTTTGGGGGTGATCGGGGGCTGCGTTTCTCAGGCACCGGGGTTACTGGCCTCTCCGTCTCACAGTTGTACCGCGGGCAGTTCTACCGGGACCACCGCCACGGCCTGGGCACCTACACGTGGCCGGACGGCTCCAGTTTCACAGGCACCTTCTACCTGAGCCGCCGAGAGGGCTACGGCACCATGCGCACGGCGACGGGCCTCTTCCAGGTGCGGCGCGGCACAAAGACACTCAGGTGTGGGGTAGTGCGTTCGTTTGACTTAAGTGGCTTTCTTATTTTTAATGATCGTAATAGTACCAATAATCAGGTATAAATGAAAATAGAAAGCTGTCATTCCATTCCCCACAGGGATGTTAGTTGTCCTAAATCCTTTCGATTAAAAAGTGCACCACAAATATTTATCTTTTAATGTATAAATTGGATCATTCTACACATATTACTTGAAACTTACCTTTTTTTAATATGGAGAACTTGCCTGGTCTCGCAAATGTCGACGGCAAATACGCCAAACTCTGTAAAATAATTTAAAGAGGTTTATTCTGAGCCAGGTTTGAGGACCGTGGCCCAGAGCCACACCCAAGAAGCCTCGAGCAAGTGGACTCACCGTGGCCGGGTTACAGTTTGGTTTTATACATTTTGCGGTGAAAGGAATTACACGTAAAGTCACAAATCAGTACACGGGAAGCGGACATTGGTTTGGCCCGAAAAGGTGGGATATTTCTCAAAGCAGGGGGCTGTGCTTGCAGGTTGTAGGTGGGTTTAAAGACTCTCTGATTTGTAATTGGTTAAAGACATGAAGCTGTGTCTGAAGGCTCGGCATGTTTTCAGTTAAGATAAGGACGTCTGTGAATTGGACACCAGCCTCTGACCACACACCCAGACTGAAGCGGTTTGCTATGGGAACTGGGACCCGCAGCTGTGGTTCAAGCTGTCTTGCGGGGCCTCAGGCCTGCTCAGAGTCACAGAGGACATCTGCAAGAAGAGAGGGGGCAGGACAGGGCTTGCTGACCTCCCTCTCCTGCAGCAGCTCAGCTTCAGGGTATTTCTGGGGTCCCCTTAGCCGAGAGGGGGGTCCATTCAGTCAGCTGGGGAGGGCTTAAGATTTTATTTTAGTTCACACAAATACAGGTATTCCTTTCCCACCTTTATTTTATTATAGTATAATTTACAGTGAAAGTCACCCATTTTAATACGCAGTTCTGAAAGTTTTGACAAGGATAGAGTTGTGTAACTACTACCGCAATCAGGCTATGGAACGGTTTTGTCGCCCCCAAATGTTGCCCGTGCCCTTTGCAGCAAATCTCTCCCTCCGCCCTCAGCCTGCAGCTGATCTGTTTCGGCCTCTAATTCTGCTCTTGCAGCCCTTGAGCCTTGTGCTTAGCACACCTGAGACCCGTCCGCGTGGCCCCAGCGCTCCCTTCTCCTCCTTGCCGAGTAACTTCCCCTGGCGTGGAGCTGCCGGTTTATCCTTCCCCACCTGAAAGACACTGGGGCTGTTTCCGGTTCTTGCTGATGATGAGTGAAGCTGCTATAAACGCGTGTGTTTAGTTTGTTTCCGTGCGTGTGCGTGGAAACATCGAGCACAGGTTTTCCTCTCACCTGGGTGAACTTGTAGGAGTGGGACTGTGGGGTCCCAAGGTGAATGAATGCTCCACCTTCCCAAGTGGCTGTTGTCAACCCAAAAGAAGAAACTGAGGCAAAATTAATGTAAGTAGAGGATTTATTTGGGCCAAAGTTGAGGGCTGCAGCCAGGGAGGCACGGACTCCAGTTGCCCTGAATGTAGGCTCCAGTGAGCAGTAGTTACAAGGGGGAATTTAAGGGAAAGAAGAAGGGGCAGTTTGAAAGGCTGGTATTGTTAGTAAGCCATCTAGCATTAAGGAAAAAAAAAGGACAAATCACTGCACACAATGCCCTTTTGTTTGTTTAAGCACACGTGGTTTAATTTGTTGTCTTTAAGAGTTTGTTTTATAACACTTGAAGAGCACTGAGCAGACAGAAAGGGTGCAGCCCTCCCCACATCCGCCAGACCACACTCCCAGGGAACTGATAGGGTCGGCCCAGCGGAGGAAAAGCAGCCACAACTGCCGCTTGTCTCCGTCGGTTACTGTGAAAACTCCCTCGCAACATCCTCGGGTCGGCCCTTTTTTTTTTGTGCCGTGTCCTTTTCTCTCTTGGAAAGTAAAGTAAACTTCTTGCTTCAAATCTATCCTAATCTTTGAGTCAAGAATTCTTTGTCAGCCTGAGGTGCAAGTTCCCACCCTGACATTTTGGTGGCCCACAGGGGGACTCACTTTTCTGCCTCTGTCTTGAGACTGCTCCTTCCTCTGCTGTGCAGCTCCCAGGACATCCTCCTGCACCCTCAGTGCCATCCGGAACTCGGCGAGTCTCATGGGCTTTAAAAGTGGTCATGTGTGCGAGGCCAAGAGTAGTAGCTTTTGGTTTTGGTCTAGGATGAAAACCCTGGTACCAGGTCTACCATGCTCAGGGTGGTGCCCTAGGGAGATACCTCCGAACCACCCCTCCCAGCCTTCACCCAGACTCAGAGACACTGGCTTTGGGAAAAATCTCTAGGTCTTGGTCTGGGTCCAAAACCCAGGGACACCCGCTTTCTGGCTGGATCTCTAGGTGTCTTCCATTTGGACACCCCTTGATTTTCTTCTCTTGTCTGATTGCTCTGTCTAGGACTTCCAGCACTATATTGAACAGAAATGGTGACAATGGGCAATGTTGTCTGGTTCCACTTCTAAGTGGGAATACTTTCAGTTTTTCCTTGTTCAGTATGATGTTGGCTGTGGGTTTGTCGTATGTGGCTTTTTATAACATTGAGGTATGTTCCATCTATGCCTATTTAGTTAAGAGTTCTTATCGTAAAAAAGTGCTGAATTTTGTGAAATGTTTTTTCTGCATCTATCAAGAGGATCATATGGTCTTTGTTTTTGCTTCTATTTATGTGGTGAATCGCACTTATAGATTTGTGTATGTTGAACTGTCCTTACATCTCTGGGATGAACCCCACTTGATCATGGTGGATTCTTCTTTTTTTTTTTTTTTTTGATGTGCAGCTGAATTCAGTTTACAAGGATTTTCTTGAGAATTTTTGCATCTATATTCATAAGGGATATTGGCCTGTAGTTTTCTTTTTTTGTTGTGTCCTTTCCTGGCTTTGGTATCAAGGTGATATTGGTTTTGTAGATTGATTTGAGGAGGATTCCTTCCTTCTCTGTGTTATGAAATAATTGCTGCAGTATAGGTACCAGTTCTTTTGCGTAGGTCTGGTAAAATTTGGCTGTGAATGCATCTGGTCTGGACTTTTTTCGTTGGGAGTTTTTTTATTGCTGCTTCAATTTTGTTACTTCACATTGGTGTGTTCAGGAGTTCTGCTTCTTCCTGATTGAGCCTAGGGCGGTTGTTTGTTTTCAAGAATTCATCCATTTCCTCGACATTTTCAAGTTTATGTTCATAGAAATTTTTATAGTATTTAGAGATGATATTTTATATCTCCATGGTATCAGTTGTAATATCTCCTTTTTCATTTCTGATTGAGCTCATTAGGGTCATTTCTTTTCTGTTTCTGGTTAATCTAGCAAGACACCTGTTGATTTTGTTCATCTTTTGGATGGGTAGTGTGTAGAGTGTGGATATGCTGGACAAAGGGATAATTCACATTCTGGGTGGAACAGAGTGGAATGGTGTGAGATTTCATCATGCTACTCAGAATGGCATGCAATTTAAAACTTAAGAATTGCTTATTTTTGGAATTCCCTTTTTAATATTTTTTGACTGTTGTTGACTACAGGTAACTGAAACCAGGGGTAGCAAAACTGCAGATAGGAGGGGACTATTGTACGTTTCTCATGGTATGTCTTTCTCTGTAATTTTACTTTCAACTTTTCTGTGTCATTATATTTTAGATATTTCTTCACTTTATTTTTGAAAATGTGTATATGTGCATGTGCATTTGAATCTAGTTCAATAATTGTTATTGGACATTTAGACCTGCATGTCCAGTATGGTGGCCACTAGCCACTGAGCACTTGAGATGTGGCTGGTCCAAATTAAAGTGTGTTGTGAATGTGAAACACACGCCAGATCCTGAAGAGTTATTAAGAAAAAGAATGTAAACTATCTCAATTTTTAATATTAAATATATGTTGAAATCATATTTTGGAAATATTTAAATAAAATTATTATCTAAAAATTAATTCTACATGCTTCCTTTTACTTTTGGTAATGTGGCTACTAGAAAAGTTTTAATTTTTAATTATATATTTGGCTCATGAGTTTTCTTTTGGAAAGCTCTGATTTAGATCATGTGCATTTAATGTCAATGGTCATATATTTGACTTTAAATCTACTGTCTTATGTACTTTTTATTTATTCTATCTATTCTACATTTATTCTATCTTTTCTCATCCTCATTTGAATTGATGTATTTTGTTTTCACATCAGTTGCAAATTTATACATTCTTTTCCTACTCTTTTAGCACTATCCTAAAAATTACAGCATGAGTTCTTGACTTAATTCTAGTATTATTAATACCTTTACTTTTCTCTAGGAAGATATAAGAATCTTAGACTGTTTTAACTCCACTTATCCCCTTTTGAATTCTATTATTGAGACCTATTATAAGTATATAGTTTGGATGAAATTTTGGGAGGTGACAGATATTTCTATGGCTCTGATGGTAGTGATGGCTTCTTGGGTGTAAACTTATTCCTAAACTCATCAAGTATATGCTTTAAATATGTACAACTTCTTACATGTGAATCATACCTCCATATGGTGGCTTTCTATCTATCCATCCACGTATCTATATGTATATATCAGTATTTATATTTATATCTGTGTTGTTCTATCTCTAAGAAATTGTTACTGTTCAATACAGTAAATATTTTTAGATTTACCAGGATATCATCATCATATCTGCTATTATTCCTTCCTGCATTTCTGATCTTTCATCAACAATCAACTTTCTTTCTGTCCACAGAATACCCTTAGCATTTGAGTGTGTATCTGAAGATGATATACTGTCAGGTTTTGGTTATCTGAGAATTAGTTCTTTTCGTCTTAATTCTTGAAGAATATCCCCACAGTCCCTGGAGTTCTAGGTTGACAGTTATTTTCCCTGAGCAGAGGAAAGATCCCACTCCCTTTGTTTCCCAGCTTCCATTTTTGCTGCTGGGAAGTCCACTGGCAGCCTAACAGTTGCTCTTTCAAATATAATCTGTCTCTTCTGTCTGCTTTACATTTTTGTATTTCTCTTTGGTTTTCTACAGATTCACTAGGATGTGCCTAGTTATGGATCTAGAACATTCTCAACTATTATTCCTTCACATATTACCTCTGCCTCATTTTCTCTCTTCTCTTTTTCTGGGGCTCCAATTGCAGGTGTGTTAGACCTACTCACAGTACCGTCTATGTCTGCTATTTTCATTTCTTTGTCTTCCATTCTTTATCCTGAGTATTTAAGTCTTCCAGGTGGATCAGTTTCTTAGTTTTTGCTTATATTTTGGGGTCAGTTTTATTGAGATATAGCTTGCATGCAATAAAATTCACTGATTTTAAGTGAACAACACAGCAAGTTTTGGACAAATGTATTAATATATAGTCAAGTCACCACCACCTTGATCATGATTTAGAACACATTTGTCACCCCCAGAATTCCTTCCTGCCCCTTTATAGTCAATCCCCACCTTCACCTGCTTGCCCTTGACAACCACTAACATGCTTTTTATCATTGTAGTTTCCCCCTTTCTATAATTTCATATAAATGGAATCATACTGTATGTAGTATTTTGTGTTTGATTTCTGTTGCTTAGGGCTTGATTCTTTAGAGATTCATACATGTTTTACATATTTCAGTAATTCTTTTTTTCTTATGGAGTAATATTCCATTTTAATGCAAAATATTTTACTGATTCATCAGTAGATGCACATTTGAGTTCTTTCTAGTTTTTGGTTATTATGAATAAAGCTGCTTAGAACAGTTGGTTACAAATCTTCATGTGGACATGTCTTTATTTTCACTTTTTAAAGAATGAGGTTTATACTTCAGAAAAAGGAGCTTTATTTCTCAGGAAGCGGTCTCAGCACACAGTGGCCATTCTGGCAGGGTGGGAGACTCCGCTCTGTCCACAGCCGGGAACACGTGTTTCTGGGAACAGAACAGATAAAAGGGAACAGGACTTTACACTGAGCACGGTGGCTAAATATACATATTTCACACGCTATAAGAGGAGTCATGAATATGAAGAGGGACAGTGTATGTGCAGTTGTGCTTCCTACCTGCTATCCTGTCATGGCTGGGAACTCAATTTTAAAGTTTTTTCTGGGGTCCTCTTGGCCTAGAGGGGTCTTTTCAGTGAGTTGGGAGGCTTAGGATTTTATTTTTAGTTCACAGCTTGGATAAATACCTAAGAGTGGGATTGCTGGTCACAATGGTAAGTATATGGTAAATTTTATAAGAAACTACCAAACTGTTTTCCAAAGTGGTTGTGCCATTTTGCATTTCAACCATCAATATATGAAAGTTCCAGCTGCTTCACACCCTTGTCAATGTCTGGTATTGCCTGTCTTTTCCATCGTAGCCATTCTTATGGGTGTGTTTTGCTATTTCATTATGGTTTGCATTTGCAGTGCCATAATGACTAACGATATTGAACACTTTTTTGATGTTCTTATTTTCTATCTATGTATTTTCTATGGTGAAGTATTTGTTAAGTGTTTTACTTATTGCTTTTGCTTGTTTTATTTCTGTTCTTATAGAGTTACAGCGTTCTTTGTACATATTCTGGACACAAGCATTTATTAGTTATTTGACTTATAAATATTTTCTCCCAGTAGTGGCTTGTCTTTTAACTTTCTTAAAAATGTCTTTTGAAAAGCAGATTTAAAAACATTGTGATGAAGTCCAACTTACCAATTTTTCTTTCATAGTTCTTGCTTTTTTGTGTCCTATTTAAGAAATCTTTGCATGACCCTAGGTTACTAAGGTTTTCATCCAAGTTTTCTTCTAAGTTATATGGTTTTAGCCCTTACTTTTACGTCTGTGATCATTTTGAGTTACCTTTTGTGTTTTGCGTGAAGCAAGGGTCAGCTCTCTCTCCCCTGCCTCCTCCCCTGCCTTGGCCTGTGGACGTCCAGTGTTCCAGATCCATCCTTGCAAAGATGGTCATTCCCCACGGCCATTCCCCCCCATTCCTGCACGTCTCTGTTAAAAGTCACATCTGACACACGTCTGCTTGTCTTTCTTTCGTGATGTCGGGATTGGTGAGTGGGAGGTGGGAACAGCCACACTCCATCCAATGCAGTGACCCGTCGGCCTCTGCTGCTGTGGTTTTAGAGAATACTGATGGTCGTTGTCTAGAGCTGTTGTTTTATTAGGGGGTGCAAAATGGTTCCATCGTAATTCTGTTACTCCTCTTGCATTTATTAACTAGAACTCTTTAATTGTAAGTGAATTTCTTTGTCAACTATTTGGTTACCTTGAGGTAGGAAAGGCAAGATACATACTTGATCTTTTCCTTTTTTTAAACCAGCTCTCAGAATAATAAATTGATTTCCTAACACTATTCAATGGTGATCAATGAAGCTTCGTTTTTTTAGTATCTTTATAAATTTATGAACTTGAATGTATTTGATGTGTTTCAGTCTGCTGCAGTTTTTATGGTTTTTCATGCCCACATTGGTCAGGGAAAGCCTCTTCAGTTGCTGAGGTTTTGATGCAACTTGAGCAGGTGCCGGGATCGGGAGCGGGTGCGGGGATCGGGAGCGGGTGCCGGGATCGGGAGCGGGTGCCGGGAGCGGGAGCGGGTGCGGGGATCGGGAGCGGGTGCGGGGATCGGGAGCGGGTGCGGGGATCGGGATCGGGAGCGGGTGCCGGGATCGGGAGCGGGTGCGGGGATTGGGAGCCGGTGCCGGGATCAGGAGTGGGTGCTGGGATCGGGAGCGGGTGCCGGGATCAGGAGTGGGTGCCGGGATCGGGAGCGGGTGCGGGGATCGGGAGCCGGTGCCGGG